>OY987213.1:4043133-4459899 GCA_963920805.1 Primula vulgaris
TCTTCTCGGTTATAACATGATCTAAGCTCTCCTCCACATTTAATAATTACAGTTCTAACAAATATAATTAAATTGTAAAGTAAGAAAGCAGATCTTAAAGACTAACCATCGAATTATTCCACGATGGCGTTGTTTTGTTTACCCATAATTTACTTAAAATTAAGATATTAAAAGTGTGTTTGGTTGTAAAGATTTAAGTATATTTTTTTGCCTATATAAGTATACTTGTGATAAGTACATAATTTGATATAAGCATACTTTTTTCAAAAATTACACTATTTTCACATCTCCCAATCTAAAAAATTATATATTTTTCACTTTTCGCCAAACATTATGGAAAAGGGGTATATTTTTTAACATCAATAAAAAAGTATACGCTTATATTAATAAGAAGCGTGACCAAACGAGTCCAATGACTAAGTTTGTGAGTATCGAACCTCGAAAGGGATGGAGAAACGATATGACCGGATCTCAGCCGGGTCATCATAAGCCCATAACACAACTAAAAGTCTCTATAACAATCCAGAACTATTTAAGGCGTAAACTAATCTTTTCTTTGTAATTCTAATAATCCAATTAAGGCCAAATGTTACAAGTTTGACACATTTGTAGAAGACCAACTTTTAATCATTTTGGCAGATCTGGACCTTCTCTTAATAATGGCTATATGACTGGTCTGCTGGGTGCCTGGCCTGACTCATCTATTTCTTGAGTTCACTCTGGACTAGTTGTTCTAAGACTTAAACACCCATGATCAAAATTACATATCATTAGGCCATTTGACATCTGACATTTAATCATTTATATCATTAGGCTGCCGTCCCTCCCGAAACTTTTAAAAATAATTTTTTTTATAAGGAAATTTTCAAAAAATTAGATTATAAATATTAACACTCGCTAGAATATAATAATGATCATTGGTTCGATTATTTACCATAACACCTTATTTTTTATTATTTTATTTTCATGTTCTTTTAGTTAAATGAATATCACTTTATTTCTCATTATTTTCAATAATAGCCCTATATTTTTATCTTTTTTCATAAAATCTATAAATACTTTTCGGATACTTTTTTTGATATTAGCAAACAAAAAAAAATCTTTATAATTTTAAATTTACCGTGTGTTTTTACAATGATCAACTCGTTTTTTTAATCATCAGAATAGACGTTTAAACTCGGATTTCGATTATTTTTAACGCTTTTTTTCTTATTTAGTAGCAATTTTTTTTATGGTCCACCAACAATCTAATCCTAGTTCCTTTAGGTATTTACTATCTTTCTTTGTTATGATCCGGAATTATCGATGATAAATGAATAATAATAATTAAGCATGTCTCACAGCAGAATGTAATAGTTTGGTCCCCTGGCTACTTCCTTCTTATTTTTCTCAAATCCCTAGACCCTTTTAAAAAGAAAATGACACAACTATTCTCATTTTTCAGAGGAGACATTTAATACCATCTTTCACATGAAAAGTGAAAAATAGCTAGCTAGCTGATAATTATAACCATACCCACAATTTGCTGTTCACGGAAATGTGCTCTATATTATAGTTTGTGGGGGCTAATAATAGTGTTGGAATGATATTAAAGCTGACTCAGTGCCTACAAGGATCCTCCCATGCTTCAGTTGATCCCCCTACTAGTACAGTAGTATATAGTTATAGAGTTGTTGAATGATAAATAGTCCCAAACCTAGGATATTCTTTGACTGGTTATTAATTAGTTGTTGATTTGTGGATTAATTTCTTTCTGTATACCTTTCTAGCTAATTCGTCTTACTGATTTTTGGTTTATTTTCAGGGTTGGTTATATGATCACTAGTTTCTTTGCATCATACTTAATCCAGAGAGTTGGATTAATTTCGGAAACTAACAAAGTTAAACGCCTGTACCGAGCAAAAATTATATTCTTAACTATGGTATCCGAACTTGAGATATATATTGCACGTTTAGGAGAGTTCATGTAAGACTGTTCAAGTAATAAAGTCTTAATGACACTTATACTTAATTAACCAAGAAAGATAAGGGAACGGCCGGTCTAACCAACGCTGACTCGGTAGTTAATCAACCATTAACACTAGTTCATAAGCAATGTACACTAATCATCAACGAATGAAAACTGGATCCTTCTCCAAACAGGACTTCGATACAGTGCAAGAAAAGGTTAGGTAACAATCAGACACCGGGTAACTTAATGATGGTAATTAAATGAACGTCGTTGAATTTAGCAACAAAATATCAAAGTGTTACTGTTGCTTTCTGTAGTTGAATATATTAGAATCGATAAAACCAACAATCAATCCCTGTTGATCATATATACACTATTTGGCTTGTTTTTTCGTTTTTTTTTTTTTTTTTTGGTATCAAACCACAATATAGACAACCACCAAGTGGGATATACATCTTCCAACTAAAAATGTAAATGATATGATATGCATAGTGCATGTTTATCTTTAAAATTTTGAAAGTATCGTTCGGCAGTGTCTTTGGTGATCCAATACGGGTGGTTTGCCAATGAACACTTCTTTTTTAATTTTGCCCTACTATATCTTGCTTTTTTAAGAGCTTAATGGACAAGCCATGGCCCCCTCCATGTGTTTTGAACAACACTTTAGCCTATTAAGTTTGTGGTTTTAAATGAGCATTTGTCGTTACCTATAGTTATCATTTGGCTTTTGTTGCAATCACATGGGGGCATAGACAATATGTTGCTGCATGGGAGAAAAGAGCAAGAAAAAGTGGGGACGATATTGAGTAATTTAAGACGATTTAAATAACAAAACGTTGAAGATATTATCATATTAACATGTTGGTACCACTACTCCGCTCCGTTCTATAACTAACTTGATTAATTGTATTGCTTTCTCATAGACCAATATTTTCAAATATATATAAGACCATACTTTTAAGTTTTCCATTTGTTTGCATATGCATATTTGAAGAACCAGCAAGTTTGGTGTTGATACCGATGGTGTGCCAAGTTCAGTTACAAACTTTACAACCAACGTTTATGATAAAAAGTATTTCATGAAGAAATTGTGCTTCAAATTAGGTTATATCAAGTGTTTCTTTTGTTATAAGAGGGGATCGGCTGTACTAAAAGAATATCTAAATCAAAAAGTAATGAGCATTGGGGATGGACTTTTGTAATTTGTAATTTGTAAATTGGTAAAAAAGAAAATATTTTAGCACTTCAGTAAAGAAAATGACATCTGATAAAAGCGAAGTTAACCACGTTTTATTTGTGTATTTGGTGGATGAAATTCTTCTTTTTTGTTAGTGGTCAAACTATATTTGTCATTAACACAACATGTCAGTCGGTGAATACATACATAATCCCGCTTTATAATAATTATACTTATGAGTGTCGAAATATGACAACAAATTAATGGGGTAGTATGGAATTTGAGAACTGTTAATCAGATAGGTTTTGGGAGTATAAAAGTATGATCGATCTTAACTTACCTATGCCAAGTGACATGCCCACTGAATTCCACAAGAGGGCAGGCTCATCATTTCCCCGTCTTCCTTTTTTGCAATGGCATGTCCCAAGTATCGACCGATGTATCGAAATGCCTAATATTCGAATTTTTTTATTACTTGTTAAATACAAATTAAAATTGAAAAATAAAATAAAAATCAGTTGTGATAAACAAATTATGATAACTGAATGATTTATGATAACTGATTTTTTTTGAACTCGTGATTTATGATAACATAGTATAAACAAATTAATGTTTAAATTCTTATCTTTAACTATTAAGTATATAAGAAAATACTCATAGATTTGCCGTGATTTTTTTTATCAAACTCATTACCTAAGACCTAAATATTAATCGATTTAGGTCTGGACCATCCTCCATGTCGCAAATGTTTGGAGAGGTTATAAAATATAAAGTAGTTTACGAAACGATTCCCTAGCAATGTAGTAAAAAGTTTTTGAATTCTGTAATCATGTGCACTTCTTAACTTTTATAAAAACACACACACACACTGAACCCAAGCACATGCACACCAAATAATATATCTGATTTTCCCCCGAAAATATATATATATATATATATATATATATATATATATATATATATATATATATCTTATTTAGGACCATTAATTATAAAAGACTTTTTTATTTAGATATCTCATAGACTCGTGTTATATGTGAGCACAAAAATTAAACGTGGTGGTATAATTTATATTAAATTTTTGACCAAACAAACCCTCCAACGAGGAAAGTGGATACATCCACTATAAGAACGATATATAGTAGAAACAGGGATCAAAGTTTTAAAAGAACTACTTGTTATGGCAATTTCTTTGAATTTTTGAAGTAAAGAGACCTAAAGAATTGAAAAGACGTTATAGAAAAATGTTTATGCATTATAGGAACCAAAAAAACTAGTCATTGTAAACTTGTTGATAAAAATCTATGCACTAAAAATTAATTTTTTTTGGACTTAATTATAGGTGTAGCGTTTTTTTCTTCAAAACATATTTATTTTCTTGGAATCGGGGAGAGCTTTCTTTTAGTGGCAAAGAAGAGTTCCTCGTCCAGACCACCTATACCTTGAGCGCAGTTACCAGTTAATGTCCGACTCTTCATCGTCAATAGGGCAAGATCAAAATGGGTTGGGAAGGGCTACAACATCCCCACATTAAAAAAAATCACATCCGCAAGGACCATAATACATAGTTTACATATAAATATTTTAAATTGGTGGATTACCAATCCCATATATATATTTTGTGCGCTTGGGTTCGTTTTATTTCTAGTACGTAGACATATATAACTATACAAATGTTTGTATATGTACGTATTTATATAGTTGGAGTTTAATTAACCTAAGTTTTCTTACGTGTTTGAGTATGGAAAGAAAATGAGTTTGTCACTGTAATAGTATTTACTCAACGAGCCTATAGCAAGGATTCCATAACTGGGGAGGAAAATATTCATTATATGCTGTTTTATATCACATAATGCTATATATTTACACAGCTTCTCGCTAGCAATTTCCATTTCCATGTTATGAGTTCTTAATAATTATAACATGTAAATAGGAAGGGCGGAATATAATTTGCTAACCTTTTTGAAGTTTATCGTGTAGTTTGTGCTAAGTGGGCATAAATTAGTGCGCACTTTATTTGAAACTCTCACCACAACTAATTTAATTCTTAATACACTTTAGGTCCTAATCAATGATGCAAGTCTAAAGCTACCCATGTGCAATCTTAACTTTGTATTTATTTTTCCAAACCTACATGCCAATTGGTTTCATAGTTAACAGTTAATCTAAAACAAATGACATACTATTTTAGGGGAAAGATATTAACAGCCAATTTTTCTAAGGTCCATAGCACTTAATATGAGGGCGAGTCATGAAATCTAAATTTAATGTCATGTGGAGGTCATAAGTTCGAGTTCGAGTCAAGGAAACAAACTTTTAGTTTTTCTTTTTCAGTTAAAAGGGCCACAATTCTGAATTATTCAAAAATGGTAACCAGAGTTAAAATATGGGACAAGCTCCCATGTTAGCATGTCTTGCCGAAGTCTGATAGAATTAGTAATGATAAAATAAGGATCAATTAATACAAATATCAAAACAATTTGAAGTCCTGCATTACATTTAGAGGGTACAAAACTTAATTTATATCAGTTGAGCTCAACAAACGTAAGAGAATGATACCTATATTATGTCCAAAGTGGTTTGTCCCCTCTGCAGACCCCGTGCATAGTAGAGACCCCGTGCATATGGAGAGCTTTTTAGCACCAACTTTGTCTGTTTTTAGCTCATATTATATAAAATGTAATGTAAAAATTATTTTTTAAAAGACTTGTGTTTTTAGAATTTTGAATATGACACATTTTTAGGTGAAAATTGAGTGTGAGCAATGCTCAGATTTCATGTGGCATATTGAAAAAAATTATATTACCATGGTTTGATCCCAGTAGCTACATAGGGAGTTTTTTTTAGCGTGTGTTATTAATTATCGAAGAAAGCAGCATATCATTATACTTGCTTTACAACTACCAATGTCGACGACCTTCTCCACCATCAAATTGGCATTCTACCATTGTAACTTAGGTTTGATTTTGATCCATCGCTAACTCATGATTTTTTCCGATGAAGTTCAATTAAAAGTTGATGTTGAGGATTGTACGTAGAATCAATTTCCATATATGCCAAGTAAAATGACCGGGTGTGCATGAAATTAATCGTGATGAAAATTTAAATCATAGAAGGAACAACTATAAACCATCTTACCCCAGCCCTTTTATTCAAAAATTGGTATTTTTTCACACCAAAGAAAAAACTAAAGAAATTGAGGGTGAGAGTCGGTGTCTCACTACCATTTATGATCTAAGAGTAATCGTTATAGGTTTCTCAAACTATACTTTTCCTGAAATATTAAGGAATTTCGTAAAAAGTGTTTAATTTTCTTTCACAACAGCTTCTTCATTTGTTTTCTTAAATTTTAAAAAATCAAATTCTTCCTTATATAAAAGGAATCAAATTGTTTCCTTATTTTTTTTCTCTCATCTATTTTTTTACTTTCCACTCACATATATTTATATTAAAAAAATAAAATGAAGATAAAATACTAATATGTGATGAAAATAAAGAAGAAAATAAGTAAGCCAAATAATTATATAAATGTAAACTAGTAATGCAAAATGAATAAAGTCATGTTTTTATTCATATTATAAGAAATATATTGGGGAATCTATAATGTTGGCTCTAAAACTTATGAATGCAATGTAGCTAGGTCGAATTCTTGTTTAAAAGATCTATTATATATTTACAATTGCTTCCAGAAAGATGTATACGTTTTGAAAAATATTAAATGTATATCGTGATACTGAATTATTGTTAGAAATTTGCCAAAAGAAAAATAAGTGAAGGTGAGACACAGAGTGATCCCATGAGCCATTTCCCTAAAATAGGGGAGTGAGTGGGTGGGTCTGAGCCATAGTATGTCTCTTTAGGTGCAGAGATTTCACATGCTGCCCACATTAGTAGGTTGTCATAAAGGGGTATTTGTATATCGCCATAATATGATGTGGGGTACCCCTCCACATGATAAGTAACAGATGCTCATTTACCTTTTTTTTTTTTTTTTTGTTAATTTGCCCAAAGAATGAATACAAATTGAGCTAATAAGCCCATTCGAACAGAACAAATCTTAGAACACATTGAGCTATTTCTGGAATGGTAAATTTTATAAATTTACGCATTGAACTTCAATCATGTGTACTTTTTGAATTTTCCATTTCTACCATGTATATACCCATATATAAAAGCTATAAAATTACTAATTTTCACATTGTTTATGAAAAGATAACATAATCCAAGCCTTCAAAGTTCAAACGTTTGGAATATGAATATGTGATGATACTCCTAAACTATTTGAAGTAGACTATACAAAAGGACGATGACTTCAAATTAGATGAAATATGGTAGTATATATATTTGGTACTTGTTTAGGTACAAGTTTTTACCCCATTTATTAGATTCCTACCACATTGGTGACATGGGGACAAAAGTAAAATCTAACATTTTCAGATCATAAAAATCCATCTCCCCTGACAGATGAGGAACTGTCATTTTCATCGTTTTCCTTTGTTTTCACACCCCGAATTTAACACAATCTGAAAATAGAAAATTCAATTAACTCTCTGTTAGAAAAAAAAAAGTGATTTGACAGACTATTACTTCCATACCCAAAAAAAATAGACAATTAGATGAGTTTGTTGAGAGCATGGAAATCCCTTCTTAATGTCTACTACTTTGGTATACTCCCATATAACAATTCTCCTCACTACAAGAAATAACTGAGCAGTAATACCGAGTTTTATTTCTTAAAATAGTTTAATATATGAATATAAATATAAATTCATATCAGTCAGGCCATAATTATTAGTGCAAAAGAGCAAAGTGAATTATGAATTAAGTTTGCTAGAAGTAAAAACATTCACAAGACACGAAAAATACACTAATTACACCTGCAACTTTGCTTCAAAGATCATCACAAGTAAAAAGTTGTGCTTAAAAATGATCTCCTACAAGCTACATAATGAACTTTCTATTGATTAGTATTTATTGATATTGCTGAAGTTCAGAAATGATTGGTGGGAAAATGTTGAAGTGATGAGTAAAAACTCCAATATCCCATCATCCTATTTTTGACCTTGTGCAATTGCCGTTATCACAAGCTAAAGTAACTTTGTGATCACCAAACTATGGAGCAATTTGGCTGCAATACTCAAATTTATAGACTAATTTAATTGAATGAAAAAATTAGGTAAAAAATATTTAGCTTTTCCCAACCAGAAACAAAAGAATTTCTTAGCATCCGCTTAATGTGATGCAAGTTGTAACTTTACTATCAAGTCAATAAACAAAAAACTGATAATATGTAAACAAATACGGAGTCATATATATACCTAAAAATTCCAGTTTTTGCAAGGATTAGTGATAATAAAAATACTCCTAAAATGAACTGTACCAAGTTATTCCCAATATGGACTTTATAATAGTTGAACGAAGAAAAGGATTGTATAATTAACATTAAAAGTAGGTAAAAAGGTAAAACAATGCCAAAAAAAGGGTAGGAAAATAAGCAGTTCTAATTCAATCCGTGGCTCCTAGGAGATCAGCTGGTCGATCCGACCTGACCCTGTGCCGAGCTACCAGAGAGTAACTCAGCAAGAGCGCTCATGGCTCTGACCTGCATCTCCAGAGCCACGATATAATCACTCGCCTCTTCCAGTATAACCGGAAGACCCTCCTTCCTGCACCCAGGAACCAACCGTCCGAGCACCTTGACCCTGCGCTGGACCGCCGGAAGGTTCCTAGCCTTGAGCCTCAAGATACCCAATTTGGGTTTCTTACTCCGGCTCGAGCCAGGGTTGTTGGGGACCCTCCCAACCCTTACTCGTTTGCTACTCTTCATGAACTTGAGCTTGAGCCGGTTTGTCAAGATGGCTCGGCTCCATCTTGTTTTTCCCTTGGCAGTTATGGCCAGGGCTTGGTCAGCGGCTTCACGGACGGCACGTGGACGGGTTGGTGAAGAGTTGAGCCGGACTTGGCGGAGGGCTTGGATGAGCTTGGAGGAGTATGCTTGTTGCTTGGCTTCGGATTTCCATTCAGCTAATGTTGAGGTGTTGGGTTGGGTTTCAACTTGGGGTTTGTTCTTTTGTTTCTTTCTCCGTCTAATATGAACTCGGTCGGATGTTGTTATGGAACTCGTTATCATAGGCGATGCCATCTTAGTATTCGGTTCGAATCAGCTTGGGTAAATGGATCAAGTTCCCATCCTTGTTTTTGTTGCTCTTTTTTATTTTTTTGTAAAATTGAACCTGTATATTGAGAAAACCGATTACTATTTACATGAAAATAGGTAGATTTACGCCAAAGGTAGGCGATAAGCCATTTAGAGTAGTTTTAATTTGTTTCGATTTGAAGACTATCGGCTCTATGATGATTCCGTAAATTGACAGGATTTGGTATCCACATATTTATGAAGAAAAATCATTATAAATGGTCTGTTTTGTAGTATTGAGCTTCCATTCAATACTACAGTTTTACGGAAAATTATTACGTAACAAAAACAGAGTAAAAGTTTTTTCAAAACACAGAATAAACTGATACAATTTTCATCAATTAATATGATAAATTTTCCCTTCCAAAAGACCGAATCGGTCAAATTCAGAATTTCAAAACCAGGTAATTATTCATAAAATATAAGTTCAACACAATTAATCTGTTCACGTGAGATACTATTGGAAACAAATGATTCATCAATACCTTAGAAGGACCAAATATAACTTTTACCATAACTATGGGGAGTGTTACTGTAAATTATCTGATTAAAAAGTTGATTCCGATCAGTCAATCAATCAAGAGAGTAAAAGATAATTCCAATCATGAGAGAGAGAGAGAGATTCATAAAAGAAATCACAATTAAGATAATAAACTTCAGCTAAATAAAATTTAATTAAACCTTTATGAATAAGTCAATAAACAGATAATGATTATATCGATAATCGATACCTTTGGTAGAGAAATAAACTGATCGCAGGCTAATTCGGATTGTAAGTCACGATTTAATCCACGGATATAAGTCAAAAATTGGTTGTTGATATATAGCCTATATATATATATATATATGTGTGTATTTATGTATATATGTGTGTATGTATAACCATGTGCAAATGTGTATATGTATATATAGAGAGAGAAAGTGGGTTTTGTTTAACGTGGAGTGGAGACGGGAGAGATAGAAGGTAGTTAAAAGGGCGAATCAAGAGAGAGAGAGAGAGAGAGAAAGCATGCGTTGTATAAGGTTTGTATTCTACAACTCCACCGGGATATTTATTTAAATCCCATTATAGACCACTACCAATTTTATTTTATTTTATTTTATTTTATCAGGAAAACTAAAGCATCCATATTATATTTTGTAGGTTAATTTTCGATCTATTTTATTAATTAGTGGTTGACAGTGACGTAGAGGATATGACATTTGCTTATTCTTCTAGTTTCGTTATAATTTGTAGTTGATTTCCTAACTTATTACATATTACATTAAATCTCTTTATAGTCCACTACCTAATTTATTTTATCAGGAAAAACATCTATATTATATTTAATTTGTAGATTAATCTTTCGATCAATTTATTTATTAGTAATTGCTAGTGATATCGCCGCTAGGAGCTTAGAACGTTAGCTTGTTCTTCTAGTTTCGTTATAATTTGACATTTTGTAGTTGAAATTTCTAATTTATTGCAACAATTACCCTTAATAGGCTGTAATTATTTACTAAATATTGATGTATGTGTGATGTTACTTTTTACGTTGGCCAAATCAAACTAGCTAATGCTTCTGAGCTTATCTAACTCCATGTCAGTCTAGATCTTAAAGTTTCTCTCAAAAGTGTAACCATTTCTTAAACATAATTGATTAGAAATACTGTTATCCTTTTTTCAAAATACCAAATACTGTACTTCTTTTCCTTTTTGAGTATGGATGTCATAAAGAAAAAATAAATTAGTGCCTTACTATTGAGTAATGAATACACTGTTTCCATACAATATAAAATCCTAATAACTCTCGATTCTAATATTTTGTTATAGACGAGGAAGTGGTCATTGTCATGCATAAAAAATTGTGTGACTTGTAGAAATAATTTGAATTATTGATACAACTCATTTTACAAGACATGTTTGGCAAGCATAATTTTACTCACCGGATACGCTACCCTGTTTAATAATAAGTTTAAAATTTTAATTGTCTGTAAGAAAAATTAAATCAGCAAAGAGTCATAATAAAATCAAAACATTATAAGCCTTTCATTTTAAAATGCCTATCAGTGAGAATTTTGTCACCGATGGTAAGTCTCGTTATATTAGGAAATATTAATGTTTAATACATACTTTCGGACTTAATTATCAAGAACTCCAATTGTATATGGTTTTACTAGTTAATAGTAGTATTTTGTATGTATCAAGAGTGATTATAAATTTAAAAAGAAAAGTAAATATAATCAACATCATTGAACATGATTTTTAGCCATACATATTTGATAATTAAGTCATATGTAATAAATGATCATTTTTATATTAGAGTTTAAAAACTAAGCCTAATAAATTGCCATTGAATATTCAGGCTCAGTTGAACCTTTGCTTTTCTGGGTTAGGCCTGATTCATTATTCATTTTGCCAGTCATTCCAGTCCATGCATGTGACTAAAAGGGGTAAAAAATGATATTATAGAGGTACTAATTAACATCTAAGAAAGGAACTTAATCTAAACTTCAATTCTTCCTTCATTGAAAAAATCTTTAAAAGAGCTAAAACTAAACTTCTTGAACATGAAATTTGATAGGAGTAATAATCTTTTAAGAGTAGTTCACAATATTCATTTCCAGGTGCCCAGGTGGGTAAATATATAGTTGCACTATTTTATTTGTTTAGTAAAAAATTGTATCAGTTTCAGTTTTTTCTTTACCCCCAAAATCAGAAAATGTAAGTTGTACAGTTAATTGTTACATTAAGTCGAAATATTTATTATCAAACATGCGTCTGCTTAAAAGTTCCAATAGGTGTAAAGCGAGCTCTCGAAGATGTAGACCGGAAATAATTTTTTAGAATCGGCTCACGTTTTCAATACCAAATGGATAGGGGCGGAACCAGTGGGGGCAAGATGCCACCGTTATCCCAAAAAATTAAAAATTATATAGAAAAACTCGAATAAATAAGATTTTACACATTAATAGACCCTCAAATAAATAAACAGGAATAGTAATTTAGTTCAAATGGTAAAAATAAAGTTTTTATGTCACAAGTTCACTAGTTCGAATCAATTTTTTAGTCTTCATTTAATTAACATTAAGTTACTCTTTAAAATCTCCATTAATTAATTGCATTTTTAAGGTACAATTACAAAATTTTATAAATAAATATTTTTGTGTAGTTTCATAGTCATGTTACAACAATGTTTAAACTAATAGATTCGTATTTATAGTCAATTTTTCTATATCGTTTGAAAATTTTACAATGGGCAAGTCAGGTAAGTTTTAAGCTCCAATTTTTTTTTGGTTTTTTATACCGTTTATTGTTATTGTACTAACAAAAAAAATTTCAACGTTTTAAATTTTTAGATCAATGAACAAGTCAGCTAAGTTTTAACTTTCATTTTTATTTGTTTTTTTTATTTTTTTTTATTTTTATACCGTTTATTGTTATTGTATTAATAAAAAAAATTAACAACCACTGCAATAATTGAATTCTGCTACGTAATGCAATAATTGAATTCTGCTACGTAAAACAACATTTTTACAATTTTTGACGAACTTCAATGAAAACAGCAGTGTCTTTGTTAAGAAATGGCTTTTTTATGATTATTGTTTTTTAGTAGTACAAATTTTAGCTCATTGAAAGTTGAGTTTGGGAGGTGACATGGACAAAGCTATATGGCCAAAGGAAGAGGGGGCCAGCAGCAATTATTGCGGCATTAACTCATCCGGTCCGTTCATTATCATCTAAAGGCTAATATCTAATTGAAGTATTAATGACATAATGTACCAAATAAATACCCATCCATATTTCTTAAGTTCCCCTCTTTTTCTCCCCCAAACAAAAACCCAAGTTGATATTTGAATATAAAAGAAAAGCAAATAAACAATTACAAACTTTATGATTGTAAAAAATCCATTTGCTTTAATTTTTCTCCTAACAATTGTTGCTATTTTTTTTTCAGATCTGTTTGATTTTTTTTACCATTTCAATTTTTAGAACAAATAGAAACCAAGGAGGCTCAATATTTGCTCAAAGGTTTATTGAAGGAGATCCAATTTTAGGACTTTGATGTTCAGAGCTTATTTTCCGTGACAATTAACAATTGTGGGGTTTACGTTTACCTTTTTTATGTGAGTGTTTCAATTCTTTTACAAAACAAAAGAAAAAATTAAAGTAGTTTTTCAGATTTGTTTTGTTTTTCATTTTTCTAAATCGAATTTACAATCATCAGCTTTCGTTTGTTTAGACTACATATGGAGGAATCGAGAGATAGACCAGTAGTAGAAAGAAAAGGTGGGCACGGGACGGATCGGAACGTATTGAACTCAATCCTAACTTAACCCGTAAAATAAATCGTGGGGCGGATTGAGTGGATTGGTAAAATTTAAATTTCAACCCAATCCAGCCCGTTACAATTAAAACACCAACTTGACTTGACCCAACCCGCAAAAAAATTTACGGATTGGAAAGGGTTGGGGCGGGTTAATTCTTAAATTTTTATTTTGGTTATTTATTTTTCATAGTTAGCATAATCAACCTAAATTTTAAAATAAATTGTATGTTTCAAATATAAATTAAAATTAAAATGAATCATAATACGTTTATAACATTCACGAATAAGTAACAAAAGTAAAATAAAATAAAACCGGGATGTTGGTATCTTTAAATACACACAATATATATACAAATATATTTTTATTTTTATATATATTGAGGGTTGGAACGGGTTGTGACGGATTAATCTGCGGTTTGGTAACATCAACTCTAACCCAACCCGTAAAATATATAACAGGTTGGGACGGGACGGATTGATTTTTTTTTAACACTTAACCCGACCCAATACATAGATTGGGTTACGGGTTGGATTTACGATTTTTTTTTTGCCACACATAATACAAATGACAAATGTAAGGAGAAAGAAAGTATTTAAGTGGTTTTGCTATTTAATAGGGTAGCTTAGTAACTTAATAGTTAATACTAGTAATATATAAAATATAATCCAAGCCACACAATTGTAATGAACGGCTAGATTGTGAAATTGATGCTACTATTCCCGCTACAAAATTGCTGCCCCCTGGCGAAACTGGATGAGTTGGCATCAACTTATTCAAGTCTAAGGCCCTACACACAAAATAATTGTTTCCTTATTTTATTTCATTCCGTGCAATAATTTTCTGGGTTGAGTTTCATCGTGTATACAGAAAAGAATTGTTCACAGATGGGAATGCATGTGTCTGCTCTTCTGGCGATATTTTTATCTTCTGCCCTGATTTATTTTACAAAAAAAAAAATCTGGAATTTTATATTGAATGATTATTCATTGTGAGGAGTACATTTTTAAATTTTGTGCCATGGGAGATATTGGCTGTTCATGCTCCACTTTGTCAGCAAATTTGTCCTTACATTATCCAGTAGGAAATATGTCTTCCACATCATCAATAATCACACACATTACAACTTATTGGATCAAATTTTAATAATTTATAGCCAATATAATGGTTACACATAACCTGTATATACAGGAAACAGAGAGCGTTTTTGGTTAAACTCTACTTGCAAGTAGATTGAGATCAGAAACTGCTAATACACTCGAGAAAACTAGCAAAAAGAAGACGACGATATTCACAGAAGTAATAGAACGCTGAAACTTTAAGAATGTTACGTTAGTTGATGGCATGGTTTATTACCTAATATTGAACAAAATTATGCTAAAACCATAAGTTAGTATGTACAACAATACTATAATTTAGTAAATATTAAGCCATATGTAGAATCTAAAGCGACCTGCAAATGAGCAACCAAAGTTCTGGTACGATTAAAGTATTGGAAGATAGACACATATATAGATACGTATATAACGTGTATAGATGCGTATATAACGTGTATGGAAGGAAGTTATTTAAATCTAAAAGGAAAAAGCAGATGATTTGGCAACGGACAGCCTGACCAGATTAATTAAAGAAAAAGGGCCAAATACATGCTATATGATTGTGCTTTTTTATGTTTATGTTCTATATAGAGTAGTACATTACAAGCAATCATGGACCTAATCCACACTTATCTCCCAATTATGTTATACTGCGTAAATTGAATACAGATTATAAACTAAGCAAAGTGGTTCATGAACAAAAGCATAGCCAGGCAATAATATGATACTGTAAAAGATTAAAGACACGCACAGAAAGTGATGTCAGAATAGCACACACAAAATGGAAGTTTCTTGCCAATAGCCAATAGCCAATACTTACTCCCAACCACAGAAATTTCTAAACTGCATTTCATTCACCAGATACAATAAGTGCTCTGAATTTTGCTTTCTGATTCTCAAATATTTGCTCGTGTGATAAAACATTACTTCTTTTGATCCATAAAAATGCAGAAGAACAAGTCATATTCATCACTCTTTTATTTTATTTTTGTTTTCTAATCCACGGAAGATGAAAAGAAACTGAGGAACAAGCATGTTCATCACTCTTTTATTTTATTTTTGATTTCTAATCTACGGAAGATGAAAAGAAACTGAGGAACAAGCATGTAGATGATGTTTATACCAGAAAGATCTCATGTCGAAATTTTCATGAACTCGTAGTAGAGCTCATTCCTGCAGAACTTGTTTGAGTATAGTCACAAAAAAAGCTACTTGTATGTGTTAACCTTGTAATCCAATCATCTTTTATAAGTAAATGCATACAAAGTTCAAAGTAATACTGAATTTACGCAACCATGATGCTGTATAATCTCTAAATTGTAGATGAAAGTCTCAAAGTACCAACAGTTGTAAATTAAAGAGCTTTTATATGGTTAAATATACAAAATGATTGCATCTGCAATTTCTGGAGAAAAGTCCCAAAGGAGTAACATTTAATTAAGTTCTCTCTCATATTCTTCAAAGGGGATATTTTTTTGAATTAGAATTCAAAACCAGACAAAATTTGGAAAATCCAGAAGTACAATTAAACCAAACAACAGAGTACAATTTAGCCAGTGTTTACTTTCTTAATCTAGTGGACTTTAACCTTTGCCTTCACATGGTTTTACAAAGTGAGATTATCCTTTATAAATTCGTCCATTTATGAACCTACCAAGCCTTTGTTAGATATGCTATATATTATACTACTGATTAGTGACCAATTAGTAACCTAGAATCTCCAACAATAAGGATAAAGACAGCCAGAATGTGCTCTTTAGACTTGTAATAATGCAGTTCAAACCAAACACATGGGACTAAATGATAGTAATTATTTCTTTAATCTTGTTCTGATCCCTATCTAGAAAAAGTTTAGCCTCTAAACAGGGAACACTCCAAACCAAACATCACAAGTGTCTTTTCTCTTTAAAAAATCAAAGTTTTCGCTGGATTATTACGCTTTTATCATGACAAGTTTCAGAAGTTAGGCACCTATCTTCTAGATTCTTATGTAATTAACTTGGTATCGTGCATTTATATTATATGCATAAATACTCAAGAACTATTATTTACACAACTGACCAATTTAACTGCATAACATTCTCCAGTATAAACAACAGAAAATGATGATAATTGATAACATACAGACTATAAAATGTATACACAGTGCAAAGGAAAAGATGAAGCACTTAGTATCAGATTCTTTTTTCTAGTAGACTAAGCTTGATGGCAGGTCCTAATCTACAACTATTATTATCCATGTTTCTCATTCAGAGAGTCCATTCAAACTTACCAAACCTCTAGTACCAATTAAAAGGGACAGAAACAACTCTTTTTTTTCTTAGTAGCCGAATACTCTCTAAATTGAATGCATTTCAAAAATCAGTGGAGCTAACGGATTGTGTTCAATCTTCGTGGTTCATTGAACTTTAGCCTCCATTTTCTGTCCCTTGTAAACTTTGGTTTTCGTTTTTGCAATTTGTAGTTTTCCAGCAAAACCTGCTCAGTTTCCAGCAAAGCCTGCTCAGTTCTCACTCAAGTTCTTTCAAAATCCTGAACCGTATTGACTACTTATCCTCAATTTAAAGTTAAATTCAGAGGTTGACAGTGACCAGTGATAACCTCAAGATTAAACTAGACGTGCACTTTTTCTGTGCGGAATAAGTTTGGAAAGGATACAATGATCATTACAAGATCAGTGAATTTATAGTAAGAGAAGTAGAGAACTAATCTCACGAACTAGGAACGGCATAACTTCTAATTACCAAGTGTTTTTGATATCTTACAGAATATATGGAATAAAAATAGATAAATCCTGAAGATATTAAATTGTGTTCAAGACATATATAACAGGAAGAATTAGCTCGTTTACTTTAAACATTGCAAACACCCACAATGCATGGACAAATAAGTGAGAAAGCCAATTCATCGCTCGATATAGTTCTACAAACCATCAAATGATTTTGGTTTACATGTGGCCAATTAGTCTCTAACCGAAACTAGTAATAACATTCCCAACAAGTGGGACTAGCATAGAAGCAATTTCTAACTGTACGGATATCATCCTTCCATATCAAATCAAAGCTTAACAGTAAGTACACCACTATACTATCAGAACTTAAAGTATCCGAAGGCATAAAATGTTACCATTTGAAGGATGGAAACGAAGTTTGACATCAAGTCGGAAGTGGACTTTTGTAAGAGCTTTTCTCCTCATAGAAAAAATACATCACAACAACACTTGGGAGCACCAGCAGAAAACCCATGACTAAAGCTCCAAATTTCATAGCCAAAATGCTTTCGAATCGATCAGATTTATCAATCGGGCATATGAAATCCTCAACCACGACATCGATAAGTTTACTGACAAGCTTCTTGGAGAGAAGATCAGTATCGGTTGAGTTCGTAACTTGGATTTGTGCCTTTTTGAGATGCTTAACCAATATAACTACCTCCACAGAATCAATTCCAGCTTTGTCACTTGAATTATCTGGTTCAAAAGATTGGTGTTTTTCAGTTGAGTTGTTGCCAATCACGTGTTTAGTTACAGTGCTTGAACATGATGAAGTTAGAGGAGACAAATCAACTGTTTCGTTTGAAGAAATTGCAGTCAGGTCAGATGCGAGAAAGCTCTGAAAAATAATCAAATGTCATAATACATTTAAAAACCTAAGCAAATTTTTTATTGCAAAAGAAAGTCTTATCAGTTTAACATAAAAAACAATGAGAAATGAAGCAAACACAAATTCAAATACTGGCGGCCAGTGTGTCACAAACTTCACTTCAGATCAATTGCGATTGCATAACAAAGTTTAATCAACAGAAAAATAATGAGAAATTAGGTGAACACGAATTCAAATAATGGCTACCAGTGTGTCACAAACTTCAAGAGATAAAACTTCTACAAGCATGGTATAAATCGTAATTCATGAACTGCAAAACTCATTACCAAAGAACTTGTAATTTTGACCTCTTCTTCAGAATCAAAACTGAGGTTCATCTCAGATATCAAATCAAAAAGTGCTCTTTTAGAAAAACAATACAGAAGGAGAACATTTATAATTACAGAGCAACTTCGAATTGAGTTTTGAAAGCTAAAGAAACTCAACAAGCTCACTCAAAGGAATCAAATTCTAGGCAGCTGTGAAATTACATGTTTCTCATATTTCATCTCTGCGTATGATTATAGCCAGAATACATTTAGGTACATCTCATATAACATTATCATAGGAAGTTAAATACGACACCAATCAACTGGACATCAAGCATTGTTGAGTTTGTAATCCAAAATAACAATAAGAATCAAATGCTAAGTGGTGGCAAATATTCAAACGCAAGATGAACAAGAAGCACAAATTTCATGCAAAACTCACATTCAAGAGAACTCAAATTTCGAAACGATACTTGTCAACTGAATCTTAACAAAGCCTTATCAGTTCAACGGAAAAAACAATGAAAATTAAACAAAGACAAATTCAATAATGGTAACCAGTGTTTTACCAACTTCAGTTCAGAAAAAAGTGCTACTATCATGGTATAAAACCTAATCCGTAAACTACGTAACTCATTTCCAGAAGAACTTCTGATTTTCAAAAACAGAACAGAGATTCATACTTACCGTGAAAAAAAACTGAGATTCATCTCAGATATCATATCAAACACTCTTCTTTATAAGGACAATAAAGAAGGTGAACATTTATAATAACAGAGAAACTTCGATTTGCAGCAAGCACAATTTTAGGTATGTCTCGTTTATAACTTAGACATGTGAAATTTCAGCAAGGCACCTACAAACTGGATATTGAGCTTCCGAGAAGAACTCAAGAGAGAGCACAAATTTCATGGGGAAAGTCGATGTTAAATAAATTATTTGGTACTTAATTATCAAAAAACCCCAATTTGTGTTTTTGTTTAAGAATTGGTACAGATCAACGTAGCATCAGTGTGCATCAAAGCTGAAACAAAGAGTAAAAAATAAGCAACATCATTCAAGAGATTTTAACCATTACTTTTTGATAATTAAGTCTCAAAATATGTACTAAATACCATTTTTCCAATTTCTTCGTGCACTAGTTCACAACAAAGATAAACCAATTTGGCAACAATACTCGCTAACTGGATCTAAGCCATTATCAGACTCGGAACTAAATGGTCACCACTTCCTGCAATAGTTCAATACACATTTTTTTAAAATTAGGAAAATCAATTGCAACTCAGTAGCTAACAAATGAACAGTAAGCTTAATTGAACATGTAACTAATCAAAACCAAACAAAATAAGCTTTTGAGTAACTAACTCATAAGCAGAATTCATAGCCTGGACTTAACTTTTAAGGCAACATACATACTCCTAATTAATTATTTAGAATTTGAAGCAAAAGTCAGTTTGAAAAACGTAGCTCACTTTCCATCTCAACAAATCCAACATAAGATACGTTCCTTGAGACATAAAATAAGTAGTCTAATAGTACAAGACACCAACTCAAAAATGAAGACAGTAAATCAATATCCCAAAACGAAATTAGTTTATATATACCGCAGCAAAGTAATACCAGAATTCGATAAATCTCTCATAAAATAAACAAAATCAAACTCCAAAAGAAGAAAAAAACTCTAAATAGAGCTCCATTTAACTTAAAATCAGAAATAACATTTAAAATTAGCATGCACACGACTTAATTTGTACCCGTATAGCCCTCAACTAGGCTAGAACAAACCCTAAAATCAATATATCGACACAAACTCACTATCAAACAAGAGTTAGAAACTGTAAATCACAAATTTCAAAATCATATTTAAATTTCAGAAGAGAATTTAGTCGAAACTGAACTTGGATGGATCAATACTAATTTTAAAATTAACTTGCCAACTGGATCTTAACAAAGTCTTGTCAGATTAACAGAAAGAACAATGAAAATTAAACAAAAACAAATTCAATAACGGTAACCAGTGTTTTACGAAGTTCAGTTCCGATAAAAGTACTACTAGCATGGTATAAATCATAATCCGTAAACTACGTAAATCATTTCCAGAAAAACTTGTGATTTTCAAAAACAAAACACAGATCCATACTTAACAGGCTAAAAAAAATGAGTATCGTCTCAGATATCATATCAAAAGCTCTACTCATTTATAAGAACAATATAGAAGGTGGACATATAATCACATAGGAAACCTCGATTTGCAGCAAGCACAATTTTAGGTATGTCTCATATATAATTTAGACATAAGAATTTCAGTAAGGCGTCTACAAACTGGACAGTGAGCTTTATCGGGTTCATATAAAATTGACAAAAGAGATCAAACACTAAACACTACACCCTAAATGGTCAGCATTTAGTGCAAAAGTTCAATACACATTTTTAAAAATAGGTAAATCAATTGCAAGTTAGTAGCTAACAAATGAACAGTAAGCTTTATCTAACATGTAACTAATAAAAACCAAACAAAATAAGCTTTTCAGTAAATTAACTCAGAAGCGGAATTCATAGCTTGGGCTTAACTCTTAAGGCAACATACATAGTCCTAATGATTTAGAATTCGAAGCAAAAATCAGTTTGCAAAACGTACAACACTTTTCATCTTAACAAATCGAATGTAAGATATGTTCCTTAAGACATAAAATAAATAGTCTAATGCAAAACACCAACTCAAAAGTGAAGACAGTATTTCAACATCCCAAAACCAAATTAATTTGTTAATCGGCAGCACAATAATACCAGAATAAGATGAATCTCTCATAGGATAAACAAAATCAAACTCCATAAAGAAAAAAAAAACTCTATTTAACTTCAAATCAGAAATAGTTAAAAAAACTCTAGGCTAGAACAAACACTAAATCAATATCGGCACAAAGTCACAAGCTCACTATTAAACAAGTGTTAAAAACTGAAAAACACATATTTCAAAATCATAGTTTAGATTTTTAAAACTAGAGAGTCTAGTGGCAACCAAAGTTGGACGAATCAATATTAATTTCAAAATTAATTCGCAACTAATCTCAATTCAGCTCACAATCAATTAAACAGTTACGTATTGAGAAGCAAAAGCACCAATAAACTATTTAAATATAAAATCAAACTCAATATTTTAAGCAAACAGCTCACAAAAAGAAACACTGAGAAACTATCACTCGATAACAAAATAAAAAAATTAATTCAAAGCTAGTTGAAACTTAAAAGCATATTGTAATTTCCATTATCCAAAACAGCTCACCGTTAAACTCAATTATATGATCAGTAATTTCAATAACAGTTTGGAGAACTCAAATTGTAAAATAACAAATTAAGAAACACAAATTCCAAAAAACCAGACGATAATATACCTCATCAGAAAAATAAAAATAGAGCTCTATTGAACTTCAAATCAGAAATAGCCCTCAACTACGCAAAAACAAACACTATATCAATATCGACACAAACACACTATTAAACAAGAGTCAGAAACTGAACATCACAAATTTCAAAATCTTAGTTTAAATTTTAAAAATGGATGGTCTAGTGGAAGCCGAACTTAACCAGATCAATATTAGTTTCAAAATTAACGCGTTAGTCGCTACTGATCTCAACTCAGTCCACAAACAATTAGACAGTTACATATTGAGAAGCAAACGCGTCAATAAACTATTCAAAAATAAAATCAAATTCAGTATTTTAAGCGCACACAAAACGATAAAAAGAAGGATCACTTAGAAACACAAATTCGATAACACAATTATAAAATTTCCATAGCTAGTTGAAACTTAAAAGCATACTGTAATTTCCATTATCCAAAACAACTCACCGTTAAGCTCAATTATATGATCAGTAATTTCAATAACAGTTTGGAGAACTCAAATTGCAAAATAGTAACAAATTAATATATATAAAAAAATCGGTTAAATTTCAAAACCGGATAGTCTAGTGGGAACCAAACTTGGATGGATCAATATTAATTTCAAAATTAATTATCTACATCTCAATTCAGCTCACAATCAGAAAGATAGTTACATATTGAGAAGCAAAAGCATCAATAAAGTATTCAAATATAAAATGAAACTCAGTATTTTAAGCACAAAACTAAATTTCGATAAACAAAACTAAAAATTATAAAACTAGTTGAAACTTAAAAGCATACTGTAATTTACTAATTTCCATTATCCAAAACAACTCACCGTTACGCTCAATAATACAATCAGTAATTCCAATAACAGTTAGAGAAATACAAATTGCAAAATGTTACCTAAAAAGACCGAGTAAATTATATACCTCATCAAATTGATCGATCAAATTCTTCGAGATCTCGTGGTTTTGATGGTGTTGAAGCGAGTCATTAGGTACCTCAATTGCCACGTCATCACCTAAGGGAGAAACAAAAGCATGATCCAAGCTTTTTCTCACAGTTACCTGCAATTATATTTTAGATAATTAGTAATTACAAATGTATGTATGTAACTATATATTTATATTTACTCAGATACGATAGAAATACATTTATATATATAGAGGAGTTGAATATTTTATACCCTACGAAGCTTTTTGTTGATTAGAGGCTCCTTTTTCGGAGTTTGATTAATTTGCTGAGCTTTCATTTCTCTCTCTCTCTCTCTCTAATCTCTCTCTCTATATATATATATATGTATATATATAAATGAGCGGGAGTAATTTGAAATGTGATTTTGGTTCAGGTGTGTTAATACTTACTAATACTTAATGATGACTGTATATATATACTGTATATAGTAATGGAAGGTCACGAAAATCGCGTGCTGAGGGGTAAATTACACGATAGTCCCTATAGTTAGAATGAGATTCTTTTCTTTATTTGTGTTTGATTGTGATATAGTTGCTACTATTTGCTAATGTTGGGAAATGTGGTATACATAGTTTTTCTTCACTTTATAGTTGATATCACTATGATTTTTAGATGAATATGCTTGTATGTTAAGAAATCAAGAACTCTGTATAGTACTGTATTTTGTAAAAGAAGACCGTACGTACGTTGAAAATACGAGACTGTATTGTTTTGAATGAATTTATGGGTGCCTAGCTTAGACTAGTGAGTAATCCTTTTTTTTTATGCATTTGCCAGAACCCAAAATCGAAAGTGTTTCCGCAACAGCCAACACCAATCCCGGGGATTAACTGGTTGTAATTGAGGTTTTGGTTCATCAAAACTTCTACTCACGGGGTCACGTTTTTTAAGTAGTTCAGTTGGGTAATATTAGTTTTGAATCAAAGTAATCAAAAATAATATATTTCAAAGTAGCGTTCACGTAATCAATAGGGACAAGTCTTGAAACGTCCGTCGAACAGTCTAGCTAGTTCAATGAGGCAAAATTGGTTAATAATACTCGATGTACATTCTGTAACAACCTCTTTTAATGAAATTTATCCCAAATAAAAGGGAAAATATGTTGCATCTTGATTTTATTGCTAGTTTGTTTCGAAACGTTTGGTCAATCTATTTCCATATATACATACTTCATCTGTCTCTGAAAGTACCTTCGCATCCACTGGTATCCTTTGCTTCACTGCATATTTAAAACGAAATTCAATCCTAACAAATCACCTATTCCGATTGAATTAGTTCGGCTAACCAGTTTCGCTCCCAATAATACAACTTAAAGGTTTGCTCTTTATTTTTATCTATACACTAAATAATAAGAGCTTTTATTCAACATAACCAAACTGCAATTCAATAAAGAACAGAAAGAGATTTGTTATACGCACCGTATATTCATCATATTGTACCATACTATAACCAGTTCTCACCGCTCGATAACAATTAACAATATACGGATGTTTTAATTGTATAACCTGGCTTTGTCTTCTTCGCAACCTCAAATGTGCAACTTATTTCCTTGAAACAATGGAGCAATACAAGCCATTACTACCTCATTAGCTAAAAAAAGTCTCAATAATCATTATTCATTACACTTCAGCATAGCAAAACTACCATGAACTGCAAGAAATTATATATGAAAACACAATTGGAAAAACTAAAATAACGTTTAGTACACTAAACCTTGAATCAAAACTTACACTAGTTTCGTGAGAAGTTATTTGGTAATTCTTATACTATATGATGTCTTACAAGACCATCTAATTTCCTCAACAACAAAAAAATCATTAATCATCAAAATCTCATAAGCATAAATGATCAAAGATCGAGAATCTACAATTTTCATCATCATGTACAACTCACAATCTCATATACATTAGAGAAAAACCAAATATTCATAATAGTCGATTGAAAATACCCTAAAATTACTCAAATTTGACATAAAAATATCCTACAATTTTCATCACCATCATCATCAACCCGTAATTAACTCACAATAATTAATAATCAAAGATCAATAATCTACAATTTTCATCATCATCATCATGAATTCATGATCAATTCAAAATCTCATATTCAATAGAGAAAAACCAAAATTTCATAATACTCAGATTGAAAATACCCAAGAATAACTCAAATTCGAAAGAAAAATACCCTAGTTTCCTCGAGAAACACCTACAGTTTTCATCATCAACAACCCACAATAATTAATCAAAGATCAAGAATCAACAATTTTCATCATCATCATCAACTCAGAATCTCATATTCAACAAAGAAAAACCAAATTTTCATAATAGTCGATTGAAAATACTCAAGAAATACTCAAATTCGAAACAAAAATACCCTTAGTTTCCTCAAGAACCATCTACAATTTTCATCATCATCTCACAATCAATAACAATCAAAGATCGAGAATCTTAAGAAAACAATCGAAACTAACCCCCTCATTCTCATCACCACCAACACAACCCAACCTGATCATCGCCTTAACATCCTCATCACAAGCCCGTAACCCAGCCCGTTCAAGAAACCCTTTGAGATCCTCCCTCCCAACAATCCCGTCCCCGTCTCTATCCATCGACTTAAACACCTCATGCATCACGCTGTCCCTCTCTCTCCTCATTTCCCGCTCTCTCTTACTTTCCTTCTCTCCGAGAACCTTGGCGAACTCCTCGTACTCCACGTACCCGTCCTTGTTTAGGTCCGCCGCAGTAATCATGGACCCGATGACGTCATCTGAGGCGGGTGTGATGACATCATTGGAGGTGTAGAATTTGTGAAGGTCGGTTCGGCTTATTTTTCCGTCATGATCGGAGTCGATGACGTGGAAAGCAGAGCGGAGGGTGACGGAGTGGCGGTGAGGGGTTGTTCCGGTGGGGCACATTTTATTTTATTATTTCGGTATTTGTGGTTTTTTTGTTTTGTTTTTTCTGTTAGGGTTGTTTGAAAATGGAATAAGGTGAGAGTTTGTAGTTGATATGTGCGTGTTTATATAGAGAGAGCCAGAATTTGATTTCGAATAATATTTAATAAAAATAGCGAAGAAGTCAAGGCTCGAAGGTAGCTGTTTTTTGTGCTCTTTATTGCATTGGGCACCAGTGACAGTTTATGCTTTGTTGGTGTTTATTTTAGAAGTCAAGCCTCGATGTTACCTTCTTTTTTTTTTTTTTTTTGTTAGTTTTTATCTTTTTATTTTAAAAAGTCATATGCGTTTGATGTCACTGTTTTTTCATCTTTTAAAAATATAGATTTTGGATAAATATAACTAAAAAGTCTAAAAGCAAAAAAACACAAATTTTAGAGATTTTAGTAGATTTCTCACCATCATTTTAAAATTTTAAATGAATATTGATCTTATCTCAACTAAAATTTATTTGTATACTTGACGTATTACTTGATCGTTAAAATATCATTAGATTTTTTAAGTTTTTACCAAACACTCGTGTATATTTTGCAAACCAAAATTTTTTACTACTAATTTGTAAAAGCAACTTTTTACTACTAATTTTCATAAAAAGGTACCTTTTATGAAACATTTATATTTTCAATAAACTTGGGTAATTTGGTTGTTCAATGGATATTATTTAAGCCCGGATATTCGGAATAAAATACGCATGCGATGACATAAGGAAAAAGGTCATGACCTGGTAGAAAATTCTGCGAAAAGAGATGGCCAATGCTTTGCTTCATAAATTTCTTTAAATCTTCTGACCACACACATATAATATAAAATCCTGAAGTAATATAACGTGCGAATGAGAGTTGAGAGTAATTTGTTATTTTTGCTGAAAGTGATATTTTAAAGGTAACACGCAGATTGGTGGCTATTATAAGCTAAACTAAAGTCAGTAAACAAAAGTTCCAAGAGTATGGTCCAAGTCTACAATGTGAATGTATATTTGTGTCACGTTTGTTAGAAAAATGAGAGCTCTATAATTGACTACGTATACCGACGTATTACC
Organism: Primula vulgaris; assembly: GCA_963920805.1. Taxonomy (NCBI): domain Eukaryota; kingdom Viridiplantae; phylum Streptophyta; class Magnoliopsida; order Ericales; family Primulaceae; genus Primula; species Primula vulgaris. Next base: position 4,070,125 of record OY987213.1, read on the forward strand.
GGTAATTGATATATTCCCCCACCAATTTGATATTGTTCCCACCTCAACCAAGTGGCCATGTTTTGTATTTTTCTTTTAAAACTGGAAGTGAAAATTTGATTTATTACATAAAGGAAATTTACGATCATTGCAACTGGTTATAGCATAATTAGTTACGAATTTCCCGGTTTTTTGTAGGATCTTATAATTTACAAAAACTTCCGATTGTACCTTGTGCAAGCGTTATATATTAACAATATTAGAGCATCCATAATAGTTGTGTTAATTTTAACAATATTAAATTTGACACGTCATCATTTAATTGCATGTTAAATGACACATGTGTAATTGAAATTTAACATTCACATTATTGTATTAACTTAACAAAGTTATCTAATTTTAATTAAAATTAAGTATTAATTTAAATCTCATTAATTAGTCATTTTGTAAACCCCACTAAAATAGGAACTAAATAGTAATAGTGGAAATATAGTTCGCGTTCAAATTAATGGTATTTTGCCACATCATCAATTAACAACATTAAAAACATTGTTATCTTTAACAACTTTTTTAACATCTATAAAGATAACACATGATTTAACATAACTAATGGAGACAAAAGAATTGTATTGTTAGCCAACTATTTTAGTTAACAATATAAATAACAATGTTATTTTAGATGATCTTAATGGTGGCGATATCCCATGGTGGGTAGTTAACTTTTCTTGTATAACGTCTAAAGGAAAAAAAAATCTGTTTAACGATTAGAAACATAAAAGAAATTGTGTTCAAATCTGATTTAATTTGTATAGATACTCAATGATGATGCATATTTTCCTTTTTATCGTTGACTTTTCAACGATTCTATAATGATGTGACTTGTGAGGTAATTCTTAAACAAAACGCATAATTCCGAGTTTTTGAGAATTAGTAAGTCCGAAACATCAAGTTCCATGGGAGACTGGGCAGGGACCTATGGCAGTTATGAAAGTCGTTAATCGACAATAGGACTGCAAATGATCCGTTACCCGGTAACAAGGGAAACTTTTTGTGTATAGTTCTTATGCTAGATACTATAGAAATTTCATTTGAGATTGATCTGATATTTATTGCCAATTTGAAAATTAGTATTATGGAGAAAACTACAAATTATTGTGGCAAATAAAGTTATTTTCTCTATGATAAATATTGTATAGACTTTTATAGTCTCAAATATAGTAGAGATTATAATTAGGTATGCGATGGCATAAATCAAAGGCCGATGACGATTGTATGAAAGAGACCGGTAGTTTTGTGCCTGTGACTTGGTATCTTCTGATAAAGACACAATTTGATCTCATGCATTCCATTGAAATTAATCAATGGGTGAAGATGACGCACACTATTACATAGACTAATTGAGACGTTGATTCACCTCGGTAAACATTGGTCAAAATGACACTCAGAAAGTCCGAGCATGAGTGTGTACTTGATCCGTCCTAAACGTGATCCAAGTGGAAATGGTTAAATGAACCAATATGCTGAAGAAGAAAACAAGGTTATATTGAGAAGCAATAAGTTTTCAAAAAAGCGAGAGAACGTTGCGTTTTTTGAAGACCCAAGTTGGTCAGTCCAAAGGATTTTAGAGGATCGTGATCCCGTATTAAGCCGCATTACCACTACTTAAATTCCATAACCATTTGATTCCAAGCTGGTGACTACCTTACCTCCTTACACCTGTTGCCTTATATCCATCTGTTGGATATTTAGGATCGATTTTCGGATAGGATTATGTACAGATTATTCAGTTCTACCATTATTTTTTCCGGCTCTTTTGATTTTTAATGTGCTCACCATCATTTTCCTATCATCCGTTTAACCGTACATCATTGTCTCAAAGCCGTTCTACAGTATTCGAACAAAATTTAGGGACGAATGGAGTATACCACATTACTTAAATCCAAGACAATAAGACGAAAAAGTATGTACTCCAATTAAAGTTACAAATCTAAACAAATCATTTCAAAACAATTCGCTTAAAGCACTCGTATCAGTTTTCTTATATCATCAATTTACCTTAAATATGAAGAGAATGTTCTAAAATTTTATAAGTATCAGTTTCCTTATCCATTAACTTAAATATGCATGAACTCAAATATCACACACATAAGTCATCAAGATATTCTATTATAATTAAAATAATAATTTATCTCTCTTATTTCTCTCTTATTCTCTCTATTTTATTTGTATTTTTTACATATAAATTAATAAAATAACAAAAATATGAGTTGTATAGCTGTGATAGAAAAATTATAAAAAAACTGATAATTTGCATAAACCAAAACGTTTTCTTATAAGTTGTAAAAGTGTACTTTTTACTTTAAATACGATAAAATTTATAAGTTATTTAATGTGATTGTTATAGTAAATTAATTTAGTTTGAAAAAAATCGATAGAATTATATTAAAATATAATAATATTTAGTTATGATAATAAATTTAATAGAAAAACTGAAAAATGTATAAAGTTAAACTGTAATTTTAAAAATATAAAAGTGAGTGTAAGGTTCATCTGAATAAACTTTCCATTTACAATTGATGAGTAGATTGGGCCGGCTTATAATTGGACTCCAATCCCAATGGGCCCAATAGAATCAAAGTGGCTAAACCGTCATATTAAAACAAAACAAGGGGCCTTTTAGTAATATACCACATAATAATTTCCAAAAAACCCTAAATCCTTCACTGTTGTTATAAATCCCAGTCTTTCGTACATTTGTTCACTATCTTCACATTCGTTTCTTCTAACAATATTTTGTTTCAGTATATATATATATATATATTTTTTTTATATTTATCTATTCCTATTTGTATTTTTTCAAAGATATGCCTGTGTTTGAGAACCCTTTAATTTATATAATTTGAAGGCTTTTTAAGTATATTTGTATGTACGTACAAATATATATATATAGGCATAGATTAAATATTAGGCAGTCGTTGAGTCACTTCGCCCTTCAATTTACTCCGGGTTCAGTGAATTATCGCCTGCTATATATTCCATCTTTTTATATCTATTTATTTGATTGTTTATTAAGATGATGAAAAAAAGTGTGATCCAATGATGTTTATCTTTGAGACCTGATTATCCCTTGATGACAAAACTACAAGCATGAAATCACTGAGGATCCAATTACAAAGTTTATTTTTTGGTTAATACTATAAATATTGAAATTTATAATTTTATTGTATTTTTGTGACCGTAACGAGTGAGATGATGAAGTGTGCACTGGGCTCTGAGCTGGTTTAGAATATAATTTGGCTGGCTTTTTGATGCATAAATTCGCGGCCCTAGAAAAGCCTATTCTGATCACTTTGTCAATTGTTTATAAAACCATTTACAGATGGAAATTCAAGTTAGAATTGACATTTTTTAACAATTTGTATTTGTCTTAAAAAAATGTTTGTGTTGAAATTATTTCTTCATGTTCTTTAGTTGAATCTCAATTGCACCTTGCTCTTAGAAATTTTAGTTTATATGTTGTCACCTGAGAAGTTGTTAAGCGATAATGTTGAAATGTTTGTGAGATTGGGAATTGCATCGAAATTACATTTGTGAAATTGCAACTTGTTCTTAGTAATTTTAGTTTATATGCTGTCAACCGAGAAGTTATTAAGCGATAATGTTGAATTACTAATGAGACTGGGAGTTACATTTGTGAAATTACATCCATATTTGTGAAGTTACATTTGATATAAGATAGATTACTGTTAAAACTTTACCATCAGAATTCAGAGAGGCTTACGAGGGAAGCAGCGTAGGTGACTCTGAGTCAGAGTGACTCAGAGTCCACAGTCATTGGATATTGTTACGGTACATTTCATATTTTAACTGTAGCAATATCCAATGACCTTGACTCTGAGTCAAGGTGACTCAGAGTCACCTACGCTGCATCCCTTATGAGTGCCACTACATCTTCCTATTTTATTTCCTTAAATTTAACAAAAAATTACACAATTTTCAACTTTACATAACAATTTTACATTCACACAAAACAACTTGCACATAAATTTTCTTATTTTATATTTTCCTCACTTTTTAATTAATTTTATAATAAACTCATGATATCTTTCTATGTGATTTGCCTCCAATTTTTAATATAAAATAATTATGAAGAGTCTTTTAGATTCTTTATTTATGTGGCATACTAAGCACATACAAAAAGGAAGTTGATGCGTAATGTTTTCTTTTTAACAGTAGATATAATACTCATATTATGGTGGATAAAAAGATCAAATTTGGTCTAACAAGCGAGCTGTTAAAGAGACGGCCAATAACGTTATATCTATCCAAAATGTGTAAAGCTTATATTCTGTAGTTTTTTTTTTTAAGCAAGAGGAACTCCCCCACAATTTTATTGCACCAAACGTGACCTTACCCAAATTACAAAGTAGTATTCTTGCAACCAAAAAAACTACAAAACAGCTTATATACTGCTGTGTACATGTCAGAACTTAGAAACAACAATTTATAAGTGTCAACATTACTACTTGTTTTACAAACTAGAGTAAAAAGCAAGAGACCTGATAAAATTGCAGTGTTTATTTGAGCCTGAAACTGTGAAAGCCCATTTTATCCGTATAGTAAGGTCCGTCCATACATTCTCGAAGGTAGTTCACAAGCTTTTGTGATGGTGTAATTTATACCCTCACTCCCATATTTAGCGAGCATGTCAACTACATGGTTTCGCTCCCTCCAAACATGACAAATATCACCACTTAGCCACTCCAATAGGGAAATTATGCTATCCCACGTATTTAACAAACTTATATACTGCTCTGGTTTATCATAGTTTTTACTCCAATCCACCAACGATTTTAAATCCATTTCTACGCAAATGTTGCTTATATTATAGTCTGTAGTTATTTTGGCAAAAGTACTGAAATACAAGTCAGTTGCTAGCATCATTCCTTGCCTCTTCATTTTTTTATTTTACTTTGTTGTTCCGTTTTCTGAAATAGCAAAGTATCTAGTCATAGTTTTATCCTTTGAGCAAGACGAGCAAAACAACTGATATAAATTATAAACTAATGGCATTTGCATTTCTTAATTAGTCGAAATATTTAGAGAAATAGAAAAGTTCTAATATCAACAACTCAATTGTCTTCCATTTCCTTTTTACCCAGCATTATGGTGTAACAATACTTTGTAGAGTAAATACAAGTATATTCGTAGTATTTTGTTCAAGGACATTCATAGTATTCTGTTCAAGGATGAACCTTTTACCCAGCATTATGGTGTAACAATACTTCATCAATGCACACATTTTTTTGTGAAATCCATGCGAGGGAAGTCGGAATGATATTTGGCATATATGCATTATTCACATGTATTGTAACCGAGCATTCATACATAATGACTGAGACACCGAAACATTAGTAAAAAGATATAAGTGTTCAAAGATACAGAAAATAAAAGAAACAACTCCATAGCATTGCATATATCTGAAAGAAAATATAGTCTCCATGGTTGGAAACACCTTGTAACTTTGTAAAGAACCACGTGTAAATCGAAATTTACAAGATAATAAAGTTTTGAGTTGAAACGTAAGTGCAAAAATTAAATATAATAAACAGAAATATTGCATCATGCTTGAGCTTATTAATACAGTTGCTGATAAGATTTTCACAGAGTTGCAAAACAGCTCCTCAAGTATTAAATCTTTCAGTAAACACCAAATGCATATGATTATTTCCAATTAAATTCAAAACAATATCTCCAACTTTACTTTCGTGCTCCTTTATCCTTGGTAAGTTCATTACATACTTTCACATAGGAGTTGAACATACAAGTGATTTGCATGATTGATTTTCAAACATTTCAGCCATACTAATGAGAAGAATACACAGCTTGCAAGTTAAATTCTGAATAAGCACGTTAAATTCTAGATGTTAAATTCCTGATTAATCGGAAATCAATGTGGAAAATTTTGGTTTCAAAATCACCCATCAATGGACCACAAATTCTGCAACTTCTCTAGTTCTCACATTATACTTTTTAGCAATCTACAGAGTAAAAGTAGTAAAAACAATCTTTGCTTTTATTCCCATAGTTGTTCCGATTACCATCAAGGCATCAACTATAACTCAGCTTTTAAGTAGATTACATCAGAATATTATCCACCAAAAAAGGAAAAATAAAACCAACTATTCTTAAAACAACAGATATACAAAAATATCAGGGCTCTTTGCAAAACGAACTCAACATCAGACTGGCCATACCCTCGCTTAGTGAATATGATTCTTGGTCGTATCCGGAAAACAGAGGACACAGAAAAAGGAAAAAATGAATGGGTACTAAATTCAAACAAGTTCAAGAGGAGAACGAACCGAGATTGGAGGGGTATGTGCCATGCCTCTAGAAATAAGGTCATGGTTTAAAAATAAAACAATGACAGTTATATCGTCGTGAAAATGTCGTCGAACTTTTATGTCGATTTTACGAAGATCAGAATAACGCATCTCCCTCTTCCTGGCTGCTTCTTGGAGGGCCGCCTTAATAAGCCTCTTTGCACTTCCCTGCATCGACAAAAAAGTATGGTCATATTAGTAAAAGAACAAGTAGAGAATTACAACATCAAAATCCAAAGATATGCATGCTGAGGAAATAATATTACAGTTTTTTTTTATAATATTTTTACAGGTTCTATAAAAAAAAGGAATGAAGAGGACCAACAATTTTCACTAGAAAAAGGTGAGCTTCTACTTCTACATAGTACATAGGGTTAGCAACTTTATTTGACACCTTTTGTCGGTTGACTTTTAACCTTGTTTAGGGCTGGCTTCGGTCCGGTTCGGTTTTTGGCAAAACCGAAACCGACCAGATTTTTCGGTTCGGTTTTTTTCGATTTCGGTCTTTTTATTTTTTGGACCGAACCGGACCGGTTTTGGTTTTTTTTGGTTTTCCGGTTTTATTTTTGATTTTTCGGTCTTTTTCGGTTCGGTTTCATTGTAAACCGAAACCGACCCGAAAAAGTTTCGGTTTTTCGGTTTCGGTCTTTTTCGGTTCGGTTATCGGTTCGGTTTTCCCGGGGTTCGCCCAGCCCTAACCTTGATTATAAAATAGAAATGTTTGAAAGAAATTCAAAATCATTGCTAACAAATTTGAAGTTAAATAACATCTTAGCATATAACCGACGGGATCTCTTTTTAAATAACCACTACTTTAACGGAAATAGCTGCATGTTAAATTGCATCAAGAGAGTCCGTGACATGGAAGCTTTTTTTATAAATACATCATCATCCTAATCGAGAACAGTATTATACCAATTAAAAACAGGAAACAATTACTTACTGCACGTGGATGATTCTGGACTATGTCCACAGCCTTTTCGTTGCTCAAATGTTCCCATAAGCCATCGGATGCAAATATAAGAAACGAATCATTTGGATCCAGAGGATGAGAAAGAATTGAAGGAGTTGCACTCAAGACAGGCTTATCAAATGGCTCGGAAAGTCTAAATTTGCCATTGATTGGTGCCTTGTTGAACCGTGTGTGTTTCAGATAGACATCACCTATGGATCTAGAAACCTGCAAGAAAACATAACAAAATTATAGTGTTTGTAACAAAAATAATACGAAGTAAATATCTAAAGAATGGAGAAACCAACGCTGCAAAGTAGTATATTCTCACTCCAGATTAGACGTCCAGGACTAAAAGGATATATAGAATAGACTCATCAACAAAATTGAAATTAGTCACTAGAACCTCAAGATGTTTTTTTTTGTTATGTAATTAACTTCATCATCACAAACAGTTAAGTAAATAATGTCCTGCATGTAATTATGATTATGCTATTGAGCTGGTCATTGGGTCATGTTTTGGAATTCCTCAGCTTGAACCGGCTAAGGAAACCCCAAATCTGGTCACAGTTTCTATGCCACATGCCCCACAGCCCAATTTCAGACGAAACTTTGCCTTATATATGACAATGCTGTAAAACAACAGAAGACGATTGTGCAATAGAATTGGAATCACACAAGCCCTCTAATTGGGTTGCGGGTATCGGGTTTCTTACAATATTGATCGCACTTTTCCAGTGCCAACCCTAACAATAGGGGTAAACTGTTAAGCAAGCCTTTTTTAAGCAGGGGAACCAGTTAAAATGGCACTATACAGAACCTCCTCACTCGTGACGACAGGAAAAAAAGGTCATTAAAATGTTCTCAAAAGTTTGATTCACAATTAATTTTCATGAAAAATCATATCTTTAGTGAAAGGATACGAACGCAACAAACATGGTATCCTATCACAGAAAAGAACAGATTCATGAAACTGGACATATCTCGTTACGTTGTCTGCTATGTTCAGCATTATCATTTTAAGAGTCGATGTGGAATATCTTCATTACAAGAGACTTCTAAATCCTGTTTAATTAACCTACTTCAAAAAATATAGTCATGTTATGTAATCAGACTCGGGTCGGAGTTGAACAAACAAGAAGACTTTCATCATGAACACCATCATCAAACTATATGCCTTTATTCGAAGAAAAACGAGAAGACTTTAGAGTTGGTAAAACTAGTAGAATTTTTTCCCCAGGTAATCAATAATGTTAAAGAAATGGACAGCAATTTCAGTAGAAAATTCCAGATAGACTAGAGAATGGAAGCCATGTGGCTCGGCAGTGCCTATAAGCATAGCTCCATAAAAATTATATGCACATAGAGGGCATAACAGGCTGGAAGTTCATGAAAGGTCTCCTAGCAGTTCTCTTAAATAAGGAAAATGACATCTATGTTCAGTGGTCCATAATCACCAATTGAATTGTGACAGATTTGGTCCATGCTCACTTTTGTCATAAAGTACCATATACAGAGAAAGTTATGCACTGTATCCAGCATACACCACTAGCTTACATCTATATGCACAAAATTATGAAGTCATAATTGAATGTAGTAAAATCCATTAGAAACTAATACGAAATAACTAAAAGGAACCACGCTAACATACAACCAAACTTATAGTTAAAGAGTCATAACGCATAAATGATGATAGTCTTCCAGCTAATATATACTCGAAACCAATGTTTCAAATGGCGCTAGGCGGGTGCTAGGCGGTGGGATGGCGCCTAGCGCCTAGCGCCTAGGTGGCAAGACCGTTTACTTACATTTTTATTCATTTTTCTTAGATATTCATACAATAAACATGTTATAAATAAAATTACCAAGCTATATTGAACATTTCAAGTCTATTAGCCCATAGTTATACTATTAAATCAATTTTTTAAAGTATGGTTGAAAAAAAATGATAATTTTTTTATAAAAATCATAAACGTTTATTATTTCTAGGTGGGAGAGTTAAGTTAGTCTGATTGAGGGTTTTGAGTATTTAACTTATTATTATTTTTATACTTCATACATGGGTTGACCAGAGTTGACCAGCTTTAAAACGAACTGAATTAGGCGCGGCGGGCAGCTGGCGCCTAGACCGATTTTTAAAACACTGCTCGAAACCAGTGTTTAATCAACAATTTTAATGATAGATGACAAAAGAATAGGTTAGAACCTGAATGATTCCTTTAACTCTCCAAACTCCGTGTTTGAGCACAACAATTTGAGGATCATTGGGGTGTAATTCTTTAAGCTCTTGTCTTATTTCCTCAATATTAGCATTGTGTTCTTTAGAAAGTTGCATAGCAGCTATACCACCTGTTTTCCCAACTTTTTTACCCAGAACAACGCGCGAATCTCCAGCATTTGCAATAAAAAGAGTCTTCTGTGATATAACTCCAACTAAACAACAAGTTCCAACTGTGGCTAAATTCGGTTGAGTATTCCACAACTGGGAAACGACATCTGTAAACTCTCTTTCTGTTTGAAGAAAAGCTCTTTTTATTGTTTCAGCTGTTACCGAGCGGTGATTTTCTGATAATATTGCTGCAAAAAATACGAAGTTGAAAATAATAAATACAAAACCCTTATTCCTAAAACTGCACAAGAAAATATCGAGGAAGACCAAACTGTTAGACACAGAGCCATGAACCTATATCAAATCATAATCAGCAAAAGCTAAGGCAAGTGTTGAACTTGATATACTAACCTGATCAATAATTTTCTTCTCCACTGCTCGTCAAGTATCAAAATTTTAGGGATATTTTTTTGACAAGTGATAACTAGGCATTAACAGTTCTATGCTAAACATGGGGTAAGCACAACAAAGTTTAAGAAAGGACTCAGCAAAACAATTAGACTACAAGCATACTAAACTTGCAATTTAGCTTAGGTATTTCCAAGAGCCATTGGCTGCTACACCAAAGTTCTCAATATGGCAAATTAAAAGTACCAAGTGCACAAGTTGTTGTTTTAGTTTTTACAAAGCATGAAGCTACTAAAACACAAACAAAGGTTATAAAAGGCAGAATGTGCCAGCCTATATTAGGTGTACTATATAACTAAGAAATGTAATTTACATGTTATACGACAGCAACGCAAAAAATCAAATCTTTCTAGTCGAAATAAAGCAAAAGGCTCGTAAGAAAACAATATACTGAATTCTCGATCATTGCCTACATTCTTGTCCACATAATTTGCTACTCCAATAAGAAATGTTCTTATAATTTGGGTGAACTTACACTAATGTTTATTGAAATTTGGACCTATAATTCAATTCTTAATCATCATAGTTGCAACTGAAAGTTGAAACACTATTACTTCTCAAAATTGAGTATTTTTCCCCGGTTTTCAATAAAGGTACTAGCCTTGATCTTTTCATAGTAATCTCCTAATATCAAACCGATAGACGAAATAGTAGAGATAGCGATATGCCAACTTATTAATAAATAAAAAAACGCTATCAAATGAATAAAACCACACACCAGGGACGATCAATGTGATTTTTATCCTTTAAAATGGTTTTTCTCCACATCAGAGACCATTATGTTACTAGTCTTTTCAAAGCCTAGGAGCCAAATATAATCCTTGTTCAATTTACAGACACCATTAATGCAATAACCCCAAATTTGCCGCATGATAATACACAAGAGTCAAGTTTGATTAGAACTTATTTTTTTGCAAAACCGTCCCTGAAATACAGTAAAATTAGCAAGACACTTCTAATGCTACGGATAAAACCCAGCCACGTCACCTCTGTATATTATGCCTGGTAAACAAATCCCTTTTCTTTACATGTATAAAAAATGGAGGAAAAAAAATTCTACCAATTCTTAACAAAATAAAACTACTTAATCGTAAATTATGTATAAATACATATACACATATATCGAAGATTGGACATTGACAAGTTGTTAGAAAGCTGTAGATCTATTCCAAACTTTACCACTTAGTAAAAAATTATGAGGGATAGATAATCCTAAAAAGGAATAAAACAAACCAATCATGTGATTTCAACCTAGACGCATAGTCTTTCAAAGATCTTTTTTGGAATCAAAATTCAACCAATAAAACTAAATTAAAACTCCATAAATACAAACAACACATACATACATATAGGGGCCAGATAGAATTATGGTTAACCTATGGGGATCACTGATGTAATTAACCCAAAACTTACAACATCACATTCATGAGGGCTAATTCTGAAAGGGAAAGACACATGTCAATCATGTGATTATGACCTGGACTCATATTTTTTTATACATGAATATTTGGAGCAAATAAAATTCTACCACTATAAAAGTAAAACTACAAGTTCTAACTTTATAAACACAAACTAGACATACATATACATATAGGAGATTTACGATTTGACCTTGAAAGATGTTGAAACTGTTATGGTGCAAAAGTTTAGAGGCCAGATGGGATCATGGTAAAATATGGGGGATCATTTATGTAATCAACCCAATAATTTACCACTGGCTAGTTCTAAAAGGGAATGAAACATTCCAATCATGTGAATTCAAGCTTAGCCTCAAATTTTCTTAATTACAAATCCTTATCGGAATTCATATTCTACCAACAAACTATAAAAAATTAAAACTTCACATGAAGATAATAGACATAAAAAGTTACTCAAAAGGCAATCATAATCACAAGATACACACACACACATATACATATATACAAATATTCTACCAACAAAAAACCTTAAAAATTACAACTTTATAAGTAGAATAGACTTATAAAGTTACTGAAAAGGCAATCATAGACGAATCAAAAATTGAACTTCATAATCACAAAAATACACACGCACAAATATATATTAATATATATACATACTTTGCCAACAAAAAACCTTAAAATTACTTTACAAGTACAATACCTATAAAATTACTTAAAAGGCAATCATAGACGAATCGACAATTGAACTTCATAATCACAAAATACACACACACATACATATACTAATTCCGCTTAATCATCGCCTAATCACTTAATCCCGCTTATTCCATTAGGCGTCCAAGCTCTCCTTTTAGAACACTGTATAAACACACACACAAACACACACACATATATATACATATTTGGGAAAAAAGACCTTTAAAGTTGTTAAATAGAGAATCGCAGACGAATCGACAATTGAACTTCATACTAAAAAAATACACTCTCACACACACACATACATATTCTACCAACAAAAACCTTAAAAATTAAAACTTTATAAGCACAATAGACCTGTAAAGTTAGTAAAAAGGCAATCATAGACGAATCGACAATTGAACTTTAAAATCACACACACACACACACATACACACGTACATATAAAAAAGTAGAAAAAAAGGACCTTTAAAGTTATTAAACAGCGAATCGCAAACGAAGCGAGCAGCGTGGGGACCACCGTGACCGTCGTAAACCCCAACGAAAGCACCAAACTGACCAAACTGAACCTCGCACTGATCCTCCAAAACCTGATTCGCCTGAACCACCGCAACGGAATAATCTCCACCGTCTCTCTCGAAATCACCGCCGCTTCCTCCGCCGGAGTTACACCCCTCAAAACATGGCGAGAGCAGATTCATCGCCACTCCACCACATCTCTGGCGATAATAAATCAGTTTAGTTGTTGCTATTATTGTTTAGTTGTTATAGTTTTTGGTTTAATTGATTGGATTGGGTTTTTAATTGGGATTATTGGGGGAGTATTTGTAACCCTAGGGGGGGAGAGAGAGAGAGAGAGAGAGAGAGGGGTTTTGTTGGGTGGTAAAGGAACAGAGAAGTGATCATATAAATGCTACTATTTATTTGATCCATGTTACTTTCATTCTGCTTTTTAATTTTCCACTGTTTCCTTCATTTTTAATTCTCCTATTATTTACTACAGTAGTCTGTATAAGCTATAAATTACAATAAGTATATATATATATATAATCTTATCAACGGTTGCGTGTACAATGCATTTTATATATATATATATTATTCGGATAAATAAATTTTTGAAAATTATATTGATTGAATGTATATATTAAATTAGAAATGACGAGTAATATAATATTTTTGTTATACAAAATACACGTAAAATGATTTTGTTTGGTATAGGATTATAATTGTTTTGAAAATATAATGATTTTTGTGTATTTTTTATATTTTGAATTGAATAAATGTAAATAAATAATTAGTAAAAAAGAGTGGAGTTAAAATTTGACAGTCTCACTTTTTCTTGATTGGCTTATATATATAGTATAATATATATATATACAATTAATCGTTATAGATACGTAACGTGTGCACGATACGTAGTATTAGTAATATATACTGTATATTGATGTAATGAATATGATAAATTAATAATCGTAATATGAGAAGTAATAAAATGTTTAGTGGTTATACAAAAATACACGTAGTACGATTTTATTTGGTATATGAATGAAATTGTGTTGAAAACGGCATTTTTATTTATTTATTTATGTTTTGAATTGAATAAGTGTATAAGATTAATTAGTAAAATAGAGTGAACGTATTTTTTAAAAAAAATTGATCAAAAATTGGCTGACTCGGTTTTTTTGGTCTCGGTTATTACAATAGTACACGATTAATGTATTGGTCAGTTTCGTAATTATAGATAAAAATTATCAGAAGGATCAAATGAAAGGAACATAGAAGTGATATAAAGGCTAGTATTTGATCGATGTTACTTTTATTCTGCTTTTTAATTTTTCACCGTCAACACTCCTTTTTTCAATTTTATTCTAGACGGAGTATTATTTAAACAAGGAAACCTGAATTTTGAAAGATGCATAAATATGAAAGATAAATAACGGAACAGATAAGTGATTATACAAACGCTAGTTGATCTCGATGTTACTTTCAATCTGCTTTTTAATTTTCCACTGTCAAACTCTTTTTTCTTAATTTTTTATTCTATAATGGAGTACTATTTAATTATTCATATACTGGAGAAGTATTTATTATATAGCTATTTAGCTATTTATTTGATACGCGCAATTAATGTATTTGTTAGTTTCGGAATTAAGGATAAAATTCATCGAAAGGATCAATCGATTAGGTATGGGCTGGGTCGGGTTCAGTGAATTCGAATATGAGACCGGGTACAATATTTTGTTTCGTCCGAACGATTTATTGTTCATGTTCAGTTCTAAGTTAAATCGGAGTATAAAATTTGGTTTCGTCCGATTTTTTTATTAATTTACCTTATAAAATTTGAAATATTAACCCTTCTTCAAGTTAAATTTCAGCCTCTAAGTTACTTATAAGATAGCTACAATCTTGCATCCGAAGTTTTAAAATACTACTCAGATAGACAGAGAAATAGATAAAACTGAGAATAAATAAGGGTTGTAGACGATTATATAGAGAAATTATGATAAAAAGACGAAAAACGGATTACGAGTAGTTGTGCGTGACAAATAGTAGAAGCTCAAAGGTACACGAGTAGTGTATCATGTAAACATTCGACCGTGTCTGACTCGCGTATACAAGTGGTCGACAAACAAATTTTAAAGCACCCGTAACTAAGCCGGGTTGGATACCCATTGGTGGTGTCCATCCCGATTCTCCAAATTTTATTCGTTTGGTGAGTCTGTGCATCAGGTACAAATTTCATACTATTAGTACATTTTTCAACAATTATCTATGTAATTTAAAGTCAAAACTAATACCTTACGAGCAAATATGAAGTTAAATCGGTGATAAGCGTTTGTTATCATATTACTCACTCCGTTACTATTTAATTGTTCATTACGAAACTACGTGCAATTTTGATCGGCCAATAACTTGTATAAAAAATGTCGGAATAAAAATTTTCAAAAGTTGAACACATAGTTTAAATGTTAAATTTTATGAATAGATTTAAAAAAAATAACCATTTCGACAATTCTGATACAAGTTATAACCGGTTAAAATTACACGTAGTTTCGTAATGAACAATTAGATGAGAACTACGTTAGACATTTATAACTATCACCACATGTGAGAAGAAATAATGAGTAAAACACCAAGAGAAACACATTTGGCTAGCTAAAACTTAATTTTAACCAAATATAATTAGCATGACAAAAAAATAATAATCAAGTATTAGGCTAGTTATGCACTAGCTAAATTTAATATGGTATAAAATGCTATCTATTTACGACTAGCGGTTAAAAAAAACATCTACGTTGACCAATTTATTGAATACACTTGTTTTATGTGGACCCAACAACAAGTAAAAGATGTGACCAAAATATTAAATATAATATTAAAATGAAAATAGAGAGTGATAATAGATAGCTTAAATTTTTTATATTGTAAAAATGGATAGATAAAACTAATAAAATACAGTTTTTGTGTTAAGTTTAAATATACTGATGTGGTTGATATGATATACGAAAATACTCTAAAAATACTGTCCTGACATGTAGTGACCAATTCAGTAACTGAATTAGTTTCACTAATTATCATGATGTGGTTGACACTTAACAGTCCAATAATTGTCCAGTGAATTAAGTTGTACTCCATGTATTATGGGTGGAATTGGAAATTATTTATTGTCTTTTACACTTGAAGAGATGCAAATTCAAAAGATGCTTTTCAAACCAGCTTCTTTGCTTTTAAAAGGTGCAAGCAAAAGAAACATATAATGAGTGCATTTTGATTGCCAATAATTTTAATAAAGATGAACTATATTGAATGGAGGTGCACTAATTACACTACAAAAATTCTCAATTTACGCAGAGACCGTAGATTATATCTACGGTCTGTGTAATTTTTTTCAAAATTACACAGTCAGTCCCTGCGCGAAATTACACAGTCAGTCCCTGGAAAAAACAGAAACTTTCGTTTTTTTTAAAAAAAATAAAATTTTATTCTACACTCTCTCTCTTTCTCTCAAAACCCCCCAATTTTCAACCCAAAAAATCACTCAAATCAATCAACCACATTAACTATCAAATTTATTAACAAAAAACCCCAAATCATCAATCAAACTTATCCATAATTCAAGGGTATATCTTTTATTCTCTAATTTATTATGTATTTTGTGTAATTTAAATTTGTAAAATAGGAAAAAATATATAAAATATGCAAATCCATAATTCACTTAGCTATATATCATTGTTTGTTGTTTGTTTATATTAATTATAGAAATTTTAATAATTGTTGATATTTGTCCCATTTTTTGCATTATTTATTTTTTTTGTGTAATTTCAATTTGTAAAATAGGAAAAAATATATAAAATATGCAAAACCATAATTCACTTAGTTATATATAATTGTTTGTTGTTTGTTTATATTAATTATAGAAATTTTATTAATTGTTGATATTTGGCCCATTTTTGCATGTTTTTTTATTTTGTTTGGTTAATTTGAATTGTTGATAATGTGTTTGGTTATGATTAAAAAATTGAGTTATTATTGTTTGGTTTATGATTAAATGTGTTTGGTTATGATTAAATGTGTGTTTGGTTATGATTAAAAAATTGAATTATTATTGTTTGGTTTATGAAAAAATGTGTGTTTGGTTATGATTAAAAAATTGAATTATTATTGTTTGGTTTATGAAAAAATGTGTGTTTGGTTATGATTAAAAAATTGAATTATTATTGTTTGGTTTATGAAAAAATGTGTGTTTGGTTATGATTAAAAAATTGAATTATTATTGTTTGGTTTATGAAAAAATGTGTGTTTGGTTATGATTAAAAAATTGAATTATTATTGTTTGGTTTATGAAAAAATGTGTGTTTGGTTATGATTAAAAAATTGAATTATTATTGTTTGGTTTATGATTAAATGTGTTTGGTTATGATTAAATGTTTAAATTATTATTGTTTGGTTTATGAAAAAATGTGTGTTTGGTTATCATTAAAAAATTAAATTAGTATTGTTTGGTTTATGAAAAAATGTGTGTTTGGTTATCATTAAAAAATTAAATTATTATTGTTTGGTTTATGAAAAAATGTGTGTTTGGTTATGATTAAAAAATTGAATTATTATTGTTTGGTTTATGAAAAAATGTGTGTTTGGTTATGATTAAAAAATTAAATTATTATTGTTTGGTTTATGAAAAAATGTGTGTTTGGTTATCATTAAAAAATTAAATTATTATTGTTTGGTTTATGAAAAAATGTGTGTTTGGTTATGATTAAAAAATTAAATTATTATTGTTTGGTTTATGATTAAATGTGTGTTTGGTTATGATTAAAAAATTAAATTATCATTGTTTGGTTATCATTAATTGGTTATGATTGAGTTATCATTGTTTGGTTATCATTAATTGGTTATGTTATCATTTTTTGGTTATCATTAATTGACTTATATTTGGTTATCATAGTTAGGATGACAGACCCAGGTCCACAGATTAAAGGGAGGTTGGGTATTTTACGACAGACTGGTCACATTTCTAGTCAGACTTGGGATGCTGGCAGAGAAGCGGGTAGAGGAGATGCCAATAAGATTAGGGTTTATAATTATAGTTGGCAGATACCGACGCCGGAAAGGGTAGTTCAAAATATCATTAGGGCTGGTTTTTACGGTATTTATAGTATAGGTAATTATACCGTAGACCGAGGGTTGATTACAGCCTTAGTTGATAGGTGGCGTGATGAGTCGCACACGTTCCATTTTGTCGGTGGAGAGTTGGGGATATCTTTACAGGATGTAGAGATTATGCTCGGTCTGAGGGTGGATGGTCTTGCTGTGACCCGGTCGGAGCGGAATGACACGAAGGCGAGCAGGTTGGCTATGATGGAGAGTTTGTTGGGTGTTAGGCCGGCTGACAATCAAGTCGATCTAAACTGTCTGACAGTTAGACTTGATTGGATGTTACAGACCTTCGGTGAATTACCCCCCAACCCTAGTGAGGAGCGTTTACTATATCAGTCTAGGGCTGCCATGCTATTATTACTGGCTGCACATGTGTTTTCGGATAAGAGCAGTGATCAGATTCCACTCTGGCCTCTGCCATTTCTGGAGGATTTTGACACATGTGCTGAGTATAGTTGGGGATCAGCTCTTCTGGCCTGGTTAGAGGCTAATCTATGCAGGGTGGTACGTTGTAAGACAACCGGAGTAAGCGGGGCGGTGATGTTTCTGGATATGTGGGCGATTACCAGACTACTGCCGGTTAGACCGTGTGAAGAGCTGCCGGAAGATGTCGAGCCACCGGAGGGCTGGCCTAGGTTCCCCCTCGGTTACAGGTATGATATTTATTTAGTTTTTGAATTGGATTTGCTTTTTTATATTATTGTGTCATCTATCATTTACTTAGCTGCCGATTATATTTTATTGTTTATCGGTTTTTGTTTGTATATTACAGATGGAAGATGTGGCGGCAAACTAACCTTACGCCATATGTCTACGGACATAATGTGGTCCACATACGTGACCAGTTTGACAATATGTCGCCTGAACAGGTAAATTTTAATTTTCGTATTACATGTAACTTACGTATTATATGTTGTATATGTTTGCATTGGTCTTATCTTCGCAGAATTTATTACTCGTCTATTTTTAAACCATTGTTTATATATTCTAATTTGATGATTACAGATAGTGTGGCAACCTTACGGGGATCTCAATCAGTATCCGGAATACTGCACGCGGGGCCGGTATATGTGGCATTGTTCTGTGCCTCTCATTTGTAATGAGAAGATTGAGTACCACCCCGCGGACAGGTTCATGAGGCAGTTCGGTTTTGTGCAGCGGGTCCCTACGTATATTTGGAAACCAAGACAGGGTCACGGCAAGGATAGAAGATATGGGACTGGGCAAAAACACGACTGGCCTTTACTAACCGGAGAATTTATAGCCGTGTGGAATGACCGCCACACCCGTCTTATTAACGGCGAATATGGCACGGGGACGTCACCGGGTTACATGAAATGGTATAGAGAGCGGACCCGCATCTTCATAAACCCACCTGAACTTGCCCCGCCCCCTCACGGTTTTCGGGAGAATACGTGTGTCTTCAATAAAATGGTAAGTACTAAATCGTTTTTTACTAATAAATCGTTACTTCTTTTTATGTATATTTCAATACTAATAAATCGTTTTTTATTGTTTTTTTTTTTTACAGAAAGCGATGTTGCGCCGCAGTTTCAAATCGTTCAAACGGGCGAAAATGAGAACGGACGTGGACTTACTACGTAAGGAGTTCGCTGAAATGGGTATGAATCCGTATGGGTCAGCTGATGAACAGTCGGACGACGACGACGACGACGACGGTGATGACGACCTACGTTACGACCCACGAACTTACACTAGGGCTTCAAGTTGTCGGCGTCCCGACGAAAGAGGCGAATCTAGTAGCGGGGGTAGAAGATCGACTGGAGGTCGACACCCGACTACAGATCAGGGTCCGGGTCCGAGTTCAAGCAGTCATCGTCGTCGTTCTT
Organism: Primula vulgaris; assembly: GCA_963920805.1. Lineage (NCBI taxonomy): Eukaryota > Viridiplantae > Streptophyta > Magnoliopsida > Ericales > Primulaceae > Primula > Primula vulgaris. The sequence goes on from OY987213.1 coordinate 4,089,864, forward strand.
CTTTTGCTGGGTCGGACTACGTTCAGACCGATGTTCCGTTCGATCATCATAGACAATCATTTGGTTCGTACGAGCATCATCCTACTCATCAGTCCACCGACAGTTGGAGTCGGGGGTTGACGATTACATCCCACGAGCGTGCGCCGCATCCAGAATCGCAGCAGCGACAAAGACGGCGTACGGAGCTAAACGAAATCGAAGAGTCTGCTGAGCCGTCATCGGATAGATTAACATCGGCGGGAAAGATGCTCCCTATGTCCAACTTTAAAACATTTAGTCGTTACAAAAAAAAATAAATGCACTGTTTTTGTATTTGATTTCTATGTTTGATTTGTACGTTATAATTTCGTAAACTTAATTTGATTCGTATGTTTGATTTGTATGTTTGTAAAAAATATTATGTATTTTAATTGATAGGACCAATATTGAGTTTTTACAAACCGTAAACCCTAAACCCTAAATTAAAAACCCTAAACCCTAAACCCTAAATTAAAAACCCTAAACCCTAAACCCTAAATTAAAAACCCTAAACCCTAAACCCTATATTAAAAACCCTAAACCCTAAACCCTAAATTATAAACCCTAAATTAGAAACCCTAAACCCTAAACCCTAAATTACAAACCCTAAACCCTAAACCCTAAATTACAAACCCTAAACCCTAAATTAAAAACCCTAAATTACAAACCCTAAACCCTAAACCCAAAAACCCTAAACCCTAAACCCTAAAAAACCCTAAATATTCTGAAAAAATCTACGGTTTACAGTGATTAACTGTAAACCGTAGATTTTTTCTACAGTTTACGCGTTTAAACAGAATTACTACAGTAAATTAATCCAACCTCTATTGAATGCTAAATTGTTCTTTCCGTTGGCATTTTATATACAAGATGGCAGACAAATAAAATAGCAAGAGTCTCTCTATACGGTAATTAGGAGTCGACATATATGAAACTTTTGTAGAGGTAAATAATTATTTTCTTTTTATATCCCTTTTTAAATTAGTAGTGTATCGCTTGTATTAGAATCTTTCGTCGTATCGTGACTAGGTATACGAAAAACTCCGAGTATATTTTTTTCACAAATGGGAATTATATAAATGGATACAATCAAATATTATTATATATCTTGGTAGTTTTAGCCGGAATTTATCGGCAAGTGGGGGTATGAGACAGTGAGATAGTTAGATCATTAGATGCTTTGAAACCCGAATATAGTTTATCATTGTGGGAACTATAAGCTAGATGCAAGTTATTAAAAGACAAAACTTTTTTAGTTTGTAGCTAGAATTTATTTATCAACCAGGGATATAAGACAATGAAATGGGTCAAATCTTTATATTAAGATGAGTAAATAGCTAGATAGAAATAGTCGGAGCTCACGACCCCCTATTTATATAAGAAATGTTGAAAAAATAAAAATAAAAATAAATTATTTTCATCAAAATATTTTAAACAGCCATGTTAGAATAAAAAAACTCATCTAAGCCAAGGTATGATTTTTTTTATTTATTAAGAATATTGCCCCCTACCATTTAAATTTTTTGATTTCGTCACGTCACTGCTTACATTTACTCCTTTTGGAGGAATTGTATAATATTATAAACCATCCTTTTCAATATTACTCATAATTTTGACGAGTGTTGCAACAATAGTACTGTATTAGAGGCGACGCAAAGTAAATGATAAATACACACACTCTGTATTAGTAAGGTCTTTTTGCCGATTTGATCTTACCTCGCTCAAAAGAAATTATATGATCTCAAGATCAATTAAGAGCTTAGACTTAAAATGATTTCAAGATCATTGTAGAACACAGCCACAGGTTATACTCTTACAAATATGGTGTAAGAACATTCATAATTGATTTTGTAAACCGGTTCTCTATTTTACAGATTTTAACAATCTTTTTATATTTACAGATTTTTTATAACACGCATCTCTCCAGCAGGTTTTCTAAAATACAATAACAATTTACAAATTTGTCTGTCCAGCAGATTTTCTAAAATAAATTTCTCTATTTCAATACAATTTTTAAAGCTAAATTTTATATTTCCAACAAGTATGTATAAGACACTTCGATATGTTCGTGGATGAAAAAACATGAAACTAGCACAACATACAAAAAATTACCAGACTTTAATGGGAAAAAAATGGAAAAAATAAGATTTCAACCATGTAGAGAGAAATTTGTTAAGAAATGTGAGTAGTGTTTTTGTATGTGACAAATTTACTGTAGCTTGAATTGCTACTCCGTACAGAATTGGTAAAATAGAAATTCTTATACAAACACTTTTGTAAATTGGTTTTGTATAATAGCAAATAGACACATTTTACAAGCTCAATTGTGAGTGCTCTAAGGGGTAACCATCAACCGGATTATAGAGTTGAAAGGTCTGATTATGTAGTTTTTTTAAGCATAATGTAAATTTAAATTTAGTAAAATCTCTACTATCTGATTACGCCGTGTATTCAAGAAAACACTTTTTTTTTACTTCAACTTGTGGTAGCAATTATAAGGACAGATACAGGTTTTGTAATGTGCACATCTTAAACACTGACACTTTTTCTTGTTAAGTCTCGGACTTCCAAGCATACACTTGAATATAATTAAGATTGAGACAAGAGTTGATGTGTAAAACGCTCTCGTATTGCCGAGAGAGTTTGGACAGATTAATCAACATTAATATACAAAAAATACGTTTCTATATATATATATATATAAGAAAGTGGCCGAGATGCATAAGTTTGTATATTTGCAGATCGCACGATTTAACATATTTCGTGGTTGTTTTCTTTCCAAGTATACAGATGGATTCTTGCCAAACAGATAACTAGCGAATTTTGTTTGAAATCCTGTTTGAGTTTGTCCTAATAACAGGATAACAATAAATTGTTACATAGCAAATAACAGTTTCAACTCGTGACATCTGATTTGGAAGTGATATATACCCAAAAAGCCACATATATTCACTGAAAGCTCTTCTTCAACCACCATGACAATGCTTTTACTCATGTAAAATATGGGACCACTTTGATTCAAATTGGGAAACAAATATAAACTAACATGTGGAACTTGTTTCCATTTTTTTCATGAACAGTTTTAAAACAAACATCTAACTCTTTCAAGGTCGTCTAAATGGTCCCTCCTTTTTCCTTTCAATTTTGTGTTTTTGATCATGGGCCTACTTTTTGAGTGGGCTGAGATGGTTTCAACTAGGCCTACGTATATAGTGTATGTATGTTTCCGAAAATAGATTTTTGTTACGATTTTCATGTCGAGACAAGTTGGCCGATGAAATTGTCGAAGTAAAGTTTGTTATCGGAAACAGTAGAGTAATCGTAAGCGCAATGAGCCACCAAACTATGAGATGTAATTATTCGTGTCCAAGAGACTTTCTCTTTTAAAAAAGAGAGGATATAAATCTCATAAATGTTGCTCTTTTAACACATTCAATGATTATCCAGTCAAAGTGTGAATGCTTGGGCATCGGTAGCATTATCACTTTGGAAAACCGGAGAGACTAAGAAACAAATAGTATTATCCTACAAAGACAAATGTAATGGGATAGTGTGTTTATCTAATAAAGCGACATGGGTTCAAGTTGTTGGAAAAAGTTGGAAAAAGTTGGAAAACATGTATTTTAAACATGATTGTTCCAAGTGGTCAGGGACCATCTTTGAGTCATTATTCAATACGACAAATCAGATTTTCTGAAGCCGTACTCAAAGCGTTTGAGTAGTTCGTATGACGAGTTTCGCAATGGTATATTGCATGACCTATTCGGAGGAAGGGTGTGAATGATAATTAGACTCGAAAGTTGGTACTCGAAAGAGGGAAAAAACGAAATCTGAAAAATGGAAAAGAAAGTGGGATTAAACCACGAGGCTTATCCCACATTGTAAAATCAAGAGTGATTTTTACACTATATATACAAGTCCATCCCATGTAGTTGTTAAACTAATCAAGTTCATATACCCATGAGTGTGTTAGTGTGTACCACACACGCGGGCGTTCGCTTGGGACTCGGGATGCGGGATTTGGGGAATGTCTCGGGTCTTGAGTATTGCACTAAACTGAAAAAAGGGACTTTTGTATATTTACAAGAGAAGTCCCTAGAGTTCCAGAAAGTTTAAAACTCAGCAGTTATGGAGGCGGATTCTGGGGATGTAACTCCCAGAATTAAATGACCAGCATAATTTTGTTTCCTACATAGCATTTTAGAAATCAGAGAGAACCACCCACCAACAGCTCGACAATTCTGTCCATTTACATTTCTGTTATTTTATTTACTTTTTTCTGTATTTTTTAATTCAGTATTTTAATTTGCTGTACCTTTTCTATTTTGTTTGTACCTTTCTGTAATTTCTTTAAAGTTCTGTTTTTTGCTGTAATTTCAATTCTGTAATTTAATTCAGTAATTAGAATAGTTTCAATTCAGTCGGGATTTGGGATTTGGAGAATGTCTCGGGTCTTGAGTATTGTACTAAACTGAAAAAAGGGACTTTTGTATATTTACAAGAGAAGTCCCTAAAGTTCCAGAAAGTTTAAAACTCAGCAGTTATGGAGGCGGATTCTGGGGATGTAACTCCCATAATTAAATGACCAGCATAATTTTGTTTCCTACATAGCATTTTAGAAATCAGAGAGAACCACCCACCAACAGCTCGACAATTCTGTCCATTTACATTTCTGTTATTTTATTTACTTTTTTCTGTATTTTTTAATTCAGTATTTTAATTTGCTGTACCTTTTCTATTTTGTTTGTACCTTTCTGTAATTTCTTTAAAGTTCTGTTTTTTGCTGTAATTTCAATTCTGTAATTTAATTCAGTAATTAGAATAGTTTCAATTCAGTCATGTAATTTCAATTTCAATCAGAACAGTCCGGCTGTTAAGTTTATATTTTCCAGTCCGGCAGTTTCTATTTATTACAATTCAGTACATCAGATTATTAATTGATAATAATCTGATAACGCTTGCTTTAATTACTTATCAGTACCTACATGTTGTAATCGTTAATTTCCTTTCCAATTCGAAATTAATAAAGATTACACTGGTTTTGTTTTATCCTTGTTTAGTACTTTAATTATTGTTAATTGTTATTTCGTACACGGAAACCAACACAAGTTCCGAATACACATAGGATTTCCTTGGTTTCTACTTTAAGCAAATAAACCTGTTCATCCGTTGCTAAGTTAAAAACATGATTTATTAAGTTTAGTTTACTGTTTTTCAGATAGAGATACAAGCTCAGTTCTTAAATTGGCTAATCACAAATACTTCAGCAAACAAGTTCCAAGTGAGTTGGCATCAAGAGCTGCGAGCTGACATTGAATAAAAGTATAAAACTATTGTATGGTTATAGATTTTTATTTTCTATTTATTTTTAATCCTGGTAAAATACAAATGGAATTGGTTTGCCAAGGTAAAAGTCATGGAGTAGCTTGTTTTCTACTTATAAGTTAGAAATATAAGTGGGAAATTTTCAAATTTCTTTTCTGCAGAAATGAACAACTTAAGAATAAACTCTGCAACCAAACAAACTTGTAAATAAACAAAGCAAATACTGTACTCTGTCCACGACTTTTACCAAGTCCAATCCGTTAAAGATATGTAAAATCGCATGAATCAATATAACTCATCTATATTACTCCAAAAGAATAAATCATGTAAAAAGTTACAGAGAAAATGACATTTGAAATATTTAAATCCAAACAGACTGTTTTTTTTTTGCCTCTTATCTATGTAACTTGAGAAAATAAACAGCGAATACAATAAGATGGCATGATAAGGCTTAGTCAAACTCACTTATATATTGTGGCTTTTGTTGTTGATGTCTTAAATTTTTTTCTAAACTATTCAAGGAATCATGTCAAACTTGCTCCTTAATAAGCAAACGTTGTAGTTAAGATGACATCAAAGTAATAAGATCCCTAATTTGTCCATAACATAAATCCCCAATATGGCAATAGAGAAGTAGAAAGGGTTAGTTACAGCAACGGTGCAGAATGGCAGGTTTGAATCGGCTGATCACGTTACAATGCTTGCAAAATGCAATACTTACTCGAAAAGTCACAGATAAAGCATATAATTAGTCAATTCTAAAATTGATTACAAAAGCTGTGATATAACTTTGGATTAAAAACCACCTACTTCACAGGCCTAAACTGCGTATTTACCACTCCTACATTACCATTTTCTCTGGTCAATTTAGTTAATGTCTGTCAGCTTAGGATAAGTTTAGGACGACACTTCTTATATCAGAGGGATAATTTGGATGGAAAGTCTTCTTGAAAACCGGTAGGTACTAATTTATCTTTTTTATATCACAAGAGGTTAGAGTGAAAACGTGTGATTCTACAAGGTAGAAACCCATAAAAAGCCCATACTATTGCAGCTTTTGAACTCAACATTTCTTATATAAAAATGGCAAACGCAAGGCTAAATCTCCCACTATATTACAGGGTCTGAGGAGAGGTCTGACCACTTTAGGCCTAGGCGATTTCGATCTTTATCTTTTTTTCATCCTTGTAAAATATAAAGGATTTTGTTGGTGAGCCTAAAGTGTTACCTTTGGTTTAATTTCTTGAAGCTTAAAGTTTCTGAGTTGAATACATACAATTTACTTTTCTTCTTAAAGATCAACTTATACTGCATTTCTGCAATCAAACAAACTCTATATTGCATCTAACGTGGTTAAAAATACGAAAAATGATTAGGATTACCACTACCTTATCCATCGAAAAGGTAAGTCATGTGGAGTAAAACATATGCAATACTTTTACCAAGTCCAATCAGTTTAACTTTAAAGTTTAAACTATAAAGATGATGTAACCAAATGACTCACCAAATATCACTTGACCAAATACTAGAACATTATCAAGAAACCCACGGTGCAAATATGTGAAATTGTGGGTCTATATCTGAGCAGCATATAACTTTGTAAAAATAAAAGCAAACGTTAAGATAGTTTCCCACAAAAACAAAAACAAAGGGTAAATCAAACTAATTCATCTGGTGGCATTTAGCTATTCATTGATTCATGTTGAACATGCTCCTTAAAAAACCTTTTTAATAACATAAAACTAGCAAGATCACTAAATTTGTCCAGCAATTTTTTTTGTATAATCAAATTTGTCCACAACCTTTTTTTCATAATCAACCTAATTTCCCAGTCTAGAAGAAACGGGTTAATTACAGCAAAGGGTTCCCATAATTTTAACGAAAACTAATCGGTCCTTGTAGAAAGCAGTTGTCAACTTATGTAAATAGATAGATTCCTTTACATTATGGTTAACAACTTGAGTGCAAATTAGGACCATATTTTAACCTTGAAAGTTCACCAAAAGAAACCTTGTCTCTAATTTTAAATGAGTTAAATCATAACTATTTAAGCATAACTGATAAGTAACCATTCTAAAATAGAAATAAGCACTTAATAATGGTAACTACCCACCAAATAATATCTTTTCTCACTAAACCTCCTGACCAACACCAACTTTCTTTAACCCCAAAATCTTGCGTATTTTCATAATAACCCCCTTAAACGACACCGTTTTCTTAACCTTCTTCTCCACATCCTTTAACGACACCGTTTTCTTAACCTTCTTCTCCACATCCTTTAACGACACCGTTTTCCTCTCTTCCACCAACGACGCCACGTCATCACCAATCGCAACCCCTGCCCTTTTAAACGCCGTCACCATTTGCGGATACCATGCCTTAATTGCCGTTTTAAACACCTTTGAGATCTCAACATTGTCACAACTTATCCCAGGATAAAACCCGACTCGAGCCTTTTCATTCAAGTACGCGTTACATGCGACTAGTATGTCCCTTGCTCGGCGACGAAAATGCCAGTTTATCAGGTCTTCAAAGTTTTTAGGCGGTTTTCGGAGTAAATAAACCATCGTTTTACATGATAAGATGAAGCAGTTTTCGGTGTAGGCGTTTGATTTTTTGACACGATTATCGCGACCGCCACCGAGGACAGTGTTTGCTCCCGGTTCATTAAAGTAGGGAGCACAGTTCAGGACTAAACCCTGGATGGATACCTATTATGTAAAAATGACAATTTATTACTGATTTGTTATTGTGATTTAAGTCAAACTAAGAACAAAACAAGTCAAACCTTAGCAGGGATAAAGTATTTTATTCGACAAAAAAAAAATGAAGAAATAACTTTACGATGTTGTATAAATTAAAAGTAATCTCATTATACATTTTACTTTCCCAATTATAAGAAAAATTGTACATAGCAAGATATTACAACAATTAAAAAAAGTACTGACTATACTTTTTCTTGATTTCGTGTTCGTTTAGTATTTATGATCTTACAAATTGTGCTACAGTAATCTTTAAAAACGGAAAAAACATGATAAAAATGAATCAATTAGACATGCTAAACAAAAATTCTAATGATCAAAACTCTAATATATGCTAAACAAAAAGAAATCAATTTATACATGCTAAACAAAAACTCTAATGATTAGAACTCTAATGTTAAACAAAAACAAATCAATTTAGACATGCTAACAAAACGGAATAATTTACCAGAATTTGCAGCACAGTCGAGTTTTGTGGGTCCCACTTTTCTTTTTTCTTCCCATGCCACGTGTTCAACAAGCTTAAGCAAACATACCCGTTAGCATAAAGGTTCGGGTTAATCCTCATTCCGAAGGAATGATAGGAAACACTCGGCGGTTTATTCGGATAGTCACTCGGAAACATTATATCGAAGAAAAACAAACCGTCATGATACGGCGTACCAGCAGGACCCATAATAACAGCCCTTAATAAGTCAACACGTTGTTCATAAACGCGCACGAATATTGTGTCTGGTAAGGATTTTTCTAGAACGCGCCACTCTTTCATGATCTTACGGTACACTTCGCTTGATGTGTTGGTGAAACAGTCCGAAGCCTTGGATGAGCATGTGGGTTTGTTGGTGAAATAGTGGTGGTCAGAGTGGTCCGATACAACGTCGAATTGTGGGAACTTGCTGGTCAAGTCCCATTCCTCTATCTCTTGTACCATTATTTTTTGGTGTCAAAGTTTTTTTTTTTTGGGTTAGTGTAACAAATGGGATGAGTGTTTGTTTAATGAGGAGAGGATATTGAAAGATAAAAGGGGGGAAGATAGTGTGACTCTTTTTTGGCTAATTTGGAGGGTGGAATGTAACAAACTTTTCTACTTTACTGAGAAAATTATTAAAATAGTCCTCTCTGTTTTAAGTAAAAGATGTATGTAGTCCAGCTGATTAGTTTTAGACTTTAATCATTTTTTCATTTTTCAGGTTGTCAATGTCGTGATAAACATATTTGGTGGGTCATTTATATTTATTTCCGGGTTCATTTGTCATTCTACGATCAGATTATTGAAATGTTTTCTAGATTTGAGCACGAAGTTATTGTGATTGTTTGCTATATTTTATTTAAAAATTAATAGAGTATTACTATGACTCAAAAAATTTACCCAAAAAACTCAATTGTTCATGTAGAAGACTAGGTGAAGCAATTATTTATTAAATGAAAGAATGTTTTCAATATCAAAAAATTACTTCATCTAATACACCATATATAACGTTTTTGGGTATATAATGTTTTTGGATAAGTTTTTTTTGGATGACATGCCATTTCTCAAATCAATATAAGTTCTTTCTATTTTGTGAGTTGTATTTCAGTTGGAAGATAGTTTTAAGCTGAAAGCAGCCTGCCTTTAGGTACACAGATCATTTAACTTGCAGCTTATCGAAAATAAACTTGCATCTGCTTATATATTTCTGCCAAACAAGTATTAAGATTGTAACTAAAACTGTAACATTTTACAATCTTAGGGACTTTTAGTATTATTTTTTGAAGCTATGAATAACTTTTTCTCAACTATGAAAACCATGCGTGTAATTTGCAGTACTTTTTATCAACAAACCTCAGATTTAGTCGTATTTAAATTCGTTTTTTTATCCCTATTTGTACGCGGGCTTCTTTAGAACAGTCGTATTGTTTCACTGTTTAGATTAAAAATATGTATTGTTAGATAATCTTTTTGAATAACTAATTTATTTTTTTTATTTTTAATAAATTAAAAAAAAACTGTACAACACATTAAAAATTCAAATAAAAATATAGAACCCTAGAAGTATTACCCCAAACTTAAATAGTAATCATTTTTTTTTGGAAAAAAATACATTTACTAGACAAAACTATAGTGATGTTAACGATTTGGGTACACAGTTTTCAAAATTTTCAATTTGGGTACCACACTATAATAAATTTCCAATTTAGCTATCACCGTCTAAATAAATCACGGAATCATGTCACTTAACATTTGACAAACATTAATTTGAGAGTCTAATTTGACAATTTTACACAAAAATATGTCATATTAAAAAAAAATTCTCCCAATTTCACACATAAAAAAAATTCACATATAATCCAAATTTTTGTTATCTGTGAAATTGGGGGAAAAGTTTTTATAAGATGACATATGTTTGTGCAAAATTATCAAATTAGCATATCAAATTAATCTTTGTCAAATGTCACGTGACATGATTCCGTAATTTATTTAGACGCTGGTACCTACATTGAAAAGTTATTATAGTATGGTACCTAAATTAGAAAATTTGAAATGTGTGTACCAAAATCGTTAAAAGTAGTTTGGTGTATTAAACATTTAAAACCCTTTTTTTTAATCAATTTAACACATTTTTATGCAAAACGGGTTATGAATCGGTTATTGTTCCGTACTAAGTCCGCAAGCGGATTAACAAAACAAAGAATTTTGCTTATAAAAAAATAAAATAAAACCGTCTTACATAGGTGGGACCAAGTTGTTAAGAAGATATTTCATGGATGATGTATGATTGTGATTTATATATATCTCATATAGAGTGAGTCAAAGAATCGTGATCAGGGAAAATAATTAATAGTTGCAACTTTCAAACACTAATTTAATACTATTGATCAGTCCTTAAGTAGTACTAGACCACCAAGTAGTGTCTTCGAATTTTCATAATTTCTCTAATAGGTGTTGTGCCATAAGGGAATGAATTATACAAGGGATTATCACTTGGAAAGTTAATTTAAAAACAAGAAACTAATTCATATGAAGCCCCCCAAGAAATTCCTTGGCTCTCTTTTTACCAAAAAGCTAGGTATTGAAAATTCAGCAATTAAAAGGAACAGTGCCTACTTTTTACATAAAAGGATACATTGCACCATAAATATTATTCATAGAAATAGACAGGATGGGGTGTAGGCTGTATGGTTTTAGGACCTTAACAATGACTTCATTAGCAAACAAAAATTGAATACAATAATGTGTTATGCTTGTGGGAGATGACAATGTTGTTTTCTAAATTTGGTAGAGATTGTATTTCAAAGGAAATACAAATATCCATTTGTAGGGATTGAGTAATTGAGTAGGTTGAGCATGGACCATAATTCTGGAAAGCTCAAGAGTCGAAACAAAATTTTATCATTGTTGGCAGTAATACAATGTCTCTCCATTCCAATATACACCATTTAGTTTTCTATTAATTTATTACATAAATTACTAGCTTTTGATCAATTTTGTGAGAATTTTGGATGCCTGTGTGGTGTAAACATGACACAGAGTTAGTCAGTTCCATTCTATAAATGTACATACTTTACAATGTTAAAGCATGATATGAAACGATCATGTACGTAGACCGATGGGAAAGATCTCATTTGTATTGGTAAACGCAATTTTCGTGTCGTAAATCGCTAAAATTCATAATTTACAATAAATAAAATGTAAAATTGTGTAAAAGAATCGATAAACTTGGGCCGGACCGCTACGTTATGCCCAATCGGTCTTTATATATGTATGTATATTTAAGTTGTCATCTAAATATAAAAGTTTAGAAAATGTATGAAAGCTGTTTAGTCATAAAGAGGGCAGCAGTTTAACCCCATCCACTTGTATAAATACCAAACAGGGTAGTTTGTCATAAACAATGACTCGATTCATCGAAGTGGTGACCAACTCTCCACTGTTAAGATAACCAAACTCAATGACTATAAACCGCACATACACTTGAACTGCCAATAAATTTAGTTGACATGATAAGTTTGCAATGTAATGGAGATTTCAAATGCTTATAGTAATACAAAATCTTATTTCTCTCCCCAAGGGCATAAACAAGGGATTTAGGACTTCTAAATGATAAACGCTCTTACTCATAACCCGTAAACGAAAGCTTTTTCCGTAATAGTTTCCAGATAACATAAGGAAAAATGTTCAACTCGTAAATGACAATACAATGGTTAAACTACCTAGTGAAAATCACAACATCAACATAAAATGAAGTCGAAATACTTGAAAGAATGGTTCGTGAACCCATTCACTTTGTGTAGAGAACATCCTCCCATGGGTGACGGTAAAGTGGCTGTTTCAATCTCTTCTGATCAAAGGTGTGCCTGAAAGTTCAATAAAAGAAGAATAAGAAAGGAAAAGAAGTGGGTACATGTCGTTCATCCAGTTTAATTGCTTCTTACCCTATAAGCTTATGGGAATTTAGTTTATCAGCTTAAAAAATGTGTTCTACATTGCTGGACAAACTGGTAATACTGAACTGGAAACTCAGATTTTTTTCTCCGCCTCAACACAAGCCACTGCTTATTTGCTTAGGATTTTAAGCCAAGCAAACCCCAACAGATTCGTAAGATTTTGTTTTGTTGCAGCTTTAAACTAATAAACTGAATATACTTGAGTTTCAGGTTCACCCAGCTTAAAGCTTATTGCCTTGTAAGGGCAAAAGATCCAGACAAGTTCAGGTTTTAAAATGGACAACCAACTTGTAAGCAAAAAAAAAAAACTGAGATCTAAAGCTAAAAATGATAAGCCCCCATTTTGTTTGTATTTTCTTTTTAAAACAAGCTGACTCACCCAATCAAACCAATGGAGCGGGCCAACACGAAGAGCCCATTCAAGTAACCAATCTCAACAATTTCGTCAATCTCTGTCTTGGTAAACATACCACTCCCAGCCAGGAGATCCAGGAATAAGGAACCAATCGCACCATCAACATTCAAGACTAGGTTGTTTGCCTTGGACAAAGTATATGTTTCAACTTGAACAGCATATTCCATGTACTTCACTGAAGGGAAATTGGTGCGTGCAAATAGTTGAAGTAGCTCTACTCTCTTGTCCCTGTTATCACCCCTCTTGATCCTTTTGCACAAAAAGGAAAATAATAATAAGTTTTTGATTTAAACTTGGCAAGTTTTAGAACAATTAAAATGTTGGTTAATTCTGTCTTTAGTCCCCAAAATATGCTCTTTGTTTTAATTTTGTTCCTGTAATTTTAACGCAGTGTTAAGTCCCTGCACTTTACTAATTGTGCATTTTTCTTCCCTGCACCTGACAAGGTTAGCTTTCTGTAAACACGTGAAACTTAGGGACAAAAACGTGTTTACATAGAAATAAATTAGAAAACTGCACTATTGGTATAGTTTAGGAACTAAGCTGAGTAAAACAAAAGTATAAGGACAAAAATCGGACAAAGACAATAGCTTAGGGACTAAGAAAGAAACCAACCCCTAAACATTTATAGATTTTTGTAGAACTTCAAAATCATTCGCAAGGCAAGTAGCTATATATACCTGTGACCAATCCCTGGCACACGAATTCCCTTCTTTTTCATACTCTCGACAAATTCATAGGGTGTAAGATTCTGCCAGAGCAAGCACCAATAGAAGGTATTAGACCCAAGACATACATATATAAAGTTCATCATATAATCAGCTTCTAGAATTAGGTTCATTTTGGACTCACCCTGTCATAAGCATCCTTAAAATATCGGGCAGCATCATCAACAGCCCCACCAAACCGGGGACCAATTGTTAGCAAACCTGCATCAGAAGTATTTCTCAGAACTACTGTACAATACCGCAAAAATTTGCTATATAAAATGTTCAATTCAACAAGTAGTTAAGAGAGGGTTATTCTAGTCTACCTGATACAAGGCAGGAGACGAGATCTTTCCCAGCCCTTGCAGTCACTATTGTATTGTGAGCACCAGATACACACGGGCCATGGTCGGCACATAACATAACGCAGATCTGATAAGGTCATATGAAATAGCGAAACATAAGTACCCAGTACGAAAACTATCGAAAGAAGAACACTATAAAAGACATGCTTCAATAAGCAGCTAGTTAAAACATGGCAACTTAGTCAAGATTCAACCAAAATCCACAAACCAGATGGTAACAGGTGTTCAACGACTGAAATTTATTTCCAAATAACACCTTTTCCCTAAGTTTCAGTTAGTGGCAGAGTGGGATTTCATACAGGCGCATGTGACCGATGTTTTTAAAAAGAGTTTAAAACATTTACTGTAGTAGTTACAGTTCAACATTAACTGATGAAATTGGGATTGGGAAGAAAATTAGTATTTTATCCAAGGAAAAGCTTATGCTGGAAAGGAAAGATTAAGACCTCTTCTTTTTTTGCGCATATGGCCAATTTTTTAACAAGAGTTGAGACGACTAAGGATTCTGTCGCTACAGTTCAAGAATAAAGGACTACATTGGGATTAAGAACAAAAAAAGTCATTCATCCCAATTAAAGCATGCAATTGAAAAAGAAGTATTATGACCTCAATAAATTTGGTACAGTAACGAGGGAGGCTGCGTTTGAACCATAGGAGGGAGATGACATCACCCACACCATAACCTTGCTCAACAATGGATGACATGGGGACACCGGCATAACATGGCTCCTCGCCTGCAAATAGAGATAGTAGATAGATTTGACAGAGTTTATTAGGAAGGAATTCAGGTTTGGAACCAGAATAGATTTGTGAGCCACATAACTCATAATTCTAACAGTCTGTAAACACATCATTTTGTAGACGTTCTTTTACATATTTATACAACTTTATATGGAGGTACCTCTGTCGTCAGAGATGGTTGAGACGATATGAGTTGGAGCTCGGACTTTTCCACTCTTAATAGCAATGTTGAGATCCTCAGGGATTGGTGGAGGCTGAACTTCCTTTATTGGTGTAACCTTGCCACCCTCGACCTAACCAAAAGGTAAAAACTGAACTTGAACAACTACTTTAAAACTTATCCCTGAAGGAACTGATTGGACAAGTGACAATATAGATACAGAAACATTGCAATAAATCCATGTTGAAACACGTGCATCTATCAATAGGCTGCACTTTCGTTATTGAAACTGCATTTATAAAAACTAAGCCTAAAATTTTAGCAAAATCTTACCAGCTGGTCAAAAGTTTCTTTAATAACAGCTTCAAATGCTTCAAATGAAGTGGGGACAACTGCTCCAGCATCCTGAAGTGCTTGATTCTTTGCTTGTGCAGACTCCATCTCACCACCACTCTTAGCTCCCTGTTTAAAGAGAGAGTGGTGTTTTCACCAAGAAATTAGCCAAAGCATAGCATCATACATAAATAAGGAAAGTGATAGAATAATGTTTACAACAACGGCGATAATTACAATACTAAAATAATATTACAAGGAAGTTCGAGCTAACTAACCGCATGACCGAATTGTACTTCTGACTTGAAGAGACGTGCACAAGTTCCACTGACCCAAGCAACAACTGGTTTGTTAATTTTTCCTTGTTTCAGCGCTTCCACTAGGGAATATTCATCACGGCCACCAAGTTCACCAAGTACCACCATCATTTTAATCTAACGTAATCAGAAGATTAGAACAAGGAACAAAAGGTTAAGTTTGAGAACTACCTAGCAGCAAGACCATAAAAGATGTCGAACTAAGATTTAGAGTGGGGAAGTTCCATCGAACTACCTATCCATCGAACTAAGATTAGAACAAGAAACAAAAGGAAACAAGTGAATTATAAAAATGTCCTTCTCACTCTACAGGTTATAATCAACTTTTTTTTTGTATAATAGATTGACAAGGCAGGACAAACAAGTTTGTCTGAAGTGGATGCTCTCTCCTCACTCAAAGTACACAAGTTAATAAAAGAAAATTCTTAGCCTTCAAACTGAGTAGATGGAAATTGGAAATTTTTCAAAGACATCCCTTTTATTTTCCGAAATGTATTTGATGCGGTTAATGTGAAAATATGAGTCATACATGGAAACTAAACATGAACTCGCGGTTGCTTTTACAAAATTAAGACGATAGTATCTATCCTCTTGGATTAATTTACTGACTCTACGGACAATTCTTAGCTTATTTTACCAACTGTAAGACTATTACAAATTCATATAGATTAGAGAGCAACATTAGCCATTAAAATGAAACCTGAAGTCAAGGTTACCGGCACAGATTTGAAATTTCAACAGTCGTTTCAATCCACTTGGAATAAATTACTGTCTCTACTTACAGTTCCCGGCTTATTTTTACCATCTAACTGTAAGACTAATAACAGAAAAAAGAGCAACATGAATATACCTGTGGAATATTGTTAAATCGGAGAACATGGTCAGAAAGTGTAGACCCAGGGAAAACATCTCCTCCAATAGCAATACCTACATGAATTGTTAGATACAACCAAATTAGAAAATTAAAATAAACTGCAAAGAAAAAGCTTCAGGATGAGTGAGAGGCAAATACAATGGGCCAGCACAAATGGTTGGTACCTTCATAAATCCCATCGGTTACACGGGCAATTGTGTTGTACATTTCATTGGACATGCCACCCTGTAACCAAACAATTAAGAAAATAGATCATTATCTCAAAATTGGCCGTGGCAGCTCAGCATTGAGCATTTTCTCAAATAAAACTTACTTCATGATCTGAAGTCCTATATATGTATAGAATACGAAATGTTACATGTATGGATACCCCCTCTAATTAATCTAGGAAGCTGCATGTTGTTCTCTGTTTTTTCCGTCTTTGATTGTGTGAGATAAATTTTGTAATTCATGGACAAGAGGAAGTGGTGACTGAACTATTAAACTTGATTTAGATAGTTGATAAAGTAATATATCTAAGTACTACTTAGGTCAAGAACACCCATAAAAGCCAAATAAGATCTAGTAATTGAATTTATCACGTACAGATTTGGAGACAAAACCAACAGACCCAGGCCTGTAAAGCTTGCACTGGATGATGTTATCAATTGTTCCAGCAGTGTCACCAATTTTAAAAGCTCCAGCTTGAATGCCTCCGACTGTTGCCGGACCAATCACAACCTGGTAAAAACCAAATGTAATATCATAAAACACCAATGTAGAGAACACATCATTGTAAAGGAAGACCAAAGTGACAGATGATATTTGCAAGTCAATGTAAAGGTAAGCATAATATTCACACCCATCTCTTGTCAAATAGAACTGAAAGTATGAAATTGAGCCAAACGAGGATAATATCTGAACAGATTTGAAACAAGCAATACCTTATTACTTGTCCTTGCATATCCGATTAAGTCCTTGGTGTCAGATTCTGGGACACCCTCGGCTATTATAGCAACGACTCTGATGGTTGGCTGTTTAAGAGCTGACATAGATGAAGCAGCAGCACTGGAAAAGTACTTACGTAAGAGTGTGAAACAATAAATAGCCATGTGAACTTTCTAAAAAAATGTTGATATCCTTTGATTAATTTAGAAGAAGCGATAACTGACCTTCTAAATGATGCGAAGTTTATGAAGACATCAGCTGTAGGGTGTGCAGCGCAAGCAGCTTCAACACTGGGGAATATGAAATCATAAAATTAAAACACAAATTCAATGAAGGACAACAAAAGAAACTCTCTAGTAAAAGCTAAAAGAAATGTTCTAGTTCTATGCAATAATCAATCAAGGGTTCGACAATGTAAGAGAGATATAGTCTCTTGAGTTTCTCAATACAGGGATATGAGAAATATTACAGTAACAGGCTTGTATAGACAGCAAAGGATTTGTATACTCATTATCAACAAGGTGGATTTTTTATCCCTGCCTCACCTTTTTGAAGATTTGTTTGCATATAAATAATAACCTTAAACATCCTTTGTCTTGTAACAGTTTTAGTTTAAAGCAGAAATTCGATTTCATGTCAAGCTAATTATTTACATTTTAAGCCCCAAATTCAGTCGGCAGATAAACTATATCAACATCTATATTAAAGAAATCTAAAACTCTGAAGGTGCAATTAAAACAAACTACATTTAATGCAATGAAGTTCAATGAGTAAATGAAGATAAAACTGTTCATATGAAGCACAGATTTGCAATATAAAACAGTTAACTGCACACATTGATCTTATAAACAAAACAATGTAGTATCACAAGTTGACAAACATGCAAGATGCCCATTGGATAAGATAAATTTTTGAGAATTAACAACTCAATATAAATAACAGAAAATACGCACGTAGAGTGTACTGGGATGGCAATTTCCTCCTGACCAAAAAAGAGTTTCTGAAAACCCTCAGAACCAGGATTAATAATTCCAGCCACTGAAGGTGTTTCTCTCCCTGAAAGTATAACACATTACCATTAATGCTGGAAATAAGAGACTTTCGCAGCAAAAAGACAAGCTTAAAATTAAGAAAAAGAAGGGAAAGTTGACAAACCACAAAGAAAGTCAAAATCAAGCATCCGCTGGATGGGAAGTTGTTTGTAATTGTAGAATAGTGCTTGTGTAGTCTTCGAAAAAAGTTGGCCAGACGCCATGGTTGCTAACAAAATTCTCTGCATAATTAACTTGTTAATACACTAGTCTATCTGGCAGCTAGTTATAACTTATAAGTGCACAAACAAGTCAAAATCACTTATAAAACTGATAAAAATGTCGATCTGTCTTTAAAAAACAAAGAAAATGATAGATCCATCAGCAATATACAAGCTGAAATTGAAAGCAGTAGACAAAGGTTATGAATGTCAACTCCATCATAATCATGATAACATACAGAAAAACAAATTTCATTCACAAATTCAGGAAAGAACATCATGCACGTGACCCCTTAGCAATATGCAAGCCATTTTCGACAGCAAGAGACAAAAGTTATGGATATCAACCCTAGTTTAGTCGTGATAGAAAGAAATAATAACATTTTTCATTCACCAACCAAGTAACACAATGTATAAAGATCGTAATCGCCGTAAATTGAGGACAGAACAGCGGAGCAGTGCTCAATAATAGCAAAAAGATTTAAACATTAACTTGATGAAACCAAGTTGACCAACATTTTTTTCCGCTTAGGTAATAAAATATGTTTTACTTCCTATAACGAGGCATTTAGCCTCAACCTCCTAATCCCATTTAGATAAGTAAAGGTGATGTCAATCTCTCTATATAAGCTGACTCTTAAAACTAAAAACATACATACGAGCATTGCTAGGCTCAGGGGCGGAACCAGTGGGGAGCAAGGGGGTGCCGCCGCCACCCCAAAAAATTTAAAAATAATTTTTTTTATATAGAAAAATTCGGAGATTTAAGGTTTTATACATTAATAGCCCCCCAATGAACAAATAGTAACTTAGTTCAAATGGTAAATATAAAGATTTTGTGTCCACAAGGTTCCTAGTTCGAATCTTGTTGTTATTTTTTACTATTCATTTAATTAACATTACCTTAAATTTTGACTTTTCCATTAATTAATTGCATCTTTAAGGTACTATTACAAGATTTTATAAATAAATGTTTGTGTAGTTTCATAATCATATTACAAAAAAGTTTAAACTAATAAATTTGTATTTGTAGTCAATTTTTCTATATATATCGTATGAAATTTTTGGATCAATGGACAAATCAGCTAAGTAATAAGCTCTAAGTTTCTTTGGTTTTTTTATACCGTTTATTGTTATTGTACTAAAAAAAAAATCAACGGCCCCCCCAAGAATCGAATCCTGGTTCCGCCACTGGCTAGGCTTACAAAATTCTATATGTACATAACCCAGCTGGCAAGCAGTCCTCCGAAATATGCAACGATGAAAATCCATTCAGCCCGAACTAACAATACCTATTTTGTTACGTTACTGCTTGTTACCACTCATAATCAAATATAAGCGACTGCACATACTAAGCAAACCTTTTAATCAAATCCAACGACCAAAAAAATTCACAAATCCTGTTGAATTGCTATTCAGTTAATTGGTCAAAACAAACCACACTCGTCCATTAATTTACAAATAAATCAACATGCCACTGAAATACATAAAAACCCGCTCTGAATTATAGATCTGTGACATCTTTCACTGTCACGCCATAATCCATCAACATACATGATTTTTCCGATCTAGCATTTTCCAAAATGTGTATATGTGCTCGTGTAATTAATAATTTTACCATCCACAATGCGGTAACGAGCTAATTGATGAATCTAAAGGGAATATTCAACCAAAAATATAATATATACATAAATACATTTCGGTATCGCCAATCAATCTACGAGCTAATCGGAAATTCTATAACAATTATACAACCGGCACAAAAAGAACAATAATTAAAAAAAAATAGCCACGTTGGATCTATCCATATATAACGATCCGACTAAATGCTGAAATTATATCGTAAAAACATTTAAAAGACACATTATTTCCCACAATTTCTGATAGAATTTACCTTGGTCAGTAGATCAAAACGATACGTTAAAAAAGAAGATCGACAAATGCTACATCACATAATATAAGAAACAGCATTTATATATTACATAGCCTCGTGTGTATCGAAATATAGGCTCAGTCAAATATAGACCAATTATTTTATTTATGTTACACTCAATAGTGGAAAATAAACGTCAGATCTGAGCTACGACTTGGTCAATTATGATACAACTAATATAATATCGAGATATATATATATATATATAATATCTATAATATGAAAAAAGAATATTATATGTACCTTTGGGAGCTCGTGGATATGATTTGGGGGGAAGAATGAACGGAAAATGAAGAAAGGGTGTGGGTTATATATAGAGGTCAAATTACACTAACCGTCGTTAATGGTTTGAATTAATTTTTATTTAGTCCTAAGAGTATATATTGTGATAAAAATGGTCCATCATGTATAAATGGTTTGGGGTTTAGATCCTGATTATTTAACTAGATGTGATAGATTTGGCCATTTGGGTCGTTGCTTGAGATTTGGTCCGAGTTGTTTAAATAAATGTAATAGATCCGGTTACTTTCATAATATTTTTGGTATACTGGAATATATTTCGAAGCTATAGCAAAGCAACGAGGATAAAGAGTTGCTACGAATAAAAGTGGGTTGGAAGTCTCAGATTCATGTTCCGTTCATTAAATTAACATCCAATCGTCGTTGTATTGCTTATATAAATAAGAACCGTCTTTATTTATAGTGTCTATCATACTTTGGATATAATTTCGACGGACCGGAATAGTAACTCGTTGCAATCCATTTTGATTGCATTAACTTATCATCGGAATAATTATGTACTAGTGTGATCATAGTATAAAGTAAAGTAAATTAAACATGAATCTTGAATTGGCCAATTGATATGAAACATATCATTTATTACCCATGATTCAGGTATAAACTTGGCTATCCGTCTTAGATGTAGTGAACCATTGTCGTCATGCAACGTCTTAATAGAACATGTGATATATATTGACGTCGTTATTTTCTTATCAATGCTTCTAAAAAATGTATTGACACGTGTTTAATTGGAACTTTGCAATTAGCCATATTATTGGAGGAAAATACTAAGAATACCGGGTTCTTTATAGAAGTTTAACTTGAACAAATAAATTCGCCTAAAATTGATAAAATTATGCTATGTAGATAATTAAGTGTTAAAAAAAGTATTATTTAAAATACGACCAGATGGATAATAATGGACGCCCACCACGTGTGTCCAAACTGGAATAGTTTGTGAGTGACCAAACTCGGTAAACAAGATAGAGCATCTAAGGGGATGTGCTATATTCAATGTCACTTATCTCATCGACACAATACAATCTAAACCCGAGTTGTATTCATATTTTGTATAAATTGACTTTATACTAAGGGTGATTCTGTTTTGAAAAACTCTTACCGTTTCATATAATATAGGAATAATTCTATCTCAAACACATACTTGTATTATGATGAAACATGGATATTTTGGTTTTTTTTATCATTGTATTTGAGATGATATCTTATTTCATAAATAAGACCAAAAAACTGTTAATAGTTTTCCCGACGTTGGGGACCATAAGCTTTCAATTGAAATAATAGGAGACCAAATTGATTTTTATAGAGACAATAAATACCATATTTACAACCAAATTTTGAAGAGGGGTAGGGTGGGGAGGACAACTACTACTAGAGAATGAGAGAGGTGTGGAGCACGTGTAGCTGGGTTGTTAGTTCACGAGCCATCTTTTTGTTTTGCTGTATATAAGAAATATAAGAAAATTGAATATAATACTGCAAAATACCCACCTAACTAATGTAACTTGTTATATAGTTTGGTGTATTATTGTGCTTCATAACCCCAAATTTCATCTTATTTTCTGAAAAATAGAATGTGATTATGTATTCAACCAGGTTTTTGAATGCATTTACCAAGTTAGAAATGTAAGATTCATGTAGCTTGAAAATTTTGAAAATAGTTACTGTATTTACTTATTTGATGTGCTGTGTTTGACTTGTTGGTCGTTAATAGATAATTAGATCACTTTTTATGACTGTTTCTGTTTGTCTGTTTTGGGTTAGCCTTTTCCATTCATTTTCTTTTAAAACTTTGAATCTTCATGAAGTTACAAAGCACTAATCAAAACATGTTTATAATAAAAGATCCATGCAGTATATTGATCATAATCGTACGTTTGGGTTGTAATAGTCCTTACTCATTCGATTATTTTCAGAGCCATCCCTTTGGAAAGTCATGTTCGCCGGCCTATTGGCAAGCCATTGGACCGAGCCGACTTGAGTGACCGACCGAAAATAATATTTTTTTGAAAAAAAACTATACAAAATGATGAATTTTTTTTATCATGAAGTGAGAATGAATATTTTCAATGTGGACTAAGGTGTCGGAAATGTTTGGGCCGACGGTACCGATTGTTTTGCTACAACTTTACAACGAGATAACTTAAACTTTTCTTAACTTACGAGTTATCAATTCAATAAAATAATAAATATTTGAATGGATTTGATAATTGGAGGTTCCAAATGAAGGCTTTTAATATTTTTTTATTGAATATGGAATAGCATATATTTACGCATGGTTTAGGTCAATCATTGAAGTTATCGACCTAAAAGTCAATTTAAAACAATCAGAATTGTATGATGGGCATTGTCATCCACCGTAAAAATTTACTCATGTGAGTCAAACAAGCAACTATACAGATGCATTTTCCTATAATATATACCGTGATATTATTTCTTTTGGAATAATTATTTAAAGATTACTCCACGGTTCATCCCAATTTCCACATGATCATTGTCTTCTTGTTTTTTGTCAAAACTTCTTTCTCCGAGTGGAAAAAACTGGCCTTCAATTTTATTTAAATTTCTATTTACAAGCTGAGCTAGGTATCACATAACCGTAAAATCAGATAAAGCATCCATATTTTCCATTATTGGCTAGAGCATGCTTACTTTGACCGATTACAATCCCTTTGAATTCCACTAGGACATTCTATAAGTGTTGTATACTAGTAATTTTTTTTAAATTCTTTTTTGAAAGGTATTGTATCATGGAGTAGTAATTTAGATACACTAAAAAAGCAATTTGATTTTATTAAGTCAAGCAAAAGTCAAACAAAGACGTCCAAGGTTGAACCATTCAACAAGGGCATGCGTTTGCTCTGAAGCATAATTAAGTGGCACTTTCAAATTAGAATAAATTAACATAAACTAAATTAATAAAAACATATTCAAAAAGTTTTTATTATTAAAAACATATCAAACAAATTTAATTTTGTTTATTATCTTATTTCTCTCTATCATCTTATTCTCTTTCTCCTCCATTCTTCTCTTTCATCAATTATTTTATGTATCCATCTATACGATCTTATTCTCTCTCTCCTCTATTCTTCTCTGTATTTTTATTTCATATCACGCTCTATTTCTCTTTCCTACTCCACCACGAAAACCCGTCACTGACTACCGAACACCATCTAAATTATATAGACATCCATATACATATAAATACAGATATATACATACGTAATACACAAATATTACACTGCTTGATACCCTGTAATATATGAAAAATATATGGAATTGGTGAGATTATTTTCTATTTATTGAGCTTTGAAACTATTGTAAATCTTGTGGCTTTCAGGTTGAAAGATGAGAATCGATATGTACAGTATTGAGAGAAATCCATATGTAGGGTATGGAGTTTTAAAATTAGGATATGAAGTTTTAAAATCAGGGTATTAAGTTTTGAAATTAGTGTATGAAGTTTTAAAATTAGGGTATTAAGTTTTGAAATTAGGGTATGAACTCTATTTTTTAGATATTTAATTGTGATTCAGAACATTCAGGGTATGAAATTTTAAAATTAGGATATGACGTTTTATAATTAGCATATGAATATTTTGTGTGTTTTTAGTCATTTTTAGAGAAAGATGGTGATTAGCACGTGTTATAAAGAGATGTGATTATCGTGTGTTAGAGAGAGATGTGCGATTAGGGAGAGAGAGGTTAGATTAGAGAGAGAGGTTAGATTATGACCTGATTAGAATTAGAGAAATAATAAGTATATATATATATGTGTGTAAGTTTTTGATAATTTAAATTATTAGGATATGTTTTTGAAAATTTAAATTATTAGGATATATTTTTGTTAATATAATAGGGGTATGATATGTTTTTATTAATTGCCCCTGATAAAGCCATAACTTTGGTCGGTCGCGTTAGACTTTTCAACAATAGAATAATGATAAATTAACTGCAAGTAATGAACACCTCGTGGTCTTTATTATTGATCGGGTCATCACACTTGTTCGGATTATTATCAACTTGCTACAATTGCGCTTGATTTAAATATTTAAGCTCTTATCTTGATCGTTCTCTTTCTTCTTCGATGTTCGGTTCTTTCTCTGTTCGGTTTGTTTCCTCACTGGGTAAGCTTTGATTAATTTTTTTCTTTTCTCAACTTCTCACTATAATTTTTGGATAGATTTTTCGATCTGTGTGTGTGTCTCCTTGTTCTGGGAGGGGTAGTTGGCTATTTATAAGCAACTATGCCTTCTAGGATGTTGACAAATGTCTTCATCTCAGGGGGTTTTTCAGATATGGGTCCCTAGTTAAGTGGGCTTGGGCTTTTAGTAATAACAGCCTTATTTCATGATGAAAAGGGCATGGGATGACCCATTTAAGCGTTGGGTACCCATTTATAAAGTGGATTGATTATTACCCGAATAGAATATTCGGGTCCAATTTTCATGTTCTATCAAGTGCTCCCTGACTTCATCGGCATGGTTTTCCATGTCGATGGAGTCATGCTCGGTCTGTCGAGGATATTACTTCGGTCTTGTCGTTCCCAATGCTTCATCGAGAAGTGCAATAGACTCATGACGGTTCCCAAGGGAGGGGGGGTCCCATTTGTAGTTACTCATCCTAATATCTTTTTTTTTGGGAAACTCCTATAAAGGGGTGTGCCCCCTTCATAATCATGCATTTTACTACTACTTTGCTTGTGACATAATGGCTTCCTCTGATTCTACTGGTGAGAGCTCGTTTAACTATATTTCTTATTTAGAAACTGAGGTCACGAAATCTCGCACCGCGAATAAGAAACTCGTGGCCAAGGTTTCAGACTATAAGAAAAGGTTGTCTGACATGGATTCCGCTCATCATGCGACGATGGCCGATCGGGATTGGGCCTTCGAGCGTATAAAGCGGCTCGAGGCTTGTCTGGCTAAGCAGAAGGCAGCAACAAGGGCCTATAAGCTTGCCTTCAAAGAGTTGCATGCTCGGTCCATACCGAGTTCGGATGAAGATGAAGAAGGCTTTTCCTCGAAATAATTAGTTTTTTTTTTGTGATTTTTGTTGTAATTTCTTTTGAATGGGGAGTCCTCTCCTTGGTTGTAATCGAAGTTTTTTGAAACTAATAAAATATTTCCCTATCCTTGTTCTTGTCTGTTTATCTTCTTGATATCTTTTTTGGATGACTTCGATTGGATTTGAACTGCTGTAGGTAGACATGAATGCTCTTGGGAAGTTCAAGAGGTTGTCTTTCTTCGAGATGACCTTTGATCTAGCTCTTGTTTCTTCCTATAAAAGGGGAACGTCTCTATATTCTTTGTGCAACTCATTCTTTCTTGACGAACAAATGGCCTCCCCTTATGAAACGAACGGTGACAACCTTCCTGAATACATCGCTCATCTTGAGGAGGAAGTGAAGAGGGTGCGTTATCTCGAAAAGAGGGTTGTCCGGCTGTCGGTGGGAGATCGTCTGGCCGTCGAACTGGATGAGCGGTTAGACGCCATGGAGAGGGAGCATCAGAGGTCTTTGCTCGACAATATACGTGCTCGTGCTCGGATCAAAGAGCTTGAGGCCTCTAGAGATAGGCATATCGCTTCTAAGAGGGCTTATAAACTGGCCCTTAAAGAAGTGTATGCTCGGACGAAAAGGAAGCGGGGTGACGAAGAGGGCCCTTCTACGAAATGATTTTATTATTTATGTTTACTGCTTTATCTGTAATGAAGCATCAATCAATCAATAAAGATTTCTTTTTCTTATTTATATCTGAATTACTTTCCCAACGCAATTAATTTTGACTGCGCACGCTTGTGGCCTCATTAAAGCTTTTTCTTGGGCCATGTGTTTGACCTTATCCATTGAACCTTCTTAATCTCTGTATCTAGGGACCACTGAGGTTTCTTGAGCCCTGTGCACAAAAATCTTATTCACCAGAGCTTTCTTGAGCTTTGTGCAAAAGATCTTAGATATTTTATTTGAACTGCTTCCCTTCCCCAAAATGACGCGTGTTTCGCCGCCATTATGACTTACCCTCTTTAAATATTGGTAAGAACCCAAGCGTTTTTTGAACAAGAGTGGCTTTTAATTTCCCACGCCTTTTTAGAGCCTTGTTGGGGAATCCAAACGTTTTTTCTTGAACAGACACCTCTTTTAATTGCCATCGCTTCTTAGAACCCATTGGCGAAGGGTTGCGACTCTCCATACCAGCCCTCATCTAATTGGCCTATAAATACCTTCTTAAAGCATGGTTACATCCACAACCCTTATCATATTATCTTTCCCTACATACGAATCTTCATCTTATAATCTTTTTTCAATGGCCAGTTCTTTCACCAAATCTGCATTGGTTTTGCAAGTGGAGGCTTTTGAAGCTTCCTATGGCCATGCACTGAAACTGTTGAAGGGGGCCGAGGAGGAGTTAAAGGTGATGCGTTATCACCATACCAAGATGGTTCGGGAATTAACTTGGCTAAGATCCGAACTAGATTATTGCCGACGTGCTCGTCAGGCCCTAGTTGAAGAGAATGAGGTGCTAAGGGGAAACTCGGCGCTTCGAGACAGGGATGTCTCTGCCGGGCCCTCTCATCGATACCGATCGACCTCCCCCTAACCTCCATTTTCCTTTTTCTCTTTTTTTTTTTTCTTTTGTTTTGTTTCAATTTTCTTCCTTTCTTCCTCTTCCTCTTTTTTGCACTCTTCTTCTTTTCTATTTTATTGTTTTGTTTCGTTCATCTCTTCCTCCTCCATTTTCTTTTCACTATCTCTTCCCTTTTGTTTTCTTTTTCGTTTTTGTTCTCTCTACTTTTTCCCTTTTTTCCTTCTTTCTCTTCTTCCTCACCACTACGACGTAACAATCAATCCTGTGATCCTAAGGATTTTGTGTTACTTCTAGGATTTTTGTCATTGTTCTTTTTTGACTCTTCTTTCTTTTCACTTCTTTATGTTCCTCTTCATCTTTTTCTTCCCTTTTTGTTTTCTTTTTATGTTTCTTTCCTTCGTCTCCTGATGTTCGCCTGATCCGCTGATGCTGTCGATCTTCTTTGGCCATTCTGTCTACTCATTTGGTTCTACCATTGAACACACGATGTAGTAGATTTTCTTTTAATGTAATCCTCGGATGTAATAGACCCCAATGTAATAGATTGTCTCTTGATGTAATGAGCAATGATGTAATCCATCTTCATTAATGAGAAACTTTTGCCCCTTTTATTTTGGCACTTCTTTTTATGTTGTACTAGTGGTTTGTCGTTTTTCCGAAATCCAGATCTTTGAATATCTTTTCTATTTTCTGCTGTACTGCGATATCAAATATATGTGGGTGTACTGTCGATCATAGGTGTATTGTCAGGAAATATGCTTGCTCCCAAGTATGTCAGGAAATACGCCAGTTCCCAAGCACTGTCATAAAATACCATACTATATTTTCTCTATAAATACTCCTCTTCTTTTCTTTATTAGCTACCCTCTCTCCTTTTATTTTTACTGTTTGCTCTTTTCTCTACCCCTACTTTCTCTTGTACTATAGCAATTTCCCAGAATGTCTGAACCTGTGGGGAGATATCATGCTCAGATGAAGGGTTTGGACGCGGAGGTATCTCACGTCCGACGTCGAATGGGAAGGCTTGAGAAGGAGTACGGCATTCTGGCCTTGAGTCTGTTCGGCTCTCACCCCGAAGAGACAGTGAAATGGACCGAGATTTCTGCCTTGAGTCGTCAGCTCGATCACTTGTTGCTTCAGAGAAATCGTCTGGCTAACTCCTGGTATGATGCCGAGGAAATTTGGGACCATGCTCAAGACGAGTTCGATAACTCCCCTCAAGGCCTGGCTAACATGATGGTTAGGAATGCTCGGCTGGAGGAGCGCGTCATGGTTCTTACTAGGGAGAAATCTGAACTCTCCGCGGAGAACGAAAATTTGATTGCCATGAATGATTCCTACCAAGCTCGGTTGAACTGCTCTGCTCGTTTTGCTTTCTCTCGGTCTGGTAGTTCGGTTTTTCCACCCATTGGTCCTTAGTTAGATTGGGCCGGTTTTCTTATGTATTTCCTGTTTTGGAACTTGTATCTTTTTCTCTTTTTTTTTTGTATTTGAATCAGATGTGTCTGTTCGTATCTCGTGCTTTTGTTCTGTGTCGCGCTTTGTGCCCTTTGACTCTCTATAAATGCTCCTTATTGCTTGTTCTCCATTATCCAATCTTCTTTTCTCTCTCTTGTTGATAATTTTTGTTTCCTCTAACTTGCTTTTGTTTTGAGATGGCTCCCATTACTAGATCTGTCTCCAAAAAGAAAACCCTTTTGGAAGAGGAGCCTACTTTCTTGCTACCCCGTCCCCCTGGTTTTGGGGAGAAGGATTTGACTCCTCTTCAGCTAAAAGAGATTGAGATGTCGTGGCTGAAGCATGATCTCAAATGTGCTCAGACTGAAGCGAGGAGGTTTAAACAATATTGGGATGCGGAGGGCCTTGCTCGTTTCAAAGCCGAGCAGAAATGCAAGTCTCAATCTTACTCCTTGCAGCAGGCCGAGATGGCGATTGCTCGTTTGATTAGGGAGAGAGAGCATCTGGAGGAGCTCTTGGCGAAGAAGGATGCCGATATGGGGGGTAGTTCTAAGAAGTAGGATGGTGTATTTTCTTGTAAAAATTTTCTCTTTGGTTGTATTTTTGTGTTTTCCCCCCTTGTGGATGAATAAACTTTTGCTTCACGCTTGATTCTGTCTATTCTGTTTTATTTCTTGTTCACTTTGCCTTTATGTTAATACAGTCGAGGATGTTTCATTACACACCGAGCAATGTGCCCGGTTATCCCCCCGGAGAGCGTTTTTAGACTTGATGCTTAATGCCGTCAAGCTAGAAACGGTCTCCGTCCATCTTGGTCGGTGTGCCCTTTTGGTAAGGAATGGTTGGGCGTCGAGGATCTTAATCGGGGATATTATTGGTAGCGTATGCTGGAAGCTTTTCGTGGTAGGGTCCACTGGCCGTTTATTTAGGTGTAATGATGTGAATTGCTTTGGGTAGTGGGATATGTGCTGACGTGGCAAAATCTGGAGCGTTTATAAGTTAAAAATAGCAGCGGTTGTTGACTTATCTATGGTTGGGAAAAAGGTAAACCTCTGTCACACGAAAAGGTGGTTATTATTCTATTCTTTTTGTGACTCCACTCCTTTTTTTACTGTGCCAAGCAATCCCTTTTGTTTTACCACATAATGTGCTGAAGAAAATATCTGTCTCTCTCTAAAGTATACTCTTCCCGCCAAAAAGGAAAAACGTGCTGCCGCTCCATCTAGGGTTTCGTTGTATTGTCGATATATTTGCTGCTGTTTCGAACGTATCCGCTCAGAATGGCAACTGTAAGTGCTTTGTTATTATTATGTTCTTTTTGTTTGAGGACTGGTATTTGATTTGCTGTTGTGGTCGTAGATATGGTGTTGGTAACATGTCGTGGTTGTCTATATAAGTCTGGCGATATTGAGTTATGTACTGGATTTAAACTGATGGGAAAAGGAGTGAAACGTAGGGTTGTTGGTTAATTGTTAGCAGGGGGTTTTCTTTATGTTGATGTTATTGTGGGTTGTGTATTAGTATATTGATGGATTTTTGTTGATGTTTGGATAGGAAATTTTGACCCAGTGCCTGGCCCAAGTGGGCCCATTCATGGAAAAGGATTTTAAGAGGCTTGCCGGAATACCCGATAAAATACATGTTCGGCTTCCGATATCGGACAACGAGGTGTTGGGGTTTGTTCCCGCCGGCGAGGTAGCTGTACTTTCTTCTGCCTTCTTTACTGGGGGTTTAAGACTTCCTTTCAGCCAGTG
Organism: Primula vulgaris; assembly: GCA_963920805.1. Taxonomy (NCBI): domain Eukaryota; kingdom Viridiplantae; phylum Streptophyta; class Magnoliopsida; order Ericales; family Primulaceae; genus Primula; species Primula vulgaris. The sequence goes on from OY987213.1 coordinate 4,120,514, forward strand.
GGTGGCTTCATTCTTTGAGGCCGTTCAGATTGCTCTGGCCCAACTGGCCCTGAATGGTTACCGTACCCTAAACGGTATTCAAAGGCTATCGGAGTTGGCCGGAATCCCGATCGAACTAAAGGATGTGTTCGGGATTTATACTTTGAGTTTTGATCGCCGTAGCTCGTATCTGAAGACCATGCGTGCCTTCTGTCGGCTTGTTTTTGGTCTGCCGGATACCAACAAGGGGGAGAATCTTGGTGTTGTGATCGTTTCTGGTGATTGGGGTTGCGTTGGACACCAAATTCCCAGCCCTGCTACGAAGGCGCCCATGATTCCAGACCTCGGTGCTCCCAATGTCGAGGCTCTCTTAGCTCTGTGGAAATGGTGGGGGCCTGGATCAACGAGGGATCCTGCTAGTCGTACCGCTCCCGTGCTTCTCGGATACCCGGCGGGGCCAGTGACAAAAGGGAATCCTGTCCCCGAGATTCCGAGAGAGTCCGAGGAGGAGTTTTTGAAGGTGGTCCGAGCTCGAAGTGCTGCTCGGGTAGGGAAAAAGACCGTTCGCTCGAAGCGTCGTGGATCTGACCCCGTCGTTGGAACAACGAAGAGGGCTAGGGGGACCGATACATCGGTCACCGAGGGGGCTACTTCCCAAGGGAATATCCCCGAAGATGTCCCTGCAACTGGCGAGGTATGCGTATATTTATATGGACTCTCTTGTCTGTTGATTGTTGTGTTGTTCTCTAGTTCTTTGCTTCATTGGTTATCTTGTTGCAGCTACTGACTTCTCCATTGGTTATCCTCGCTCTTGCCCGGGCTATGGGTATTATTGTGTTTCAGGGGTCTATGGATAACATATTCGAACATCTCAACCTCATGGTGAACATGGGCAAGAGTACGATGACTCTGCCTGCGATATCGCCTATTCATACTGAGGAGATGATGGACTCGCTTGTTGTCTCGCCCACCCGTATGGAGGGTGTGGGCGAGCACAGGGCCCCTGAGACTGGCCTTTCGGAGAAGAAGGTGACGGAGGAAGTGGAGGAAGCCGGTAAAGAGGTTGCCGAGGATGTAGTGGTGGGCATCGAGGATGAGGTTCTCGAGCTACCTGAAGAGGTGTTGGTGGACGGGGTCGCGATGACCCGTTACATTGATCGGTGTAAGGGGAAATTGCTGGGGCAGCCCCAGGCTGTAAGGATGGGGTATACTGCTCTGAAGCCCCTTGTCTTCAAGGATGCGGAGGAAATTGCTGCTCTTCCGTTAGCGTCGTTAATTGAGCAAGCCAGCCGTGGTGCGCTTCGGGTATGTTTAGCATGTATTTAGTTATATAAGTCGTCATACCTTTAGTGGGAGGGTGTCTGATGTTGCATGTCTATTTGTTTTTTGTTTTTTTTTGTGATGGCAAGGCTTTCGTGGGTTCCGTTGCTCTGAGGGATCAGTGGAAGGCGCTCGAGGCTGAGAAAGAGAAGCTCGTGACCGAGAAGAAGGACCTGCTGGCGGCCTTTGAGGAGGAGCAAAAGAAACTGGTCGCCGAGAATAAAATCCTGGGCGAGAACTATGACAAGGTGTCGGGGGACTTTCTGCTCGTGACCGAGGAGGTCGGTAAATTGGAGGCGGAAAAAGAGAGTATGGTCGAAAAGTACGACCAACTAGAGGAGGAGAGCTTGCTCTTGGCGGAGGACGTGGAAGCTGAGAAGGCGGAGGTTGCGGCTCTAAAAGCAGCGCATGCTGAGGAGCGGAAAAAGTACGCTATGACGGCGAATTTCGCCGTCTATTGCGCTCATGTGCGCGCGCTTAATTTCGCGAAGGTTCCTTTGTCGGATCCGGCATGGTCGGAATTGGTGTACCCCTGTCCTCATGGTGCACCTCCGAAACCTCAGGATTGGGCCAACCTCCGAGATGAGGAGCTCCCACGGCTGCCGGGACATACTACTTCGACAGCGCCGCGTCCCCATTCCGGGTCTGCTCCAACGACTCCTCGGTCTGCTCCCGCCATCACTCCCCTACCCACATCCCCTCAGGTGGAGCCTTGACCATTTTCTTGTAGTATTTTCTGTATAGCTTATTGTAAAGTTTTTGGGTACCCGAAATGTGGGTCGCTTTTGTATCTAGAAACATATTTGTTTAGAGAAGTGGTAATATAGGTGGTGTTGGTTGTTTTGGTTGGCTTGTCCGAATTGATTTTCCCTTTTCTAGGGTCATCATATTTTGAAGTATGTGAAAATAAAATATTGTCAGGTACCCCATAACCCTCTGGCCATGGTGGTCTGGGCCTCGCCTAGTCGTGGTCTTGAAAGGTCTAAGGCTTTTCTAACTGCTGAATTGAAGGCTGCTCGTCGTAAAATCGAGGATCTGAATGTTCATATTTCAAACGTGTCGACTCGGTTACGTGACTTGGGAGAGAAATTCAGCAAAAAGACCGCCTATTATAAGGCGAACAAGGGTAAGGCGAAAGAACTCCTCGGTGCACTTCGGCGATCTCGTGATGAAGCCCGAGGCCGTGTGACGAGCCTGAACTTAGTGCTAGGTGCCGTTTTCGAGGATGCGGACCTACTGCTAACCTTTGTGAAAGCGTATTGGGCCCGAGTTCGCGCTTTAGAGGTGCTTGAGCATGTGAAAAGGAGGAGTGGTGTCGCCCGGGCAGAACGCATGGTTGATGCGACGGCCGGGGTAACTGAGACCACGGCGGCCTTGAACCGAGTAGATGCAGTCATTCGTGAGCGTTTGGGAACTCAAATTGTTTCATTGCGAGATATTCATTTCGCTGATGTAGTAGAGACCTCAATGTCCGTTGAGGGGCTATCGGATTAATAATTGAGTTGTTTGTTTTGCCGTAGATATATAGTTTTTTTTTGTTTTTTTTTGTTTTTTGTAATGAGTATTCATCTTTTCCCTTCTTCCCATTTTTTTTTTTTTTTTTTTTAGGCACATGATACTATGTCGCACCAGGCTGGCTCTCCAAGTCTAGTTAGTCCGGGGCCTGGACCTACTTATGCCGCCCGAGACGAGGCCCCATCTGGTGTGGCTAGTGATGATCATGTCAAGGTTCCTTATATCTTTTTATTGGGTAAGAATGTCGAGTTGCTCAATTTGTGTGGCCGACTTAGGGCCAAGTTGAAAACTCAGGCTTCTTCTTTTCGTGAGTATGCTCGGCGTTCCGAGCATGTTGTCAAGGTTCAGGAGCGTCGTTTAGATCGGTATTGGCGGGTAAAGGAAAAATACTTTAGTAAACTAAAGTCGTTGGTAACCCAAGCGAACATGCTGGTGAAGTATTTCCGTTTGTCCCGATCTAGATACGATGCCTCTGCAGCTATGATCGAAGCTCGCAACCTTCCTTTCGACGATGCTCGTCGGAAAGCGGTCTCGGATGCTCACGAGGTCGCTAAAGGAGCCGAATTCTCTGCGCGGCTTAAGACGTTGACATGCGTTGGCGCACATACGACCAACTTTGATGCCCTTATTTCGGAGGATCGTTTTGATGGCGAGGAAACTGATGGGGATACATCGACGGATGACGAAGAAGTGTCACTTGGTCAGTTACCGTCATGTTCCTCATGTAGTAGCTCTTGAATAAATTTCTTTATTTGTTGGTTGTATCCTGTTGCCTCCGTAACGCGGGCGAGGACTATTTGTTTTACTTCTGTTCTCCCGTTTTCGGATCTTCTCATTGTTGTACGGATATTTCATTGATTGGATTGATTTTCCTTTGTTGATTTCTTCGTTTGGCAATTGTGTTGCCTCCATAATGTGGACCTTTATTATCTGCTTTATTTCGTTATACGTGTATTGGACATTCCCGTTGCTGCTATTTCATTGTTTTGATGGATTTCTTTTCATCCTCTCATTGCTGTATTTCTTTTCGTCTCCTCATTGTTGTATTTCTTTTCGTCTCCTCATTGCTGTATTTCTTTTCGTCTCCTCATTGGGTCAACGTGTACCTGCATATACATAAGTATTCATTCCTAGGCATTCTTTTAGACATGCCATGTCGGGAATTTCATAGTATTCCTAGGCTCTTTGGCCATGTTGGGAATTTCATAGTATTCCTAAGCTCTTTGGCCATGTTGGGAATTTCACAGTATTCCTAGGCTCTTCGGCCATTTTGGGAATTTCACAGTATTCCTAGGCTCTTCGGCCATGTTGGGAATTTCACAGTATTTCTAGGCTCTTCGGCCATGTTGGGAATTTCACAGTATTCCTAGGCTCTTCGGCCATGTTGGGAATTTCACAGTATTCCTAGGCTCTTCGGCCATGTTGGGAATTTCACAGTATTCCTAGGCTCTTCGGCCATGTTGGGAATTTCACAGTATTCCTAGGCTCTTCGGCCATGTTGGGAATTTCACAGTATTCCTAGGCTCTTCGACCATGTTGGGAATTTCACAGTATTCCTAGGCTCTTCGGCCATGTTGGGAATTTCACAGTATTCCTAGGCTCTTCGGCCATGTTGGGAATTTCACAGTATTCCTAGGCTCTTCGACCATGTTGGGAATTTCACAGTATTCCTAGGCTCTTCGGCCATGTTGGGAATTTCACAGTATTCCTAGGCTCTTCGGCCATGTTGGGAATTTCAGCTACATTGGTTAGACTGCATGATATGACACTTTATTTATTCAAAAGGCAAAGGTATTAGTTAGAGAGATAAGGCGGCACCTGTATTTGTACTGACGGTCTGGCTTATATGTAGTACTTCTTTAGGTTAGCCACGTTCCAAGAATTTTTCTCCCCTCTGCTATTTTCGAACAGAACGCTTTTGAGTTTGTAGGTAACTGGGCTTGTTCTTTTGACGATCTCGTATGGTCCCTCCCAGGTGGGGCTCAATTTACCATGTATTTCATTTCGGGTATATACCGTTACTCGTCGTAGCACCAGTTCTCCGACTATGAACTCTTTGGTCCCTTTTATCCTCTTGTCATATGCTTGTTTGACACCTTGTTGATATTTTGCGAGTGTAAGAGCTGCTATCTCTCGTTTCTCGTCTATCATGTCAAGCTCTTCTCTCATTCTTTGTTCATTGTTTCCCTGCTCGACTAAAGTTGTTCGGAGCGTGGGTAGCCCAATTTCTGTTGGTATGACAGCCTCAACACCGTATGCTAAGCTAAATAGGGTTTCCTTGGTGCCCGTCTTCGGCGTGGTTCGGCACGACCACAAGACGTTAAGTAGCCGTTCGGGCCATCTCCCCTTCGCTTGCTCAAGGGTTGTCTTGATGCCGTCTAGTATTGTTCGGTTCGATACCTCTGCCTGGCCGTTACCCTGTGGGTATGTCGGCGTCGAATAGAACTTTCGGATCCCTAGTTCCTCGTACCACAGTTGTAATTGTGCATCTTTGAACTGGGTTCCGTTGTCGGCGACAATAGCGTACGGTATTCCGAACCTGGTTATGATGTATTCCCAGATAAATTGTTTGACGTTGCTCGCTTTGATTTCTCGGAGGGGCTTAGCTTCAACCCATTTGGTGAAATAATCCGTCGCGACGATCAGGTATTCCACGCTCCCCGGGGCCTTTGGGAGTTTTCCGATCAGATCTACTGCCCATTGTGCAAACGGCCATGGAGCCGATACGGGGGCCATTAGAGATGAGGGGAGTCGTGGTATTTTGGCGAATCGTTGGCACTTATCACAACGTTGTACATATACATAAACATCTCGCTTGATATAAGGCCACCAATACCCTTGAATAATTGCCTTGTTTGCAAGGGATCGCCCTTTGATATGTGCGCCGCAAGATCCTTCATGGAGTTCCTCCAGGACCGGCAATTGTAGCTCGGGAGACACGCACAGTAGGTGGGGTCCCCGGTAACTGGATTTGTACAGTTTGTCGTCCTCGGATAGCCAGAATCGAGGAGCTTTTCTCGTAATTTTCAGCGCTTTTATCTTGTCGGCTGGGAGCGTCCCACTTCGCAGATAATGAGTCATGTCGTCCATCCAACCTAGTTCGTACTGTACTGAAGTCACTCGGTCTATCCTTTTAGATATGCTAGGGGTCATCAGTAGTTCTACTGTAATCGACCGGGTATCGGTTAATGTTAAGGTCGAGGCTAGGGTGGCCAAGGCATCGGCATGTGCATTTTCGGTGCGATTAATCCTGACTAACTCGCATTGTTCAAAGGTGGCCATCAAGTTTTGGACTTTCTCCTGATAGAGGATCATCCTGTCATCTTTGGCTTGGTACTCGCCGAGGGCTTGATTGACAATGAGCATGGAGTCTGAACTCGCAACTAAGTGGGAGCATCCTAGGGAACGGGCGACGAGCATACCATTGATCATGGCTTCGTATTCTGCCTCATTATTGGTAGCTCGGAACCCCAGTTTTATGCTTTTTTCGATGATTGCTCCTTCTCCAGACTTTAGGACGATCCCTGCTCCGGATCCGTCCTTTGTGGCTGATCCGTCGACATGTATCTGCCAGTGTGACTGTGGAGAGATTGCCAAGGGCTCATCATAGCCTTCGGTAAACTCCGCGACGAAATCGGCCAAGACTTGTCCTTTTACGACATGTCGGGGTACGAACTCGATATGAAATTGGGATAGTTCGACCCCCCAGGCGGCAACTCGACCGCTTATGTCTGTCCGTCGAAGTGACTCTTTGATACGAAACTTCGTGTATAACCGGACCTCATGAGCTATAAAATAGTGTGGCAGCTTCCTGGTGGCGACGACCAAGGCCAGACACAGCTTTTCCAAGGGGAGGTAACGTGTTTCGGCTTCGACCAGAGTTTTGCTGACGAAGTAGATCGGATATTGCTCGCGACCCTCTTCTCTGAGGATGACTACGCTCACAGCTGTAGTGGAAACTGCTAGGTAGCATGCCAGGATATCTCCTTTGCTCGGCCTTACCAGCAGTGGTAGCGTCCTCAAGTACTCTTTGAGAGTGTTGAATGAAGCCTCGCATTCCGGGTCCCACACGAATTTTCTATCTTTCTTGAGTGATTCGAAAAACGGTCGTCCCTTATCTGCGGATCGACTGATGAACCTGCTCAAAGCGGCCATCATTCCAGTGAGCTCTTGTACCTGTTTCTTATTCTTGGGCGCTGCCAGGTTCTGCAGAGCTGTGATCTGGTCGGGATTTGCCTCTATTCCTCGTCGGCTGACCATGTGCCCCAGAAATTTTCCTTTGCTAACTCCGAAGGCACACTTGCTCGCATTGAGCTTCAATTTGTGCTTGCCCAGCGTGCTGAAGACATCTCTGATATCTTGGAGGTGGGACGTAGCCCTTTCGCTTTTGATGACCATGTCGTCTATGTAAACCTCCATCGTCTTCCCTATATGATATCTGCATACCTTCGTTATCATCCTTTGGTATGTTGCTCCTGCATTGCGCAGGCCGAACGGCATTACCGTGTAGCAATAATTTCCCAAAGGCGATATAAAGGACGTTTTTTCTTGATCTTCGTGGGCTAGGGGAATTTGGTGGTATCCTGAATATGCGTCGAGGAAGGTCATTCTTTCTGCTCCCGCCGTCGCATCCACTAGTTGATCTATCCTCGGGAGGGGAAAGTGGTCCCTCGGACAGGCTTTGTTGAGATTGGTGAAGTCTATACAGACTCTCTCCTTTCCGTTCTTTTTTGGGACTACGACTGGATTGGATAACCATTTCGGATAGAAAACCTCCCTTATGGCTCCAGCCTCCAATAGCTTTTGTACTTCGGCGATTATAGCTGCTCTGTGCTGTACAGACATTTTCCTGCTCCTTTGAGCTACCGGCTTGTATTCGGCATTAACACTTAGGTGGTGGCACGCCGTTTCGGGGTCTAGGCCTGGCATGTCTTTGGGACTCCAGGCGAACTTATCAACGTTGCTGAAGAGGAATGCTTCCAACTCTTCGGATTCCCGTTTTGGAAGGTTATTCCCGAGGAGGAAGTAGTGCTCCTCGTCCATATCCGGGATATACACCTTCCTAAGTGTTTCTCCTACTTGTTCTTCAACAACCCTCTCGGTTCTGGATATTTGGTTGATCAGCTTCTTGGTGCTGGTGGGTTGTTCGACAACGATCAGCTGTTTTTGTAGGGCTGCGGTAATGTCTTCACAACGTCTTGAATCTTCTTGATACCCCCTGGCTGTCTCGATCTCTCCCCTATCATTTGGGTATTTGACTTTTTGGTGGTAGGTCGAGGGTATGGCCCGCATGGCGTGCAGCCAAGGTCGGCCTAAGATTGCGTTGTGGCCGGAGCTGTCGTTGACTACTAAGAACTCCATGGGAACCGAAACGGATCCAGTTGTTACGTTGAGGACGATCTTACCCAAAGGTTTGGTCGTCTCGGAGATGAACCCGATCAATGTGACATCGGTAGGTTGGAGATCTTGTGTCTTGAGTTCCATTTTGTCGAAAAGCTCTCTGTACATGATGTCACAAGAGGCTCCTTGGTCGACTAGCACCCTGCTGACCGTGTCGCGGCCAATTTGAACACGGAGATTAATGGCGTCCCCGTGGGGATATATCACCCCTTCCTCGTCGTGACCCGAGAAGGAAATGGGTGGACATCGTCGGGGCATGCATTGCCTTTTAGAGGTCGATGCTTGTGACGCCTTGGCTACCTGGCCAAAGTGCGCCAATTGCCGCTGTCGTGATCGTTCTCCGCCTGTTCCCTTGGGTCGTGACATGTGAACGACGTTGATCGTTTTGCCCTGCCGGTTGCCGGCTCCCTCGATGGCTAGTTGTTTGCCTTTGTTCCCTGCGCCTGTGATGAACTTAGCTAGGTATCCCGCATCACCCCACAGGTTCATCTTCCACCGCAGGTGACGGCAATGTTCGGTGAGGTGGCCGTGATCCTCATGATATGTGCAAAAAAGTTTGGAGTCTCTCATATTGGGGGGAGAATTGATCGGTTGTGGTCGAGAATACCAACTTTCCCTGCATATATCTTTTAGGATATCGTCAGCGGACATGTTGAAAGTGTATCGTAGTTCGACCGGTCCGAAGTTATTTCGGCGCTCCCTATCTTGGAACCGATCTTGTTGGATCGGTTTGGGGGGCATCGGATAAGTGAACTGGAGTGGTTTAGGCTCGTTGATCGGGGGGGGTATGCGATCTGGAGCGGTTTAGGCTCAGGTTCTCGTTGTCGCTCGCCTCTCCCGTGGACCTCGGGACCTTTGTCCTTCCTGGTCGGTTTGAAAGCTTCTTCATGGTTGTTCCTGGCTCTTTTACGACCCACATGTGCTTCCCGAACTGTTTCCCTTCTTGGTAGTGTTCGGTTTAGGAAACGAATTTCATCATTCTTATCGGTGAGGTGGGTACAGTAGGCCAGTAGAGAATCTGTGGTCGGGAAGTCTTTGCCTATGAACTTCCTTCTCGCCCAATAGCCATTAGGGATGGAATTGATAAAGTTCTGGATGGCTATATTATTGGCATATTGTGGAATCTGGTTTGCTACGTCGATGAAGCGTATGCAATAGTCGTTGAGCCTCTCATTCGGCATCATAGTCATTTTCAAAAGGGTTTCGATGCTAATCTTCTTTTTCCTATGGGTGGCGTATCGAGTGGAGTACGCTCTTAGCAGCTCTGCCCAGTCTCTTATGGAGCCCCGTGGTAGGTTGTGATACCACGACGAAGCCTCTTGGCCCAAGCTGTTTTTGAAAAATTTGCACATAAGTGCCTGGTCATCGCTCCACAATTCCATCTTCGTCTTGTAGTGCCTTAGGTGGTCGATAGGACAACTCTTTCCATCATAAAGCCTGAACTCAGGGATGACGAACCCCGCCGGATTGCGATACCTCGTGATCTGTTCGGCGCATGGGGTTTCTTGGCATACGTTCCATGCTTGTTGGAACGCGTCATCCGAGGCTTGGTAGGAGGGGTATCCCCGCTGATGTGGTGGTGGTCCATAACTTTCCCCGATCATGTGTTCGGGATATCTACCGTCCTTCGCGTGCGTATCGAGGACACGTTCCCCACGCGTGTTTGGGTGGACGACCATCGGAGGGATTATCTCGGGGGGACTGTCCCCTTGATGGGGCGGTCTTGTGTTGGTTCGTCGCCCTGCTGTTTCCAGGGCGGCCCTGTAAGCTGAATCTTCCGCTTCACGGCGTAGATCTTTATCTGTATTTGCGAACTGGGTAATTGGCAATGCGATGCCGGCAGCTGTCATGGCCGTCATACATGTCGCCAGTTGAGCTTGCAGCTGGGCATAGTTCCTTTCATTGGCTGGTAGAACAAAGTGTTGTACTTCTACCGTGGATGGTGTTATTATCCTCGGCGGAAGAGTCGGTGGTCGGGACAACTGTTCAAGTACATGACCCCCGGGCATACCATAGCGGCGATCTTCGTTCGTTTGGAGACGAGCGCCGGAATTGACCGAGGCTGTTGGCAAAGGGACTCTTGAGCTCGGCCCTGCTTGGAATCCGGGTTGGCGTCTTCGTGCTCGCCTTAATACGGGCATGACTTGTTCTCCATCCGAGGACGAGGAGGGTTCGTCCACAATCCCTTCAATTCGCTGGGGTGGTTCTTGGTTGACATAGGAGGTTGTTGGTTAATTTCCGGGCTGGATAGCGTCATTTCTATCACGGATTTCGAGTAGATCGTCGAGGTCTTGTTGGCTGAATTGTACGTTTTGGTTATTGGTTTCTACTATCTCGGGATGGGTTTCTTCTACATTGGTCTCCATTGTCGCTCGTCTGGTAGAGGATTGGTATTCGAATTCTAAACTAGTTGGGGACTAGATGATTCCCGGAGACGGCGCCATTTGATAAAGCCATAATTTTGGTCGGTCGCGTTAGACTTTTCAACAATAGAATAATGATAAATTAACTGCAAGTAATGAACACCTCGTGGTCTTTATTATTGATCGGGTCATTACACTTGTTCGGATTATTATCAACTTGCTACAATTGCGCTTGATTTAAATATTTAAGCTCTTATCTTGATCGTTCTCTTTCTTCTTCGATGTTCGGTTCTTTCTCTGCTCGGTTTGTTTCCTCACTGGGTAAGCTTTGATTAATTTTTCTCTTTTCTCAACTTCTCACTATAATTTTTGGATAGATTTTTCGATCTGTGTGTGTGTCTCCTTGTTCTGGGAGGGGTAGTTGGCTATTTATAAGCAACTATGCCTTCTAGGATGTTGACAAATGTCTTCATCTCAGGGGGTTTTTCAGATATGGGTTCCTAGTTAAGTGGGCTTGGGATTTTAGTAATAACAGCCTTATTTCATGATGAAAAGGGCATGGGATGACCCATTTAAGCGTTGGGTACCCATTTATAAAGTGGATTGATTATTACCCGAATAGAATATTCGGGTCCAATTTTCATATTCTATCAGCCCCTTGAAAATTAAGTAGGTCCTCTATACAAGTCATGAGAATTATTTTTTTCCTGTAGAATTCCTAATCAAACCGAAATACTTGTATGTCCTGTCATTTATAATGTTTTCATTTCTATTATGCAAACAATCCTTAAACTCTGATTTTAACAAGCATTGCGACCAAATGGAGCCCTTCCTGAACAACCTAAAGTACGGCTCGATGAAAGCTCGACTTGCCTTGGTTGAGTTTCGGTTTATTTATCAAAATAGGAGTGATTGCCGCCCTTGACTGTTTTAAATAATACATTCCCCGCGAGTATAGTATAAATATACTAAATTACATATAAATAGAGCCCAATCAACTAGTTAATTCTTACCTTGGTGGTAAGGTTGGGCAAAAAATCCGTAAAACCAATCCGCACAGATTGAGACGGGTTGAGTGTCAAAAAAAAATTAATACACCCCGCCCCAATCCGTTATATATTTTGCGGGTTGGGTTAGGATTGAAGTTTTCAAACCGCGGGTTAGTTCGCTCCAATCCGTCTCAACCCACAATATATATATATATATATATATATATATATATATATATATTGTATTTCAATATACGAACCTCCTGTTATTGTTATATTTTAGTTTTGTTACTTGTTCGCGAGTGTTATAAACGTATTTTGATTGATTTTAATTTGTATTTCTCTTTGAAAGATTCAATTTATTTTAAAATTTATGTTAGTTATGCAAACTATGAAAAATAAATGACAAAAATGAAAATTTAAGAATCAACTCAAGCTCAACCCGCAATTTATTTGGCGGGTTGGGTTGAATTGAGTTGAGGTTTTAATTGTAACGGGTTGAGTTGAGTTGAGATTTAAATTTACGGGTTGGATTAGAATTGACCTTAATCTGCCCCAATCCGTCTCGTGTCCACCGCTTAGCGTAGTTCGAGGTCGTTATATAAACATCTAAACGCTCTATCGAAATTTGCTGCATTAAGCGTAAAATAGCGATGTCGTGAAAAAATATAATTGTCCTACTAAGTTATTAAGTGCTACACTGCTACGTGGCATATATGACCGGCTATATATATTATTTTGGCAGAAGGAACAAAATTTTGTAGATTTTAGACAGCCAGTACACACACTACTTACATAGCTTGACTATCAGAATGCACTTTTACTAGTATTTTTTAAAAGACAATTTATTGGATCGCGAAAACGTAATCAACCTACTAATTAAATCTTCACGACCAACTTGATAGTACCTTTTTAGCAATAAGTTTGGTACTATATGTAATTAGTTATGTTGTATGTTGTCACCTGTGACATGTGAGGAGAACTATCTAACTAACTAATACTTCCATTACATTGCTTTCTTTAGGCTCTGTTTGGTTTGGCGGTAAACATTGACCTTAACAATTAGTCATTTTAGTAGTAAATGTAATTAGTGATTTTATTTGACTATAAATTTGCTAGAATTTAGGGCCGATCCCGAAATTTAGTTTTTGGGGGTCATGAACTCAATATAATTTAATTTCTAAATTGTGTAACGAAAAGGATTCATCCGAAAAAAGTTACAAATGGCGTTTACGAAAAAAACAACAAAGTTTTTAACAAATATATATAATCATTCAAGTGAAACTAAAGATAATACACGATCATAAGTATATCAGCGAGAGACGCAGGATGAAACAAATGAATATAAAAAATAAGTAATTGAATATAAAACACTACTACCAGATAAGTCTTTGTAATCTATTTAAATTGGCTCAGGACTAAATTTCTCGCTCCTTTTCTATCCTTTTAGACTAATTTTAATATTAGCTTTTTTTATTCGTAATTAGAGCCTACCGGTGTTTCCTAATTGCAAAAGTGTCCACAAGAGATACTATTTTCGTTATGGTTTATGCATGCAGTGACGAATCTAGTATTTTGAGTAAGTGCATGGGGGTAAGTTGTATGTATTTTTTTTTATCCAAGTGTAACAATGTATATAAATAGGTGATGGATTAATTTTCAAATTTTATATCAAGATTAAAGAGTAAAACCAGCAAACAAAAATAAAAATATACAAGTTCATAAGAATGTAGTAATAAAAAAAAAAAACCCACCTTTATTATTAAAGAAAATGATGTAGTTGTAAAATATAATACTATCATGTAACGACTTTCATTTTTTAAAATAAAATAATCAATGCTTTATATTTTATATTAAAAGCACATTATATTCGAACTTTTTTAAGAGAAAAAAAGTAAAGTCAAAATAAATTTTAAAAATGTTGAAATGAAGTCTAGAAAGCTAAAAGTAGCAGAGTGTTTTGAAGTTTTTAATTCGAAAAATATATAAATATAATATTGAAGCGAAACTCATAATAATACTAATAAAAAAATAAGTGTGTCACAAGATTTGAACTTGAGATCTCTTAGTTAGTAAAGTGATATCTTTCCACTATACGAGGGAAGTGAGTTTTTTTTTTTAAATTGAATTGCATTAAAAAAAAAAAAGGAAAATTAAGCTTGACATCACAGATTAATGACTAATGTACGACAATAAGTATTTTTATTCATATAATTGTAAATAAGAATAAAAAAAGAAAAACTCATGTACATCAGGCGTAGCCTCTTAGAGCTTATAAACACATAGCTCGTTTAAAAAACAAGTTACTTTACAACAATGTTTACTCAAATAGAGCGTGTTCTGAGAAGTACTTGTCGTAGATACTGTACAAATACGAACAGAACAATTTTTTGACAGGGTGCAAAAAGCAAAACTTCACTTCTTAATTTCCATTTTGAGTCGAACATAGTCTTGAAGTACCACTTTCAGCATACTAGTACTTCAACCATTCATCGTCACTAAACATCAATCTCGTGCATCTTTTCATCAAACAGAATCGTGCATGACAATCCTAGAAGCTCTCTTTGCTCTAATTGTGAGTCTGTTACAATTTGCACTTAGTTTTATCTATTTACTAATTGTCTTTACAAATAAATGTTTAAAAATTAATAAAAAAAATATTTGTTAATATTTTTTCTCCCGAACCAAAAAGTGCGCTTGCACCCCTTGCCTCTATATAAATTTGTCCTTGTATGCATGAATGAAGAATGAATTTGAGCCACCATAGCTACTCTGTGATTACTAGCATAATATTTGATAGGGTATAACCAACCTAGGTTAAGGCATTGTTTCATAGAACAACCCCCGGTTGTGGTCGGTCAATCATGACATAATGCAATATTGTTGCTTGAACTTATGTAGATCAGTGGCTAAGTGAAAAACTTTTTTCTAATTTTGAAAAAAAACTAAATATTATTTATAAATTCTTATTTACTTATCTACAAACCTAACGGGGTAGTAACGTACGCTAAACATACTTTTCCTCTACACATTTTCCTAGTTATTATAGATAACTCTCAGTTGAATTTTGTGTGCGTCATAACAGGCACATTTTTATCGTTGAACATGAGACGGTGAACACAAAAGGAAAAACACAACATAAGCAAACATGCATTATTGAGCATTTATAGATAATCTTACAAAAGTAATTTTTTTTACCTCGGTTTATTTAATTAAGTCTCAACCTCTATACTATACATAATCTTTCCCACAAAAGAATTACTCCGTATTATTTCTAGCTCTTGCAATATCAAATTATAATAACTATCGTCAAGAATTATTTACCATGGTATCCTTTAAGCAGTGGCAATTCTAAGTGTAGATAGAGATAATATTATGCAGAGAGACCAGATTAGGTCTTTACGAATTTGGAGTACAATATTTCATCAAATGTGGCCAAAATTGTAGTAGGCACTATCTGCAAATATGTAAAGTATTTCCAGAGGTATTCAAAAGAGGCACTGTAATTAACTATTCCATCTTTTATGGTTTTTTATTCAATTTGGTTTGTTTTACTCAAGTTTAAAAACCTGCAATTATTTCCCAAAATACTTTAACTTTAAGGCATGTAGATATAAAGAATAAGAACATGTATTTTCCAGGACAGTTGGGTATTTAAACCTCTGATTGGTTGATGAAGTGATTGCAGTTATTGGTTTCTTCAGAGTTACTCGTGGCTTCTTATTCCTAGGAGAATATCCAGTTTTAACCATGTGCTCAATCAGAGGTCAAAAAAATTAATTTTAAATGTACTGTATGGTGTAGTCGGCAAAAAAAATAAGAAAAAAGACCACGCTTGTAGTAATCGAGTCACTGTTTAGGTGCGTATTCACCTGTCTATAATGAACTATAAAAAAATTCAGCATTTCTCTAAGAAATTATAAGATTTCCTGGATTTGTTTTTCAATTAAAACTAATCGGAATATTACTGAATAATTGCAAAATATCAACAAATTATTTTAATAACTAATCAGTTGCAACATGCATTCAGAAATACTAAGAAGCAAAAGTTTGCATTAAATGAAGCTTTAAAGAAGTGTTTTTAGAGTTTAAGAAGGAATCAAGAAAGAGAAACTAGCAATGTAGTATCAATCTGGACTTCCATTTTATGGGATCCAAATGTGAATTTTCTCATAGTAATTAAGGGGATCGCAATTGCACTTTATACAGTTTCAATATAATTTTACCCTGCTTGACATGTGACTGCATATGAACAAAACAAAATCTTAAGCAAAGACGAATATATGTTCTTTTATGCAAATTCAGAAACTCATCACACTACAACTAGAAAAGTATTAACAGAACTTGGCGTATTTTAAAGTGAGAGGGTACATGAAGGTGTTCGAGTACGTGAAACTGATAACTTGACTCGTCTTCAAGGGCCTCCCACCATTTACTAAACAATGGTCATATGATAGCCTTTTAAAAATCCTAGGGTTCACCATTCTAGCAGATGCAAACCAACCACAATGGAGATAAATATTTGAAGGTGCACAACCTGAGACACAAGTGTTCACAATTTGTACTATGAACTGAGGTATCCCATGATATGAGCCTTCGCTCTGTGATATGCTTATATCCCTTTTTGTACAAGACCCTTAAAAAGAAGAAGGAGAAAGCCATATTTAGATCATTTCAATTCACTCCACAATTTTTGTGTGTTACCCATGCACTTTATAAGTTTTGGATGGCGAAGTGAATATTGTTTAAAACTTGGATTAACTTAACATATATAGACCTAATATTAGTTCTGGAAGTATACAATTACGGTTTCAAAGTTATTAAGAAAAGACAAATGTGATTTTTTGTGGATGAGAAGCTTGCCTATATATATATATGATGAAACCTCTTTAATTAACTAATTTACCTTAGGTAAAAAAAAAAAAAAAAAACTAATTTACCCTAGGTGTTTTTTAGGGTAAACTAGCTAGCTAGTACCTTAAATAAATTATATTAGTATTGTTACTTACCATGATGATGATATTAAACAAATTGGAAATCAGAAATATGCGTAATCTACTACTATAAAATAATATACCTACTTATTTCAATTCCTTGGGGTACTGTAATCCATCAGTTTTTTTAAAAATAGGACCATTTAGTGTTTTGAGTTAAAAGTATGAGGACCAAAAAAGAACTTAGTCCATACAGTTATGCTTATCAAAATATGACAAAATTTATCAGCTAAATGTGCCAAAAAAGTAGGACCATTTAGTGTTTTGAGTTAAAAGCATTTTTGTAGGCTTCCCCCCCACCCCTCTTGGCTCTTTTGCACCCTACATGCAATTCAAGTAGATCCTCTATTCTTTTTTACACTGGTTCGATCATTCTATGCTCCCTAAGTCCGCATTATGTTTAGTTAGATATTAGCATTCAAGGAAGGATTTGGACTGTTCCATTTGTTTACCCTTATTTAGAGATCACTTGTTTAAGCTATGAAATCAATCTCAATTTGTTCGAAAAACTGCATGTTATGCAAGTTCATGAAATAAATTATGTGTTTAATAAAAATTGTAAACTATTTACTGAGCCAAATCGCAAAAGAAAACTTGCGGGTTCTTCTTTTCGAGAAAGAAATGAACTACTTCAGAACCAGAAAAGATCAGTTTACCTTGCTGCAGCAACTTTATGTGGCTCAAGTTAGTAGCTTTCTCTGGTTTGACATCCCAGGTTGTATATTTAATATCTTCTTGTACTGAATCATGCTTGTTTGTTGAGTCTGCTAAACAAGATGTAAGAAAAAAGTTAGAAATACTTAGTCAGTACTGTGGCTTCTAGAATTTAAACAAAAGTGGTCGCAAGAGCCTATATACAGTTGCATCTTTTAAGCCCAAACTTCGTTTCTCTTTAACACTATCAAATACTCATCCCATCCCTAAATAAAGTTATATTTTTATAAAAACTGGTTTGTCATTAAAACAAATACATTAATTGTACCTTATATACTACGTTCATCATCTTCAAGTCAAGATAATATTAAAGAAATTGATAAAAGAAATGTTTTAACAATTATGAACAAGTAGACCTAAGAAAATAATTTCTTGCTTTAGATATTGCAAAATGTTATAGTTGTCACACTTTTGGAAAAGGAGAGAACAAAAGTTTTGTTTACTGAAAAGTGGAAAGAAATGTAGAAGCTAGGTTTGTGTTGAGAATGATTTTGTACCTGAATAATACTGTAGACCAAAATTGCAAGGTACAATGATAAGCAACATCATCATGTAGAAGAAAAGTGTTGAGAACATGATGATGGTATTATAATGAGGAGACAAAAGGAGGAGAAGGAAAAAAAAAACACACTATATTTTTTAGATTCTGTTGGTTTAGCTTATCTTTCGTTTTTTTTTCTTGCTATTTCTTTCAATCTATTTAGCAAATGCAAGGTTGAATGAAAGAGAGAGAGAGAGTGAAAGAGGATTTTTGCTAAATTCACAACATTGTTGATTTTGCTTTTTATGAAAAGGTAGGACCATCATGGTTTACGCTTATGGGACACTCTTCATAATTACATAATATTCCCTTCATTTCTAAGAATTGATTCGTACTGTTTCTTTGTCTTTACAATCCCATTTCCTAAAACTAATGTTGTTAAAGTAATGCCGCAATAAATTACTTTAGATCTCGTTTGATTACGGTATTAGTACTAATGAGACTAACAATACCTTCAAACTATGTCAGGATAACAAATGAAAGTCGGATTAACAGTATAGACATGAAATATCAATGAAGTGTTTGTTTGCTTTTTATCGGGATCATACTATTTTACAAATTTACATTTATATCCATAATAAATAAATTTGCAAATATATATATATATATATATATGATTTTAATATATATATAGCACACATTTATTTACTCCAAATACCCTCATTTATTAATACCACATCTCCATATTACTTTAAATTCCCCAATTTATCATCATTTATAATCGCATGTTACTAATAGTCCCGTCTCCGCTTTTCGTATCAAACGCGATATCTGTAGGTCCGACAATATTTCTAATCTCATCCACCCTAATCCCATATCAATACAACTTTAACCAAACGAGGCCTTAGTGTGTGCTTGTATCAACATTAAAATATTCTATTCTTCCAAATAAAGGGTATGTTAGGAAAAATATATTAAGAACATTCAATCATATTTTTACCATAGTTTGCTTTATTGATTTGGTGAAAAATAACAACAGCTATGTTAGACGTACGTTTGAAGTACCTGATAAACATGTGGATAAACTACTGGATTATTCGAATATACACTACAAAATAATGTTTGATTTAGTGAGAGTCAAAAGTTGTCACAAGCCTGTCGCTAATTTAAAAAGCTGTCACAAATCTGTCGCAAATTGACTAAACTGTCACAAAACCGTCACAAAAACCGTCGCTAATAAGCTCGTAACAAAAAATACCGTCACTAATCCCGTCGCTATTTGAGTATTTTTTTGTAGTGATATCACTGTAATAATGATATGATACCCCGCTATATTATCGAGCCTTGCACTTTGCAACAGAATCTGATCATTTCATATATGGAGTATACAAGAAGCCTTATAATCCCTTTAGACAATAAATTTTAATAAAAAAATACTGGTAAACGATCAAGTTCAGAAGTCTTTGGGTATATAAGAACAAAGCTTGGTGTTCAAGTTTTAAAATTGCTATTTTATTCCGTTTTATTATGCTTCTCATACGGTAGTTTAAATCTAGCTAATTAATAGCTATCATAAGGAATATTTACCTCCGTTGTCTGAAAAAACTGGAATTGCAAATTTGCAATGTCGTCCTGATAATTTTACATCGATTTTGAATTTACAATGTTAAAAAAAAACATTTACTCTGTAGATTTTCATAACATATATACAAATTTGTTGTATTTCTATTTACTGATACAGTAGTTTTTAATGTGTTTATTATTGATGGAAACGAGGCAAATTAATCTTTTCTGTAAGTCTACAACTACAAGTGACCAAAGTTCAACCTACGGTCATATGTAGGTTCCAGCATACACACGTGCAAAACTTACAGGTATCACCTTCAAAATTAAACCAAAAGGAGGTCCTTTTCTCCGTTACATATTTAGATTATATAATATGTAACATAGTAAATAATGTCATTTTCTTGGAGCTTCATAGTCCCAAACGAGAGAAAAAAAAGGAATAGAGAAATTAATTTAGAGTGTGACGGACTGACGGGTGAGCCTTCATTTATATGCAAGATAAGAAAGTGATGAATTAATGTCAACACCCTAGCAACTTTCTTATATCTAAACTATCATCTATTTGTTATGAGCTATGTTGAGGCGATCGAGGGGGGCAATTCTTTATTTTTTTTTTCCAATTTACCTAATATGTTATCTTATCCCAGATACCCTTATGTTTGTATCCACTCGTACGGAGCTTTTAAGTTGGGGAAAGGCCAATTTGAGGACGTATATACGTAATTTTTCTTTCCGAAAGATTTTTTGAGGGAATCATGACAGGACAAAGATTTGATTAGTAGCTCACCTTATATTACTTTTTCTGTTATTCTGTAGGTTATAAGAAAAAACAATGAAATTGAAGTTAGAATCATGAAAATATAATTGATTAGTGTACACACGATATTACATGATATATAATGGTTCAAATATTTGGTTTTGGAGAGTGATAACTCTTCTTTATTATTTTTATTTGGTAAACAAATGGCGAGCCTATTTTTTTTCCTATACTCGCCTTAATCAATCAATGCGCGTCGGCTCCGTACAATGGTGGCCAGCTTCGGTGACGAGGTGCTTCCTAGCCTGCACAAGAAACGAACAGGGGCCCGGGGTTGGAACCAGGTTTTCCCTCTCCAACGATCAAGTCAGTACGGTTCGAGACTGAAAGAATATATATAATGAAGGGTGAAGGATTGGACCGGTTACAAGTTGGCGTGTCGGGTATCTCAGGTTGGGTTTAGGTAGTCCGGACTGTTTTAGCTTTATCTCTCGTCTCTCTCTTTTTCTGTCCCACACTAAGTGGTATTAGTGAGGGTATTTATAGTATGACCCAGGATCGTAACAGCGATTGGATCACTGTACTGTTAAGTTTTAATCCAACGACGTTAGGTTATTTATGACTCTCACAAGAGTACAGTTCTTTTTCCAAGGCCCACAGGTGATGGCCTGTGATTGGGCCACGTCGATGAAATGCTGAGCGGTCCCCCAAGAGAGCAGCAAAATTAATTAAGGAAGCGTACTTGATACGCTTCCTTGGCCGGGGTGGTCACACCTCGGCCTCATCCATGTCCGGGGTGGTATATCTGTCAAGGTTGACAGGGGTCCGGATACAGTGTTTTCTGGGGCCGTATGGGCCCGGACGAGGGATGCTGACATTTTCTCGCCAACAGCTCCCTGTCCGGAGTCGTCGTTAAGGACGAGGTCGACAAGGATATTCGGTCGTTACGGGGGCTCCGGTCATTCTGTTATCACGTTTGGCAGTGGCGAGCCTATTTTTCTTCCTATGCTCGGCTTAATCAATGCGAGTCGGCTCCGTACAATGGTGGTCAGATTCGGTGACGAGGTGCTTCCTAGCCTGCACAAGAAACGAACAGGGGCCCGGGGTTGGAACCGGGTTTTCTCTCTCCAACGATCAAGTCAGTACGGTTCGAGACTGAAAGAATATATATAATGAAGGGTGAGTGATCGGACCGGTTACAAGTTGGCGTGTCGGGTATCTCAGGTTGGGTTTAGGTAGTCCGGACTGTTTTAGATTTATCTCTCATCTCTCTCTTTTTCTGTCCCCTACTAAGTGGTATTAGTGGGGGTATTTATAGTATGACCCAGGATCGTAACAGCCCTTAGATCACTGTACTGTTAAGTTTTAATCCAACGGCGTTAGGTCATTTATGACTCTCACAAGAGTACAGTCATTTTTCCAGGGCCCACAGGTGATGGCCTGTGATTGGGCCACGTCGATGAAATGCTGAGGGGTCCCCCAAGGGAGCAGCAACATTAATTAAGGAAGCGTACTTGATACGCTTCCTTGGCCGGGGTGGTCACACCTCGGCCTCATCCATGTCCGGGGTGGTATATCTTTCAAGGTTGACAGGGGTCCGGATACAGTGTTTTCTGGGGCCGTATGGGCCCGGACGAGGGATGCTGACATTTTCTCGCCAACAGCTCCCTGTCCGGAGTCGTCGTTAAGGACGAGGTCGACAAGGATATTCGGTCGTTACGGGGGCTCCGGTCATTCTGTTATCATGTTTGGCGGTGGCGAGCCTATTTTTCTTCCTATGCTCGGCTTAATCAATGCGAGTCGGCTCCGTACAATGGTGGTCAGCTTCGGTGACGAGGTGCTTCCTAGCCTGCACAAGAAACGAGCAGGGGCCCGGGGTTGGAACCAGGTTTTCTCTCTCCAACGATCAAGTCAGTACGGTTCGAGACTGAAAGAATATATATAATGAAGGGTGAGGGATTGAACCGGTTACAAGTTGGCGTGTCGGGTATCTCAGGTTGGGTTTAGGTAGTCCGGACTGTTTTACCTTTATCTCTCCTCTCTCTTTTTTTTGTCCCCCACTAAGTGGTATTAGGGGGGGTATTTATAGTATGACCCAGGATCGTAACAGCCCTTGGATCACTGTACTGTTAAGTTTTAATCCAACGACGTTAGGTCATTTATGACTCTCACAAGAGTACAGTTCTTTTTCCAGGGCCCACAGGTGATGACCTGTGATTAGGACACGTCGATGAAATGCTGAGGGGTCCCCCAAGGGAGCAACATCATTAATTAAGGAAGCGTACTTGATACGCTTTCTTGGCCGGGGTGGTCACACCTCGGCCTCATCCATGTCCGGGGTGGTATATCTTTCAAGATTAACATGGGTCCGGATATAGTGTTTTCTGAGATCGTATGGGTCCGGACGAGGGATGCTGACATTCCCTCGTCAACAAGTACTATTGTCATTGAGATAACATTGATAAACTAATATCAAAACCAAGTTATAGAAACATGGGGTAACCAAATAAACTAGGATATGTATTTAGTTGGAGTCGTATAATTAGTCAATTCCAATCAGAAAATAAACCAAAACAAACAGTCCCTAGAGGTGGCCAAACATACGACCTGCAGGGTGCACGTGCACCTTCAAAGGGACAAAAGCCGACAACTATTTAACTGTAATTGACAAGAAAAGTCAAGGCAGAATATTATACAAGAGCAATGTTTCGATTTATGAACTCAAAAACCATCCCCAGACAAGCAACTTGTACCAATAGTCAGCTTCAACTTATGCAAAAGCCTACATATCCTAGACTTTGCTCTAGAAAACCCACGTTTTCGTAAGATCATCTACATTGATCGTTAAATTGTTAAATTTTTGTAAGTTAAGTGATGCCACACAAGAAAAAAAATAAACTTTTACGTACACAATTTAATGCTACATTTAGGGGGTGACATCGCTTCGCTACCGAATTTTTTGACTATATATCAATACCGTACCAAACTAGTTTGGTTTGAGAATTTTTATACCATTACCGAACCAAAAAATTCGGTATACCGAACTTTCGGTATACCAAACTATTCGGTTGGTTCGGTTCGGCTTCGGTTTTATACCAAACTTTAGAGTTTACAAATGATTATAGAAAAATTATGCGTTTTGGGAAAAAATCATAGTATAAAGTTTTAAAAATAGTATATTTATTTATATTATTGTTACATTTCTTGTTTTTTTGCATAGAAGAGTAAACACTACTAGACATTTCTAGTAAAATTTATAAATAAATAAAAATATTTTAAGTATTCACTAGAAAAAGTAATATGGGTATATTATAACAACGTTAATAATTAAGTGTATATAATTGTTTCATTTTATTTGTATATATAATATATTTTAATATTTCGGTTTAAATCGGTACCATACCGAATTTACCAAACGAATACCGAAACCGAACCGATTTTCAAAGATTGGTTCGGTTGTACCGTACCGTAATGTAGGTATATCAAACTTTTAGTGCTGACTTGATTGGTTCGGCTTGAAAACCGATCGATTGGTACAAATCGGTAAAAAATATCACCCCTAGCTACCTCGGTCTCTTTAAAACCTTACCCAACAATTTTGATATGACTGTAGGTATAAAGATAAATGGCTAAAAGAGTGAATAGCAAAATAAAGGTATGTTGAGACATGCCTAAAGTAGAAATGAACTTTATCACTAAATGTTAAAAAATAACAAAAGTAACAATTCATTGCCACATAGGAATTTAACTTCGTACCGAATTGTAACATGAAAGTTATAAATTAATAAAATTTATGGTGCCATGCAAACTTCTTAACAATACCATTGCAATACTAAAATCAAACTTTTGTTAAAATATGACACTAACATAGTAACATGTGTCATAAAACATCCATCGGATATGCTCAATTTCAACTCTTCATCCGTGAATTTATTGCATTTATATCGTGTCCATATGACTATTTTATGTCTAGTAACCCATCTTCAAGTAGCCTAGCAGTGGTACTGTTTATGGAATACTACTGTAAAAGTCGTTGATTAATAAGTGTGTATGGTAAGATTAATAAGTGTATGGTAATTTGTCTAGAATATTTTGTCATAACTTTTAACTTTATCATAGTCACTACAAAAAAATACCCAAATAGCGACGGTATTAGTGACGGTATTTTTTGTTACGAGCTTATTAGCGACGGTTTTTGTGACGGCTTTGTGACAGTTTAGTCAATTTGCGACAGATTTGTGACAATTTTTTAAATTAGTGACAGTTTTTGACTCTTACTAAATCAAACATTATTTTGTAGTGAGTATTCTGTTTGAAATAAATTTGAAGATGCGTTCCATGTTTATGTTTTATCTACCGCTTGCCCTATTGTCAATGCTTTGGACATTGTTCATTGCATACTTTCAGAATTAATAATCAAAATTCCAATTTGTAGATTTTGTTTAACATTTGATACATATCAACGTAGGATCATTGGTCATCAAAGGTAAAAAGAAAAGTAAAAACAAGCAGCATCATTAATCATTTTTATGCATAATTTTTAAAAAAAAGATTTTAACCATGTAATTTTATAATCAATTATCCAAATATGTGCATAAGTTTTCCTTTCAAGAAATTGTATTTTACTCTATAGCCGAATGTGTGCATTTATAGCACTGGAATATTCCATGTCTTTTAAATTCTCTTTATTATGGGAGGGATGATAAATTCTAATAATCCTATCCGCAGTCCTCAACCAATAGTAAGCATACATGTAAGCAGAAAAATCTTCTGTGAAGATGATAGGTAATAAGACCGTAGTAGAGCGGGGAGTAACACTATTATAGATCGAGTTTAATAAAAATATAAATATGACAACCACTAAAAATTAAACACATAAATGAAAACCCAAAAATAAATATATAAATTTAATTTAAAATTAAAACTAAATTATTCTATTGGTGTCACACAATTAAAAATCGTTGTGAACTATGATGTTTAATACACAAGTGAGCAACGTGGCAACTCTCACGCCAGGAAACCAGTTATGAAATGACAAATAAGCACCCTAATCTTCCCTAACGAAAAAATCCCACAAATTTTGCATTCTAGAAACAGGAAAAAATTTGTATTTCCAGATTGATTTTTGCTAATAGAAAAAAAAAAGTATAATCAGATTTTTAGTAAAAAAAAAAATGCTTGTTAAAAGAACAAGAAAAAAACTTATTCAAAAAAAGTTACAGCAAAGTGTTTGAGACCACTATATATAACTTATAATTTATTTATTTTGATAAGTTAGTTGCATCTATTTAACTTATAAATGAGTTATGAATATAGAAACACATTTTATTAGAAAGTTTAGTTTTTAAAAAATTAATAAAAGCTGAAAAGCTGAATTTTGTTGTAAATTCTTAAATGGTCTAGTTTCGAGCTTCTTCAGTTGTTTTAACAAAAAAAAAACTAGTTTTCTTTTAAAAGCTGAAAAAACTGACAATCAAACACATAATTTTTTTAATCAAAAAGCTAAAACAACTAAGAAAAAAACATTTCCCAAAATGCATCAAGTGTAAAAAAACATGTTATCATTTTCTACTATTTATCATGAGTAAGAGTATTGTAGACCGGAGCTACTAAAAATATGGATAGGACAACCACTAAAAATCCAACACATATGTGATAACTCAAAAATAACTACACTAAATTTAATGTAAAATTCAAATTAAATTATTATATTGGTTGTCATTCTTATTTATTATTATATATTTCAAATTAAAAATAAGTATATAGCATAAATAGCAATAGAAAAAAAGGGTAAATAATCCCATCATCCCGCTCTCAACAGTTCCTCCTGTTAAAACAGTTACATACAGAGATAGATACACTAAGATAGTAAAATAAAATATAAAATAAATGAAGCTATTGTCTGCCCCAATCACGAAATGCCACGTCATCAGTCTCCGTTCCTCTCTCTCCTCCCAGAAACCCACCCTTCAAGAAAAACCCCAATCCTCAAAATCATTAATGGACAAAAACAAAAACAATGATTTTTTACAAGAAAAAGACAGGTTTCCTGTTCGTAGGCCGATAATAGAGTCTCCTATCGACGCAAGTTTATCGAATTTTGCTAAAAAGATGCCTATTTTTGAACCTGAAAGTGTGGACTTGGATTTTGTCGCGAGGGATAAGCCGTTAATGGTGAATTTGGACTTAAGTTTGTACAGAGCTAAGCAGCTTGCGAGGAATTTTCGGTACGATGAAGCTGAGAAAATCCTTCAAAAGGTCGGTTTAGTTAAAACTGTTGGGGGTAATGCTGTGTAGGTTTACCAAGTTTGGGGAGTTTAGTGTAATTAGTTAAAGTCATGGGTTATATTTATTATATACTTTTATTTGTTATGAGGAACTTGTTTTGAGAAAATTCTTCAGAAGGTCAGTTTAGTTGTAAAAATGTTGGGGAAATATTGTGTAGGTTTACAAAGTCAGGGGAGTTTAGTGTAATTAGTTAAATTCATGGGTTATATATACGATGTACTTTTACTTGTTATGACTTGTGAGAAAATGATGTGAAAATCCTTTAGAAGGTCAATTTTAAAAGAGATTTTAATTATGGGGTTTTTGATAACTAAGTCTCGAAGTGTGTACTAAATGATAATTTTTCCTTTAGTTAAATATGTTGGGGGAAATACTGGTAGTTTACCAAATCAGGGGAGTGTAGTGTAATTAGTTAAATTCATGGGTTATATATATTGTATAGTTTTACTTGTTAGGAGGAACTTAAGGGTGAGGCAAGTTGTGCTTCCACTTTCCATTGATTACCTTAATCTATGTAAAGTTTAGAATCATATAGTAATATGTAATGCTACTTAATCTTTATCGAAATATTAAGTAGTTAAAATAATTGGGGTCATATTTTAACGCCACCAGGAATTTTAAATGGGATGAGCTGATATTCCATATGATTTTTATTCATTTAGTATTGACATGCAAATTTTATGGAAATTTGGGTCGAAATGCATTTACTCCCTCCGTTTCCAATTAATTGTCCACTACGAAATTACGTGTAATTTTTGACCGGCCAATAACTTGTATCAAAATTGTCGGAATGAAAATTTTCAAAAGTTAATCATATAGTTCGAACATTAAAT
This sequence comes from Primula vulgaris, assembly GCA_963920805.1. Classification (NCBI taxonomy): domain Eukaryota; kingdom Viridiplantae; phylum Streptophyta; class Magnoliopsida; order Ericales; family Primulaceae; genus Primula; species Primula vulgaris. The sequence goes on from OY987213.1 coordinate 4,147,713, forward strand.
TATATGATTTAGTTTTGAAAATTTTCATTTCGACAATTTTGATACATGTTATAAGCCGGTCAAAATTGCACGTAATTTCGTAAATGACAATTAATTGGGAACGGATGGAGTATAATTTTAACAAAATTAAGGAATCGAGCTTGTTCAAAGGAACTTAATGCAATTACTTAAAAGTTGGGGTGAATGAAGAAGGTCTGTTTCTACTCTTTATCTTTCTCATTCTAAAGATTTTATTATATTTTGATCTCAGTCGATACTGAAGAAGGTCTGTATCAGGGTCCATTATGTGACCTTGTGTATCAGGGAGATTTTAGGTAGATACTGAAAGTTAATTTATTTGTACTGGCAGCTAACAGTTGTTTGTTAGTATTTACATTTTAGTGCTTGTTGGTAGCACGATTTGATCAAGTAAGTTGGCGTATAGAAGGTTTTGAGAAAATAGGAGTGGAAAAGTTTTAGTTTATTAGGCCGGGAAGCAAAACAAAAATGCAGATGCTAATTTGGCCAACTAAATGTACTGAAGCTTATTAGCAAAAAATTACTAACCTGAGCCTTTGCTACTGAATGATCAGATAGTTTCAGGATTTCAATTGGAGTTGAGATAGGCATAAGAACTTGTGTATGTCCATTATGAGCTAGTTAATTCTAAAATAAATGCAGTGACTTATTTAAAATAGGAATGGGCCAGTGACCACATCAGTTTTTTTTTTTTTTTGAGGTTGTGTTTTCTGAATTCATGTTCCTACTAATACTTATGTTTCATGTTTAATGACCCTTAGACTGATAGTTACACTTTTTAGTAAATACTGTATTGGAAGCGATAACTTTTTCTCATAAGTAGAAGGAAATTAGGTTATTGAATTTGGATAGGCGATACACTATTATATGCTATTCATAATTCAGTAGTTTTGTAATGGAATAAATGCGAAACTGTTGATCAGTTCTGCTTATCAATATCTAATATCATTTTTGGACTGAAGATATGTTTTTTTGTTTGATAATGCGGGTTTTGTGTTAGGGTAATAGTAATCAATACATATAATGCATATACGCAGTGTCTATATTATTGGCCAGAAGATGGAAGGCCGTATGTGACTCTTGGGAAGATACTCTGCAAGCAATCAAAGACAGCTGAAGCAAGAGCCTTGTACGAGAAAGGCTGCCAATCCACACAAGGCGAAAACCCCTTCATTTGGCAGGTTTGTACCATTTTAGTCTCCTTTTTCTTAATCTGCACCATGGTTGATTGGTTTTATTGCAGCTTTTAAGCTCATTCTACGGAATTTGTAATAATTAGTTGAAGTGAGTTTGTTGACCGGCTTATATCCTGAACTTTTTCGTTTTTTTTTTGTTTGAAAAAGCTCACATTTAAAATTAATGAAGTAATGACCCTAGATTTTATCAAAGTTTACTCAATGAATGACTTACTTACTTAAAGCTGGCATCCAGGGTCCATACACGCCATACAACCTCGTTTAGTCGTCATTGGCAGCTCTGGTACTAATTAGAGAGTCATATATCATCCCATTAAAGTTGCTTGAAAAAAAGTAACTTTTATAAGTCACAGATTCAATAAGTATACAATCAATGTACCATCCATCCCCTTATTTACACCGAATAACTGATTTTTGTAACAGTGTTGGGCAGTTTTGGAAAGTAAGGCCGGAAATACGAGAAAAGCGAGAGAACTGTTTGATGCTGCCACAGTGGCAGATAAGAAGCATATTGCCGCGTGGCACGGGTGGGCAATTTTGGAACTAAAACAGGGAAATATTAAGAAAGCGAGAGATCTTCTTGGTAAAGGCATAAAATTCTGCGGCGGAAATGAGTATGTTTATCAGACACTAGCATTATTAGAAGCTAAAGCAAACCGCTATGAGCAGGCTAGGTACTTGTTCACTCAGGCCACCAAATGCAATCCCAAAAGCTGTGCCAGTTGGCTTGTAAGCCTTCTGTTTCTCGCCTATCATCTTGTTGATGAATGATTATATTATATAGGTATGTTTAATTTGCTTTTTTCTCTTCACGTTTTTTCTTGTATAGGCTTGGGCACAATTGGAAATGCAGCAGGAGAACAATAGTGCTGCTAGGAAGCTTTTTGAGGTTGCATATTGTTTATTTAGTTAAATATTTGTTCACTAACGTGCTGCCATTTCAATTAAAAGCTTAAGCTGTTAGAATTTGACACATTTGGATTTTTTACTAAATTCAACACGCCTCCTCATTTGTAGCATATATTTAGCCTGGAGAAGTGCTTCTTTTTAGGAGGACAGCAGTGAGATTAGAACCAATGATCCTTGCCTGCTTTGATACCATTTAAGTGATGTGGCCAATAAAAAACTTAACTTGCTAGGGAGTGACGCATTCTGCTATTTAAACATATACAACAATACTGATATCATGTTTGTTTTCCCTACCATCATCAAGGTGAGTTCCTGCCCATTAGTTATGGTATAAACCTTTCCGTTATGGTAGGACAAGTTATGTAAAAAGTTTCAACCGATTATTTATACTCACATATCACAGCACGTGAACTTATACTCATCTTTTCTTTTGATTCTAACCGTAGGTAAGTTTGTTATTTTACTTGGACATGTTACCAAAGTCCAAAAAAGTTCCATATTACGTATGCAAATAAGTTCGTACCCGTATACTTGTTTGATGTGTTAAATCAAATTGCAGAAAGCAGTCCAGGCGAGTCCCAAGAATAGATTTGCGTGGCATGTCTGGGGTGTATTTGAAGCTAGTTTAGAGAACATAGACCTATCAAGGAAACTTTTGAAAATAGGACACATTGTCAACCCTAGAGACCCCGTTTTACTACAATCTCTGGCTCTTTTGGAATTTAAAAATTCAAGTGCAAATCTTGCTCGACAATTGTTCAAAAGAGCATCTGTATTGGACCCAAAGCACCAACCTGTCTGGATTGTAAGTTTTGCTAAGTACCAACTTTTAATGTAATTATTTATTAAGACCTTATGTGGTTGCTGCCTTTAGCTCAGTTTTTTCTTCTTAAAATCTTGCAGCGAATGTAGTTGACCAGCTTAAAAGTTGCACTTTTCTGGGGTTTTAGCCTTAAAAACTTACAAGCTTTAAGAGTTTAAGTCACATGAAGTCAGTTACATGTAGTAACCAAAAGAGTCTTTAGTATTCTTTTGTTATATTTTAGGTTGTGAAAGTCTTAACAAACCTCTACAATATTTAGAAGAGGTAATATTTGTTGATTGCACAAATAGAAATTCTTATTAAAGTTGGTAACTCTTTTTTCTTTTCTTTTCGGATTTATAGGCTTGGGGGTGGATGGAGTGGAAGGAAGGAAACTTATCGACAGCCAGAGAACTTTACCAAAGAGCTTTATCGATCAATCCAACCACCGAAAGTGCTGCTCGCTGCCTTCAGGTAGTATACACACACACACACACATATGTACATATATACATATATATAGGTATAATATGTATATAACACACACACACACACACACACACACACATATATATATATATATATTTCCCTTTCAAGATTGTTTGTGGTCCTTTGAAAATCGGAAAAAATACTGAGTTTACTCTATATATATCCTATGTCTTTAGGCATGGGGTGTTTTAGAGCAAAGAGTCGGGAACCTATCAGCTGCTCGGAGATTGTTTAGATCGTCCCTTAACATAAATTCACAAAGCTATGTTACATGGATGACATGGGCTTCTTTAGAGGAGGATCAGGGTAATTTTGTACGTGCTGAGGAAATTCGTGATCTTTATTTTCAGCAGGTATTTTGCTACTGTATATGAATCAACATTACAGATATGAGCATTTAGTATGCTAAAGATGCATTTCTTAAAGATTTAGTACACTAAGTTGTATAAAAAAGGAAAAAAAACTAATCAATAGGCTGGGCACTAACCGCGTAACAAATATCAAAATACTATTCTTTGATGTTCTTTATATTAGTAGGTTGAGTACTAAATGTTAGATCTGTATGTTGGTGTATATAATTGTAATTACCCTGTATGCAAAACAAAGTAACTACTAAGTAATGCGTTTTGTCAGTCCCTTCACGTAATTCTGCAAAAGAGTCGATATTGCATGTTCGATTTGTTTGAACTTTGTACATTGATGAAGTCTATTTTCTTTTTCTGCTGATCTTTATAATAGGTCTCCCACTATTGACAAAAGTAATCCGCCCTTTTTAGCTTTTTATACTCATAATTGCAGTCAATTTTTATTTTTTTTACCGTTTTGTATCGCTGCAAGCTAATAATGAGAATGTTTTTGTGCAATAGAGAACAGAAATTGTTGACGATTCATCTTGGGTGGCTGGTTTCTTTGACATTATTGACCCAGCACTTAATAGAGTTAAGAGGTTCCTAAATTTGGATGATAACTCGATTTACAATGCAAATGTTCCCTCTAATGCCACGTCAGCAACAGGCGACGGACAAGAGTCATTCACCCCACCTTTCAATTACATTGACGGAAAAAATCTGGAAAGTGGTTTCAATCTAAATGTCTTTATTCGCGAAAAGCTGTTGCTAAATCCATCAGATTTGCAAGTTGATCTGGAAGGTCCTGAAAATATGATGGAGAGAAAGGCATGGAGAGCAGATCGAAGAGTGGGTGCTGCGATGCCTTAGTTTATTTTTGTAGATTGAATACGAGAACATATACAAATTTATTAGCAATACTGATTTAAGATATCCATCAAAGAAGATGCTGGGTATTGAAACCTATCTTGTAGTTTGAAATGTATGTATCATCAGGTAGTGCCGAGTTATTTCCAATGATCATGTACATAAGCATTATTTTTGTGGCTACATACGGATGTTTGAAAATCCTTACAACAACTTGCGGTTAATCACGCGCAACATAGCTTGCAGCAAAGAAAATATCAGAATAGATTAGAACCTCTCTTAATTTTTTTTCGGACTTCGGTTGCCCAATGCCCAAATCTTAATAGGCTTACCCGTGGGCCGGCCCTGCATACTTTGAACGCAACCTCCGGAGTTTTTTTCCTATTTGTATTGAAATATTTTTAATAATGAGGGAACAGCTAACTGCAAAAGAGGGCACATTTCGTTAAAATAATTTGGCTGCACTATCCAAGCTCATTTTTTTTATTAGTACTTTCCTTTTAAAAGTTAAAATTGTGTCTAATCGAACAGTTCACAAGATGAGTTTTTGTTTTTGTTTTAACAGAATCATTGAACTAGACCAGTTTTTTTTTTTACTAATACATTCGAGGTACCTAGCTTATTTGCTTAATGCTCAAACTCTCAGACAAACAGCCCCGTACGGCTTTCGTATCTGATCACGAGCTATTTTTTGGTTAGTAACTAAGTAGTAGTAGTACGTACTATATTAACACTATTTCTTATTATTATATTTAGCCTCCAAACCATTTGAGTAAATTACTTTTCACCTCAGCTATACTAGCAGCTAGCAGATAAACAAAGTCGAACAGTAAACACAAACGAAAAATGATTTTTTAAGATTTACACCGAAACAAGCTGTTCATTTGGTCATATTTGTAAGATCATGCTTTGGTATGTTATCGCATTTTTTATATGTATTCGTAATTTTTTTTGATTTTTCTTTCTTAACTCAACGTTTTATTTTATTTATAAAGTGTTTGTTCAAGAAAATCTGTAAAATTTGACTTTTTATATTTTTTTTGTGGTATTTTTTAATATTACTACCTTATAAATACCAAAAAAAAAAACCCAAAAAATATATAAAAAGTGAAATTTTACATATTTTTTTGAACAAACACTTTATAAATAAAATAAAATGTTAATTTAAGAAAAAAAATCTATTTTTTTTTATGAATACATATGAAAAAAACGATAATATGACCAAATGTACTCTCATGAAACAATATGAAAATGTAAAATAAAATTCCTAAACAGAAACGATAAAATGGTCTTTTTGAAATTGATGTTTGTATAGTATAACCGTAAAGATAATGTTACAGGTATATGAACATCAACTTGAACACTTTTTTTGTAAAAACGCTCCAAATCAATATTTAACCAATGCATATCTTCACGGTTTCACGACGGAAACACAAACATGCGTTTTTTTTTTTTTTTTACAAGATGTTCATATAATATCTCGCATGTTACATATAGAGAAATAAAAAAAAAATGATAATGTCATTACTTATAAATAAAATTGTCCCACTAGAAATCATTAAAATAAAAATAAATTCGACCATGAATCTCAACAACTACAAAAATAAATATAAAATTAGAGATCTTAAATGCAAACAAGTAGTAAAATTTTAAAAAAATTTGTACCAATTTTTTGTTCCTAAAGAAATAGAAAAAAAAGGCGATCAAACACTCTTTTACTCTCTCTCTCTTTCACTAGTCACTCTATAGAATCTCCGAATAAATGGCGTTTTGGTGGACGGTTTTCGTAATCGGATTAGCTTATGTTGTTTGTAAATTGCTTCTTAAGCTTATCCCTCCCAATGTTCCCCCCATCGACGTCGACGCTTCCGATAGTACTCTCTCTCTCTCTCTATATATATATACATTATTTATATCTATCTATCTATCTATCTACCTATATATGTATATATATGTACACATGACCAGGCGAGGCGCTTTTTTACAGTTAAGCTCAGTGGTGAAGCTAAGTGAGGACCATCGAGGGCTACGATTAAAAATATTTTTATATTTTTATTAACTTACATGCATTTTTGTATATTTTGTTGAAATTAATGATTTGGCACCGTGCCCTTTAGCTTTGCCCCTGTAGGATTTTTTGGCTTCTGTTTTAACTTTGTTTTGAAAAGTTAATAACATGCGTAAAAAAAAATCACAGAAAAATTACAGAATCCAAACCATGCCATAATGAAACGAGATATTGTATTTTGCGCCTATTTAGTGACCGGCGCCTAAGCTAGCTGGGTTGTTTGGCTTATAGCAGGGTTGTTTTGAAAAATTTCATATAAAATTGTGAATGGTTTTTTATTTAATAGTTTTTGTTTGTAATTTTCTTGGCAGTTCTGGATGATGGTAGCCAGACCAAGGAAAACAGCTTCATTTATGTGAGTCTCGTTTTATTTATGTATATATACAGATATTTAGACTCGCAGTTTGTTTTTACTTACTTACGCTACCTGCATGTTTGGTTTCTATTTTATGTTTTTCTTTGTTGCTAATATTAGAGATTGAAAATGCTAAGATATGAGATTTTAGTTTTGCTTTAACATTGCAGTAGTTTATTTTTTTGTTAGCTGAATAATGATTAACACGGTTATGATTTTGTATACATGTCGGTATGTGTATGTGTAGACTCTCATTTTACTTTGCCATTTAGTTTTTTGTTTCATTTTTATAGGGAATTTTAGATATATTAGGGATATAAAATACTGATTCTTTTATTCTTCTCGTTACGTTATACTTATATACTGATGTTAATTGAGAGCATAAAGTAACTAAATTTTAACAAATTGGTTAGTTCTACATTTACCTACATCTTTTCAGCGTGTGTTTTAGATAGTGAGTTAAAGAAATATTTGATGCAATTCTTTTCAAAGATTTGGACTTTTTCAAGTTGCGAGACGATTGTAATGCAGATTCCTTCAAAAAGGCAAACAGATAAAGTTCAGTGCTATGAACCAGCAACAATGAAGTACCTGGGATACTTCCCAGCATTGAAACCTGATGAGGTTAGTAAATTAATTTAGCTTAATAATATGGCTTTTCATCTATGGTTTTCTTTGTAATGCTTTAATTTTTAAAGTTCGTTGCAGTTGTTATATCTGTAATTAGAATGAAAAGATATAATTCTAAAGAGTAACGGCTAGTAGAACTATACCATTTTCAATGGTATTCTGCTGTTGTGTATGGTAGCCTTCACCATATATTTTTTTCCAAATTTTGTTTTACATTGGCAGTGGTAAAATAATTTGTTTGCATTTACTAAATACTTGCGTCTTTTTTTCTCGGAAAATATTACTGTTCCCTTCATTAACCCGCATAATCAATATGTATGATAAAATGAGTTCTTAGCCTCTTATACGAATGCTACATATTATCTCATAAGCTAATATATTTGCTTTATGAATTAACTACGATCTGAAACCACCATGTAACAAATATGTTCAGGTCAAGGAGCGTGTCAAACAGGCAAGGAAGGCGCAAAAAGTATGGTGTAAAAGCGGCTTCAAGCAGAGACGCCAGTTTTTACGAATATTGCTCAAGTACATTATCGAGCATCAAGAGCTTATATGCGAGTAAGTTTGAACTGTTGTTGTAGTTGGTCTTAAGTTCTAGTTACACTCATTAAGCACGTTATTATTATCTTATATATTACGGTAAAATAACAGACAATATATCTAGGGTCTCTGGGACCACCACTTACATATTTTGTGTAATCTTCTCGTCAAAGTTCTGATATTTTTGAATAAGGGTAAACATAATTAGCGACTTGATGGTTGTAGGATATCATCGCGTGATACTGGAAAGACTATGGTAGATGCTTCTCTGGGAGAAATAATGACAACATGTGAGAAAATTACTTGGCTACTGTCAGAGGGAGAACGCTGGCTGAAGCCTGAATACAGGTAAATAATGGAGACATTTTTTTTCCTTGGAATTGAGCTAAACAACTGAAAGGCCGAATCTGCCATACGAAATGTACTAAATTTTGTCGTGCTGAAAACCCCTCTACATTAATGTGCCAATAGGTTGTCTATGGTCGGTAACAGTGCTAAAACTTTTTTAAGCAGCGTACCCGAAGGTACAAATCGTATCTATAAAATATCCCTAATTCCTAACCTTAATACATATAAGGCCATATCAGTCACACATTATTCTGTTTAGTTTATATGAGAAAAATGACATTAATGATTTTGGTCTTCCTACAGTGTGCGATTGTACGGTGGTGACACGTTTTAGAATTTGAATGATTCATCTTGTGGTGTTTTCACTGTTCTGTCCATGATAATAGTTTTTATAAATTACTCCGAAAAGGATTGGTACTGTTTTTCTGGTCTTTATTTACAATATTAAAATTGATAAATCTGTTTGTTTGTGTGAATATATTGTGACTGGAATAAAATTATAAGAAGTTCTTTGATAATCTGGTAACTTATTATGAAGTATGGACCACAATAAAAGCATTGACTATGAAGTTTCTTGTGTTTGGCATATTCGCTAATACCTCATATGGTACCAACTCGTACAGAAACTTTGGTACTGTGAAAGTCGGCATACAAAAGTTCAGTACAGTAACTGTATAAAATTTCTCATACTTATTCAGTACAATATTCGTTACAGCTTAAAAACTTATAGTACCTAATGTCATGTGCATGAAGCATTATGTTGCCCTGAGAATTTTTAGAAATATAACTGCCTTTAACATTATGTTCAGGTCCTCCGGGAGATCAATGATTCATAAGAGATCAAAGGTGGAGTTTTACCCTCTTGGTGTAGTCGGGGCTATTGTGTCTTGGAACTATCCATTCCATAACATATTTAACCCAATGTTAGCAGCAGTCTTTTCAGGGAACAGCATTGTGATAAAGGTATGTTTGCTGGTCTAAGTAGAATTATCATCCTATATTTGGGCCAAGTATATTAATATTGTGACAGTCAATGTTAAGTGCTGGTTTTGTCATTATGCTGTCAATAAGCCATTGTTGCTGAATCGATTCTGGTAGACAAATGTTTATCCTATTTACTTCAACTTTATGTTTACGCTATAGACATCACCTAGGCTTTATACCAGTTTTCGTGAAAACTAATATTTTTTTTGGTGGATGTGTGGTTCTTTAAATTACTCAAACAAGTAATGGAGTTCATTAGCACCTAATGTCATGTGAATGATATTATATAAGTACAACATTATAAGAATTTTCAATTCTGAGTTGGTTTTTTACTTTGCTTGTAGATATCTGAGAATGCCAGTTGGTCTGGATGTTTCTACATTCGGATAATCCAGGCGGCCCTTGCTTCTGTCGGAGCTCCTGAAAATTTAGTTGATGTAATAACAGGGTACATACCTGTTCACTCCCATATGCATATAATTTTCTTGAGGAATTTGACCTTTGTTTTCCTCATCTAACTTGGCAGACTTCATTTTTGGTAGGTTTGCTGAAACGGGTGAAGCACTAGTGTCTTCAGTTGACAAGGTCATTTTTGTTGGATCACCTGGTGTGGGCAGAGTGGTAAGGTCTTACACGACTTCAATTAGTTAGAGTTCTGTCCTTAATATTCAGCAAATCCAGTTTAAGCACCAATTGAGATCATGAAATGTTTTCAGGTGATTTCATTAGAAAGCAGAATTTCTGTACATAACTTAAAAAAAATTAAATTTGTGTATATAAAATTTAAAAAATATGTTTTGCTTTTTTTCTAAGTTAGTCACAATACTTGACAAGTTTTGTGTTTCTAATAAGGTTTTTGGACTCTAATTTATATTTGTTGAGATTTCTCGTGTTTAAATATATCAGGGGATGCCCTGCGCTAATGTTCTTTATATCGGTCCCATGTTTGTTAACTGCATATCCTACGTTTTATTACTTGTTATTGCAGATAATGAGAAATGCTTCTGAGACACTGACTCCAGTTACTCTTGAGCTTGGTGGGAAAGATGCATTTATTGTATGTGAAGACGTAGATGTACCTCATGTAAGCAATTATATTTTCTTTTCTACTGTATCGTATGTTAAATCATCAACTATTTCAGATCCAGATATTTACTTTGAGATTTGGTATCGGAGACTTAGTAGAAATGAACTGTACTTTTTTACCCTCAGATTGCTGATGAAAACAATTTGTACCATAGGTTGCGCAAATTGCTGTAAGAGCTGCTCTCCAATCAAGTGGGCAAAATTGTGCTGGAGCTGAGAGATTTTATGTCCATCAAGACATCCATTCCTCATTTGTTGCCGAAATCGTCAGAATCGTGAAATCTATTATTGCTGTAAGTGCCTCCAAAAACTTTTTGCAAAATATTCGAGAAATCTGTCTTTTTGGCAATCATTCAATATGTGCATCTTTCCATCTTTTCCCCACTTGCATCATTTGCTCCTGAACTACAGTCGTTGTTGCCTTCTTCTTTTTGGTTTTTTAATGTTTTATGAAACCAGGTTGATTTTGATTAATGATTATAAAGTTCTCCGAGAACGTAGTTGTAGTGATGAACTGGTTTTAATTAGTTGGAGTTGAGGACTTACCTTACTTATGAGTTGTGACTCAACCTGTGATTGTGAATGTGTATGTAAACCTCCTTTTATTGCACCCCTCCCTCCCTCTCCTCTATAAAATCCATCTACATTTGCTTAAATAATGGATGTGCATTATTCTCATATGTAGGAGAAACACTAATATGAACCCGGTGCACTATAATTAAGGGTGTGCCAACCAATAGAATTTTTTAGTTTTAATTTTGAATTAATTTTAGGGTAGTTATTTTTGGGTTCATTAATGTGTTGGGTTTTTAGTGGATGGCGCACCCTGAATTATAGTGCACCGGGTCTACGGTAGTGTTACTCCATATGTAGACTCTAATTTTACTCTGGCTATCTATTTTTGGACTATCCCGTCTTGAAAGCTGTCGATATTTGTGATACTTTTGTATTTTACGCAGTTGATTCTGGCGATGTTTAGCTAAGTTTTTTTTAGCACTAGGGACCTGCAGTAACTGGAAATTTTATTTAATACAAAACTGTTGCCTTCTAATTTGTTTTATTTTTGACAATGTGCAGGGACCTCCACTGGCTGGAAAATATGACATGGGAGCTATTTGTGTGCAAGAGCATTCAGAGAGGCTTCATAGCCTTGTAAATGACGCTGTGGAGAAAGGTGCCGAGATTGTTGGCAGAGGAAGTGTTGGTAATATAGGCGCAGGTGCTGTTGATCAGTACTTTCCCCCTACTGTAATTGTGAATGTAAACCACACTATGAAGTTGCTTCAGGAAGAGGTATTTTGAATATTATTTTTCCCGCATTTTCTTGGTTATAACTGTAAATACGAGTCCAAGTGAGTGCAACGTTACTCTTAAGTCAAAATTAGCAAAAACTTCATTTTGGAAGACTTACTTAGCAGTAGGTCAAGAGTGTATAATCATTTCATTTTAGTTGTATATATGGACAGTACAATTAACAGTGTACGCTATCAGAGGTTGTCATGTAAAGCCTTTCTCCCAAATTTCTCAGTACATCAATTTTTCAGTGTACATGACTAATTAGAAAGAACCGTTACACTTTTCGTGCTTTACTAAAATGTATGTAGTAACTACCTGAAAAACGGAACCCGGGTTATTTCGGAAATAGTTACTGGATAAATCTCCACAGTATTACTAGATAAATTGCCAAAATTATTACATCTGGGAAGCTTTGAAATGAAGTTCTTTTTTCTGGTAAGCAAATTCTTGTCATACGTGGTAACAGCATGAGATTAAACATGATTTTATTGTTTTTAATTGTTTTCAAGTAGATGAGCCAAAAAACAAAGCCTGAAAGAAAACTACATTTCTCTTGGGTGCCTTGTATGTATAATATTTTAATGAAATCGCAGGCTTTCGGTCCAATTATGCCAATAATGAAATTTAGTTCAGATGAAGAGGCTGTTGAGCTTGCGAATGACTCCAAGTATGGGCTTGGATGTGCCGTGTTCTCTGGAAGCCAACGACGTGCTAGGAAAATTGCTTCTCAGTTACACTGTGGAGTTGCAGCAATTAATGACTTTGCATCAAATTATATGTGTCAGGTCTCTAATCTCGAATCACTTACATTTCACCTTGTGGCGTAGCTTGTTTTTTTGATATGCCACGTAAAAGAAGGCAGTGTTAGTTCTTAAATGACAACTGTTCGTCGCTTGTCAAAGGGAAAATAATCAAGTAATACCTATACGCGCCAAGCAATCAGCTTTGAATTTCTAAAAACTAACAGCTTAGACTCTAATCTAAATAAAACAAAAGAATTAGTACACTGGAGTTACAGTTTCGAGTCAAAAATCACTAGCTATGTATTGTTTGATGTTGCTGTTGTACAGTTAAAAGCACCTAAACGAAGATCAGACTTTGTTATTGCTTCTTTACCGTGTTTCTTTGCTTTTTATCAAATATGGTCAGACTTTAACATCATCAAGAAACAGAACTGATTTAAAAATAAGAATACTTCAAATTGCAACTTGCAAGTGATGAAAATCATTTTTTGCCAGTCCTTGCCATTTGGTGGTGTAAAAGAAAGTGGGTTCGGAAGATTTGCTGGAATAGAAGGATTGCGAGCTTGCTGTCTCGTGAAATCCGTTGTCGAAGATAGATGGTGGCCATACATCAAAACTAAGATCCCAAAGCCAATCCAGGTCGGCTCACATTTATTATTCTGCATTATCATTTTTCTGAAGTTATTTCGCTAGAAACTGAGTGTTTATATTTCTCTCTCTCTTCTCATTTCAGTATCCTGTTGCTGAAAATGGATTTGAGTTCCAAGAATCACTTGTTGAAGCTCTCTACGGATTAAACATTTGGGACCGCCTAAGGGCCCTGGTCAAAGTCTTGAAAACTATTTCAGAGCATAATTCTCCTGCAAATAAGAAGAAAAGAACTGAATGAGAATGCAACTACGGTCCTTATGATTTCACCTTTTATGGGGTTTCTTATATCGCTGTTATTGTATTTTGTCATGAAAACGTGTAACATAGGAACTGAAATGAAGCTGGTTGAATACTTATTGAGCATGGTACAGTTAGGTTCAACTGGAACTTTTCTAATGATTTCTGTATGGTCTAATGGAGTTTTTTTACGCTTGACTGGAATGTTGGGTCTATTCTTTTAGTAGGGTCAACTAAATGAACATGGTATGGCCCTTGCCCCTTGTGTTACCTTCTTGTACTGGATTACTATTTACAAACTACTATTATTAGCATAGCATTTGATCCCCCCTTACTCATTTTACTACTATCATTTAATGTTTGACTTTTAGCCTAATATTGTGTTAAGCATTAACATCTCATAAGCTATTAATTACTTCAAAACTGTTGTGCTCAAGCAAAACCGAAGAAATTGCTCATTAAATACCCATGTTAATACTATAATTAATACAGTACCTACATTATACATTGGTTATAAATAAATCTCGATCACATTATATTTTCCCAATCTGCATAAAACTAAAAAAAAAACGATGAATGTATCATGTAACCAAACAGCACATGTCTTGATATTCCCTTATCCAGCCCCGGGCCACATGATGCCTCTCCTCGACCTGACCCGCAACCTAGCCAAACGTGGACTAACCACAACTGTTTTGGTCACCCCCCAAAATCTTCCTATCCTTGACCCCCTCCTATCCGCTTACCCACAAATTGAAACACTTGTACTCCCTTTCCCAAAAGACCCGATATTGCCACCTGGTGCAGAAAATGTCAAGGACATACCTCCGTTTGCCATCCCCGCAATCATGCGTAGCTTATACAAGCTCTACGACCAGATCATTGATTGGTTCCAGACCCACCCATCACCACCGTCAGTTATAATCTCCGATATGTTTTTGTGGTGGACCCAAGGACTCGCCCGCCAGCTTGGCGTTCCCCGGTACATGTTCTCTCCATCTGGTGTAATGGCTATGTTAATCATTTACTCACTCCGTTGTCATCCACCGAAAGATGACTCTCATGACAGCTTGATCAAGCTACAAGATGTTCCGAACTCTCTGATTTATCCTATCTGGCAGCTCCAGTTTCTTTATTCGACAAACATTGTCGAGGGAGATCCTATATCGGAGTTTCTAAAAGATGGGGTTTTGGCAAACATGGAGAGTCACGGGCTTGTGTTCAACTCGTTTAGTGAGCTAGAACGTGCTTATTTGGACCGTGTGATAAGAGACGCAGGCCATGACCAAGTTTGGATGGTCGGCCCGTTGCTCTCCATCAACAATAGCGATGATAAGATAAATGCGGATCCGGAAAATAAGATAATGACATGGCTGGACAAATGTGATGAACGTACAGTGGTCTATATCTGTTTCGGGACTCAGGCGGTGCTGAGCAATGTTCAGATGCAGGCGATCGCATCAGGGTTGGAGAAAAGTGGGGTTAAGTTTATTTGGTGTGTTAAGAAAGACCCAATAGGAAACGCAGAAAATGGATATAACATGATCCCGATAGATTTTGAAGATCGGGTGGCGGAGAGAGGCTTAATTGTAAAGGGTTGGGCGCCTCAAAAGAAGATTTTAAGTCACCGTACCGTTGGTGCATTTTTGACCCATTGTGGTTGGAACTCGGTGCTCGAAGGGCTGATGGGTGGGGTACCTATGCTGACGTGGCCGGTTGAGGGGGAGCAATTCTTGAACGCGGGTTTGGTTGTGGATGAGTTGAATGTGGGGTTACGAGTTAGCGAGGGCGCACAAACAGTTCCAGATCCGGATGAGTTGGGACGAGTACTGGCAGAAGTTGTGGGAAAAGAGAGCGATAGAGTTAAAGCAATGCATCAACGGGTTAAGGAGTTGCGAAAGATGGCGTTTGATGCAACTACGGAAGGTGGAAGTTCGTACACGGATTTTGATCGGTTTGTTGTGCACCTTTCACAGCAAAAACTATAAGAAAAGCCACTTCAAAAAAAATTGATCAAGTCAGTTTGATAAAAGTGGTTTACAAATTTATGCAAATTATTATGACAATTCGGCGACGGCAAGACATAAATTACACGAAAATGACCTTCTTTAGTTTTTTAACAAGTCACTAATTCGAAACGGAGCGAAAATTCATTTGTTTTATTGCAATTTAGAGTTTTTATCACCCATCAATTTGCGGCATTATCAGCAGTGAGTTTTTGTTAAGAGTTGTGTTTAGTTTGGCGTTTTCAAATTAAATATCTAAGTATATTATAATTGGCTATAAGAGACAAGATACCAAATTTCCTTCAACATAAAATATGTAATCAAGAGGTAGTACTTATAAAGTTTATACCATCGGTGAATGTTAATTGATTAGGTAATTGCTGATGTATTAAAAATCCTTATTGGCCAGGCCAGGTCACGTACACCAATAGCACTATCATATCTGACAGTGTTACTGGGTCTTCTATGGTGTCTAGTCAGAATATAATTCATATTCGCACTCTCTATTTCCAGTAAAATCTGCTAGCAAATCTGGTCTAAAATCTCTAACATCTAAAACTAGTTTTTTTTTTTTTTTTACTTAAATGGAATTATGGGTACCAAAAAGAACTTATTTTTCTCAATTTTGCTACAATGTCCAAATGAGCATGGTAAGCATCTTAGCATCGGAAATACATCACTCGAAATATAAAAAAAGGAAAGGTTTTTGTTTAACACATACTTTGGGACTTAATCATCAAAAACTCCAATTTTATGGTTTTTGTTTAATACTCTTTTGATACCTATCAACTTAGCATCAGTTGAACATCAAAAATAAAAACCAATCGTAAAAAATAATAATAGCATTAAACATTTGTAACTATGTTAAATAGAGATGTTAAACCTGAGTTATTGATGGTTAAATCTCAAAATCTGTACCAAATCATATTTTTCTCCAAAAAACAAACAGTCATACTATTTTTGTACTAAGATGCCAAAGTTTAGGGGTGTACATAAACCGAACCAACCCGATCAAACCGACCGAATCAAACCAAACCGATAAAAAACCGAAACAAGCCGATTAGTAATTGGTTTAGTTCGGTTTGGAATTTGATAAACCGATTTAATCGGTTCGGTTTACAGTTTTAGTGGTTTTCAAACCGAACCGAACCGATTATTTTCATTCATTTCAATAAGTTGATATATGATGTTTTGCTTGTTATTTGTAGTTATCAATAATATATATTTTGTTAAATCATTTATAAATTTAATTGTTATTCAAATTTTGGTACCAAAGTTTACCATATTAAAATTACGTGTACCAGATAGAACTATAGCTAAAACAAATAGAATAATTTAGTGTAAATAATAACCCCACTTAGCCATTGGCCTCCAAGTAATAATTGAGTAAATGGAATAGTCGCCACGTTATTACTTTTTGTTTAACCAGTAAAAAAGGCATCTAGAGAGAGAGAGAGAGATGGAAGGAGAGAGGAGAGTTGGAGTGGCGATGGATTTCTCACCGTGTAGCAAAAAAGCATTGAAATGGACAATTGATAACTTATCTAGAAAAGGAGAACATTTAATACTTATAACTATTCTCCCACAAGCTAACTATGAACAAGGCGAGATGCAGCTTTGGGAAACCACCGGATCACGTATACTCTCTCTCTCTCTCTAAATATATCTACACATATATGTATATGTGTGTGTGTTTTCTTGTATAGTTGTATATACTCTCTCCGTTCCAAATTGTTTGATTTATACGAGATCATGACATCATGTGCAACTTTGATAGTATCTACAGTAATTTTTCGAAATTAGAGTTTTTTTTAAATCATGTACTATAAGAACTGGTGTTAAGTGAAAATATAAATTATAATGGTACCGTTTTTAACAAAATTTAGTAAAAATACATGATAAAAATTGAAAATAATCATTAACTTTGGAGTTATGGGGGTGTCGTCGGCCCTGATGTGTTTCACTTAGCTTTGTGCTGGACTTTTGGCCTATACAAAATCACGTGTAATTTTGATAAAATGTTTTTTAAATCATTTAATATGAAATCAACTTTGACAGGAAAAAACTCGTTTCTTAATTGTCGAAATAATTTTTTTCCAAAATTTAACCGTGGAGTTTAACGTTTGAAACAAATTTGACAACAAAGAGCTCGTATCTAAATTGTCAAAATGATGTTTATAAAAATTTAGTCTTACGTGCAACTTTGATAGCAAAAAACTCATATTTAGAGAAACAAAATTCAAAATTTAATCGTATATTTTAACGTTTGAACTATTTGAGTGACTTTTTAAATTTTTCGTTTCGGTATTAAACAACGAGTTTTTAACTGGTCAACACGTGCTTGAAGTGGCGGAACTAGAATTCCTAGATATAATAGTATGGAAAGGGATGGATTTCATGTTGCACTTTTCATTGATATGCGGGTTGGTGAAAGACTAAAATTGCTAATATTTTGTTAATATGCTTGGTAAGAAATTGGTCTTTTCTTAATATGGGGGTGTTATAGTCCTTTTTAGTATGCTCCTGGTTCTTCTTCTGTGTGCTTACGTATAGGCCAAACAATTTGAGATGGAGGGAGTATAAATATGTGCTTTTATGTAGTGTATGCCCAAAGGTTCCCGACACCTTAGATGGACTGAAAATTTACACTGTTGCAGTTTTATTGAACAAAAAAAGTTTTGATCCTTTTGTATAGTTTCATTGGAAAAAGAAATCGAACCATCATTCTAGCTGGCTTGACTAGTCGTACTGTCGTAGGGCGGACACTACTTTTATGTAAGATTACTCCTATTAGAGACATTAGCAGTGGTGAAGCAAGAAATTTAAAACCGAAATTTACACACACAAAAAACTAGTACGGATATATAGTGAAAAAGTATGGGCCAACTCCTTGTTTTAGACAGACTGGAGTAAAATAAAAAAATTTAACAAATGCTGACTTTTCTTAATTAATGACGGGTCTCGTGGCTCTCGGGGGGGGTGGTGTGAGGTGCTGAAATTTAGATAAAAACTTTACGGTAGTGACAAGTTACTGCTTAATCTAAATAAAGTCAACATATTTAAGAGAACTGTTCTTTTTATAATGACCGGGGTATATAGCTCCTCCTTTAGATATTAGACTTGTGGAGATGTATCTGAATGCCTGATTTGAATAATGATAGATTTGAAGTCGAAAACTTGTATTGACCTTCTTCTAAAGAGTTGACAAGGGCTTTGTATATATGACCATGTAGGCAGATTTACAACATAGTAATAATGTTAAATAGTTTTAAATTTTCTAATCAGGCCTGATCACTTTGATCATTAATTAACTCTTGATTTTAGAGTAGATTCATTTCCACATGTCTAACATCTCTAATAACTTGTGCATAGTGAAGGGACCAGGAATTGCTTGAAGCTGACCTATGTATTTTTAGGATTTATGTGGGAGCCATACTGCTACAATTAAAGCATAAAAATTATTGTACAAAATTAGAAAAATAGTTTTAAAATTATATGGGGAAATATTGGCCGTCTTGTGCTACCAGATAACTCCTACATACTTGCGCACTTTCATTTTAACAATTTAGATTACATTTGTAATTTGTTCTTGTCGAGGTTATCTAAGTCTTGAATTTGATATAGTTAGCTAGTACTTAACAAGTCAATTATTTAAAATAATCTTAAAAAAAAAGTCATTTATTTAAAATAATCTTAAAAAATAAAGTCAATTATTTAAAATAATCATCTAGCAAGTTCTCTGTAAAATGCCTGATCTTGGTGTTAGAACTCTTAGTTGGAGACCTACATTGTTTAAAGTTTAAGATTAAGTATTGCGTCAGAATAGTTATGTTTATCTGTAAAAGAAGTAATAGTTATAGGAGCGAAAGATTTATCAGACTGCAACTTCAACAATAAGAGCGTAACAACTAACAATATGATATAGTAATTTTTCCGTAAGACTTAGAATATAATCATAAGTGTGTTTTTCTGGTATGTATCTATTAATTGTAATGCTTTATCTGAACCTTTTCTTTACCTGTATCATCGGGCATATTTATATACACATGATAGGCATGAAGCATTTTTTTATCTTTTTAACTTCATTTTACAAGAAACCTTGAACTGATCGAAGTGAAAAAGGAAAATTGAGTATTAATAAGTTGCTGCACAATCATTATCTGGAGAAGAAGTTAGAGCTTTCGAACTTGGTCTTCCGACCAATGCTGAAACACCAGGCTGGTGGGCATTGTGTTACTGCAGTAATTTAAAACTGTAAAATGTTTATAGAGTTGACGAAAGAGGAGTATTTACCAAATAATGTAATTATCCGTCATCCACTAATTTATATTTCCGTAGTTCGAATCACAACCATACGGAATAAAAAACAAGGCCGCAAAAGAATCTGTTACTAAATAAAGACTCGGCAGTTCTACATTTACTTCTTTGTAGGATTGAGTGTTATAGATTTTTTTTTTTTTGGTATTACTTGCAGCTCTAATTCCTTTGAGCGAGTTCTCAGACCCCAATGTCTTGAAAAAATACGGAGTGAAGGCCGATGCTGAAACCCTTGATATCCTTACTACGGCTGCTATGCAGAAAGAGGTACATATATTAAATACCCTTTGGAAATCTTGACATCCAATCTTCTTCTAATTTAACACCTCTATTTTTAAAATTAATTTATTTCCAGATTGTGGTGCTCTTGAAGATCTACTGGGGTGATGCTCGAGAGAAGATTTGCGAGGCTGTTGACAATATTCCTCTGAGCTGCCTTGTCATAGGCAACAGAGGGTTTGGAAAACTGAAAAGGTCATTTCAACTTTGCTTTTGTATTATACCAAACCTTACATATGAGGATTTTAGAAGTACAATTTAAACCTTTGTTTTTTAGTATGACCTTGGGTTGGTGTTAAAATTATTTCGAATTGTTATTTGACGAGTTTTTTTTTTTTGATGTGGCACATCATATTATTTGAAAATGTTTGTGAACTAGCATTATCAATATTGTGACTAGTTTCTTTTTTCGATTATAAGACTGCTTATATTTCTGAAAACTCTTTCTGGTTTTAGAAGTGGTCACATTGTAGGAAATTTGTTCCACTTCCTTGTGTTGTTCTCTTAACAGTTTCAGTGGTTAAAAAATTAAAGACTGCTATAACAGTATAACTGTTTGTTCCTTTAAAAGTTTCACTTACCATCTCGAAAAAATAATAGTTGTGAACTCAGCTTAAGGTTTGTAGTTTGTTCAAACAAACTCCTTGTCATTCAATTTACCTACTGAGATTGATGAAATTGATTTTTACTATTTTCGTGTTAAATTTTGCAGGGTTATCATGGGTAGTGTCAGCAACCATGTGGTAAACAGTGCTTCATGTCCAGTGACTGTTGTGAAGCATCACGATTGATTATCTGCTCTGAAGCGTATTTCTGGTATTAATTTGTGTCTTATGTCTTAATGTATTGTTTTATGTATGAAAGAGCGTCGGATATGTATTATACGCTTGGTATTACCCATGGCCGCAATCTTTTGTTGGTGATATTGAGGCTGGTTAAGGGAATAAGTTATGTCAAGAATGTAACTGTATTTGAATAAAATTAGTGAAGTTGGTGTGTTTGCCATATGCTAATATTGGTGTGCGTGTTATATTTGAAAGACCATCTGTCTGTTTAGTAATGTGTGTGTGATTTTAAGTTTGCACAGCAATTTATCTAGATATCTTGTGATGGAATCTTAAGCTGTGTTTAGACGAAGACAGTTCAAAGTTGAAACAGGGATTTGTGATGGGAAACCGATTTTGAAGAGGAAAAATGAAGGGAGAAATATTCACTGGTTTTGCTTGTAGATTTTGCTTGTAGATTTATGTGTTATTCACTGGTTTTTCAAGACAATAAGTACTAAAGTAGGCATCTGAATGTTTCTTTACAGCATCTAACTTTCGAGAAAAACCCTTACTACGGGTAGATTTTCTTCTAAAAGAAGTGGAAAAATGAAGGGAAAAATATTGGAACAAAATGACAACGAATTGTCTCATTGTAATGGTTTGTAGGTCGTATATTTAGTAATATTTGTCTTACTGGCCTTAGAATAAGAACTCTCAGGACCAATGAACCAATCTTGTACAATTGTTTGCTTTCAACATAATACCTTCCTACTATTAAGGCCAATACACAGAGACAACCAGAGGCTAGATTCTCCAGAATTGCCCATATATTATGCCTATATCTAGCCATCACTCCTCCCCCTTAATTTTCTCTCCCCATTCCCCAAACATCTGCCCAAAAAGATTAGCAAAAATGTGGAGCTCAGGAAAATTAACCTCCCTCACATTCTTGTCTATCATCATTTCCTCCTTTGCAACAATACCCGACGAAGTCACTTTCACTCTTCCTTCGTCCTCATCCTCACCCCCGACCCCTCTCCCGACCCTTGAATCAAAAGCTGTTAGTTTCAACATGGGGGGCACTTTCGAGGTGGGGGCTTCACTCAAGGAATGGTGTAACTCCACCGACTACCCCGACCTATGTGAAACCGCAATCTCCCCTTTCTTAAACGGAAAACCCGACTTACACAACGCAATATGTATAGCTATAAAATCTGCGGTGTCAGCCACGAAAACTGCCATCTTGGCAGGCACGAAGTTCGCCAACTCGCCATTTACCCCGCCCGATTTGGCAGCCGTCTTAAAAGACGCTTTGGGTAGCTTAGACGATGCCTTGTACAATTTCCAACAAGCCCAAGATGCCCTTCCTCAACGAGATTGGGGCACCGTAAATACAATGCTTAGCGGGGCTATAACAGACTTTGGCGATGTTGAGGATCAGCTCAGCAAATATGACATGCCTTTATTGATGGAATTTAGTGAAAAACTCACGAAAATGACTAGCAACTGCCTCGCCCTCAGTGCCCTCGTGGACCCACAGCCAGGATTTTGATTAGGTTGAATGTCATCATTTGATTCAACGGGAGGCGATTATTAGTATATTAATTGGATTTTATATGTTTTGTTTGCGATAAATTAATTCAACAAGATCCTTGAGACTATGAACATGCAAAGAAATAATTAGAAGAGTACATTATTGTGATGTGCAAGTTTATGATGTATCTTTGTATTTTCC
Organism: Primula vulgaris; assembly: GCA_963920805.1. Taxonomy (NCBI): domain Eukaryota; kingdom Viridiplantae; phylum Streptophyta; class Magnoliopsida; order Ericales; family Primulaceae; genus Primula; species Primula vulgaris. Next base: position 4,170,386 of record OY987213.1, read on the forward strand.
ATATATCCGATAATATAGAGATTGGTGTCCTGTTTTTTTAAAATTTATCAACTGCCTGGCCCTCATGTTGTTGATGTGGTTTGATTGAACAGAAGACATTTGTAACCGTATGAAAATGCAAATAAATAAGTTTGTAATTGCGATGTACAAGTTTATGATGTTTTAAAGGCTTTATACTTGCCATTTCATTTTTTTCATGAATTTAAAAAAGATTGCTACGTCTTTTCTCTGTTTCTTTTTTCGTGAAACTATGTCATGTCCAGCAATTGGGTCCTCTTGAATTAATTAATTTCGGTCTTCGACCTGACATCACATTTCTGATCAAAATCTTCTCATGGACATATATGACATTGCGGTGCTAAGGTCTGAATTGTGCTCTATACAAGATCATTAAAGTTTTGGTGGCTTATAGTTATGGTGAACATATATAGCATCGTGATGATGGTTCGTCTTAAGATCTCTGGCATCAGGTATACTTTGTTCATGAATACAGATTATAGAACTTTTGAAACACATTAATTAAATCGGGATATAGGAAGATGGTGTTCATCTTGCTAATCGTAACTTGTCTCAAATATGGCCAATTTTGGAGGGTGAATATGAATTTAGAAGTCACTCTTGATCGCATTGATCTAAACCAACTTATTTATGTGTACGGTTCCAAAAGTATGAATTTAGAAGTCACTCGATTATAGAATGCACATGACATGAATGTGAAAAATACATTGAAAAACAGGAACCATCTTTATGAAGTTTGTACGATTATTATTTTGAAAATTTAAAGTAGAAAACAATAGTAAACCGGTACCATAAGTCTGAGTTAGATAGTTATTAGTTTCTAGAGAATCTTCCTAACAAAACAGCCAAATTGTAAAGACCAGCAGCATTATTGTCTTTAAAAATAGTTTAGGAAACAATGGATTTCTCAAACTAATAATGTTTCTGAGTTCTCAATTAAATAAATCAGTATGAAAAAAGCAGGAATTTTTCATGTTCATGACCAACTATGATACGAACTATTAGTTCATTAACTTTGGTTTTTTGACCTTCTACATAGAACTTCTACAAGGTACAATTATTTAAGATCGTTCTAACCGGATTTAGAGTTCTCAAGCCATTGTTTTTGTCATAAATTACTTTTGAAATCCACAAAAAAAGCAGAACAACCGAGCACATTGATTATAGAGTTCGGAAGCCATTAGTTATAAATTAACTCCAATGGCTTTAGAGCTCTGAAGCCATTGTTGTTGTCGTAAAACGATAATGGCTTTCGAAATTTGAACACATTGATACACCTAACAACTAGTCAACAACGAGTCAACGACACTGTAATTAAGATGATGTGAAGTTTTAGTATCTTAAAGACTTCGAACTCTAACGCTTGACGATACATTCAAAGTAATTACCCGGCCTCTAAAGTAAAATTTAATTTTTAAAATAAAAAGTCTTTCTAGTTTTATTGCGGAAAGATTAGGGGTGAATAAGAAAAATGGTCATTGGTTCTATTTTTTCTGTTGTAGCACCATTGGTCCTCATAGTTTTAATAAGTTACTTACATATCCCTAAGATTTTAAGTCAACACTATTGGTTCACATAGTATCTGTAAATTACACATGGGCAAGCTAAAATTTACAGAAACTACTAAATTAAGTGGAAAAAAAAAATAAGCAGTGTCAAATCATCGTTTTTTTTTATATATTCTAGTGAAAATACGTGGTTAAAAATTAAAAAAATCATAATTTTTGGAATTATGAAGGGGTGTCGTCCCCTCGGATGGTGCCTCCCCCTCGGTACGTTTTTCTTTCCTATGGAGCCAATAGTGTTAAATGTGTTATTGTTTTAAAAGCATTGTGACAGTAGCAGACTGAGTGCCAGATTGAGTTGTAGAGATATAAAGTCTAGCTATTGATTACAAAAAAAATATGAAGTCTAGCTATTAGTTCACAGGCCATACTCCAAGTTATGTACCTATCTTATAACCACATATTTTCTTCTAATTGTCCCTCAATTTGTTGTAGTATATGTGACAATGTCTCTTATTTTAACCCAAACTACGGGAATCATAGCAATTCAATTGGAAACTATGGGGTGAACATAGACTTGATCGAAAGTTAAGGAATATTGATGCATTTCATGCCTAACATTTTGAGAGAATTTTAACCCAAACTACGGGAATCATAGCAATTCAATTGGAAACTATGGGGTGAACATAGACTTGATCGAAAGTTAAGGAATATTGATGCATTTCATGCCTAACATTTTGAGAGAAAATAATCAGAGACAAGACAAAAGCTCTTTAACTTGTACACTTTCTTGGTGATGATAAACATATTCTCAACAATCAACATCATGCAAAAAGAAAAAAACGGATCCATTTGTTCAGATCGAGTGTGTCGACTGAAACGCCAAAATACGTCATAATGACACGGGCCGAATAGCATTGTGTGTATTTACATACAATCAAAGTCGATCAATTATATTCTCTTGTAAGCCATTATTCTCTCTCAAATATAATAGTGTGGGAATTTACGAATCTCATTATAGTCCACGTACTTCTTTCCAAAACAACATCAACAATGTGAAGGTTCATTTGACATAATTTGTAGAAACTTCCGAAGTTGAAAGTTCATATTTTGTTGTTTACAATGAGAAATTTTGCTTGGTAGGTCAAGTAATGGGAATCAAACTTTTCCAATTTTGTTGTAGTTTTAGGCTGATGCAACTAATTAAGAAAATATTTATGCTAAAATTCGCCTAAGAAAAAAAAACAGCAAGGTATGTTATTTAAAATCAAATTAAAGTCTACCTAGTTTATTTTTAAAAATTCTTATAATACAGTTAAATATATATAGGACTCGAAACGATAAAAGTGCTATATTTTAATTAGATCATATCAAGAAATTTAATATGTTAAGTACTATTAACTTTTTCCATAGCTTGAAACTTTCTGGAGAGCTACATATGGATGTCGTTAAAGTCCGTAAGTAGACTTAGACCCAGCTCTAACAGTTGCGATCGATATATGTCAAATTCATTATTAATTATTGGTTGTATATGAAACAAAATGACAAACATCCTGTACTTGATACACAAAAGTTTATCGTTGTTTCTATTTATTTATCCTGCAACATATTAGAAATTTGAAGGTTCCCGTAATTTAAAAAAATTTCTCATAGGGTCATAGTCATTACTTTTGCAAGCGACTCCTCATCGTTTTGTATTACTTTTATATGCTTTAATATTTTGATTTAGAAATATTACATGTTGCAAATTGTGATCGATGTTTTGTTTGTACATGTTATTTATAACTTAATATTAATTAATTATTATTTATATTCCTGGTTACAACGGCAAAGTGTTTTTTCTAATTAAGCTGAACATTTTTGTTTTGTTTTTTAATGGTATAACATTCGTAAAATAGATTAGTCATCTAAATAAGTTGAAACACTCTTACCTTTAATTTTGAATTTGAATTAATTTAAAACAAGAAAGAAACTTAAAAATCAATCTTATAAGAAAAACATTAAGAGGAAAAATATATAGCAACAAAAAAAAAAGTAACCCGAAACTCGGACAACTTGTTTTACTTAGGAATTATATAAGTACATTTTACGTGCTCATCACCTTTTTTTTCCCGATAAATAGGCACCCATTTTATTATATAAAAGGTATTACCATGCATGGCCGGGACAAGGCCCCCATGATGACCATAATAACTTAGTCCGATAAAGACACGACATGACCTTTTACAAAGGTTACAATAATGAATAAACGCATTACATGGGTACCTAAGAGCTGCAATAACGAGGAAAAAAGATGAAATTTTAGCAAAATTCTTTAGCCACATTTACGTACTCATCACCTATTCAGAAGATTCTCTGTAAAACAGTAATCAATTATCAAATGGTTATGAAAAAGTTGTCTTAAAAATAAACAAGTTATATGGTGAAACAGGTTAGGTGTTTAAAATGAACCTAAATATTTGATACAAAAAAATGATGTTTTACGAGATCTTGTAAAATAAAACTAAACTAACAAAAGAACAAATATGCTTGATTCGGTAATTAGGAATTACAAAAGCAAACATCCAACGACTTAATTTTTCACCCAATAGATCGACTTCAATAAAAAAATATGGGGTTTTCGTAGATGAACTTACATCTTGAATTTAAGACGTACTCATATACGTACCAAGTCCACGTTTTTGAAAACTCAAGGCGTGGCTCTTTTATTTAATTGTTGATATATCACTTAATTTTCTAATATCATTAATCAAACCCATTAGGGCTAACCGTACTCTCAGATCAACATTTTGTCTTGTAATTAAGTAATGTCTTTGCATGTTTTGTGCTCATTACCGAACATGTATTCATAAAATCTTCGTTTTTCTAATTAAGGATTCCGTCAAACTATGTACAACTCGGAATCGATGACTTAGTTGACTTTATTTGACCAGTGAAAAGCTAATGTTTACCAACATGTTTGTTGATAGATTTGTTAAGAACCTTCTGTCATGTGTACTTTTTTCTTGTTAATGTTTAAAATAATGTTGTATTAAGCTAAAATACATCAGTTTTTTTACCAAAATATGTTTGATACGTACGCGCACACATATATATACTAGTAATCGTGCCCCACGCGTTGCGTGTGCGGCACGTAATGCAATAAAAATATAAAAAATATGTATAGTTATGATATAAATATGTGGATAATACAAAAAAAATATAGTTTAAGATTTAAAAGAATATTTGCTTGTTAAGAAGAAATAAATAATTTTATTAGTTTTTAATTTTTATATTTTTATGTGAGTATGATATTATTGTAATTTGACACATATATACTGCATGTACCATATATTATATTTTATGCTTACAGATTTGAACTTATAATTAGATATTGAAGTATTGAATGTTTAGACTTTTAATATGTAGGTTGTTCTTAAATCATGTTGAAGATGTATGTTTTGCTTTGCCTTTATTTTGGTTTTGCTGTGGCCTGTGAGTATAAAATTGCAGGAGAGTGCACATATATATGTACAATTTGGCCAAATTATTTAGCAAAAACAAAGGTACTTTAATCTTTCTTTCACTTAGATCAGTACTACCAAATAAAAAGAAATACTACCAAGTTCAACAAAAATATTACAAAATTCAACAAAAATACTATCAAATTCACTAAAAATACGACTAGTACTAATATAAATACTACCAAATTTATTAAAAATACTACTGAATTGTTTATTTTTACTATATCATTTTACGATACTACTATATTATTTTCTGATACCACTATATTATTTTTTGATACTGCTATATTATTTTTGTTTAATATGGTAGTATTTTTTTTCCAATATTACTATATAATTTTTTTTACTATATTAACTCCCGACACTACAAAAAAATACTCAAATAGCGATGGGATTATTGACGTTATTTTTTGTTACGAGCTTATTAGCGACGGTTTTTGTGACGGTTTTGTGACAGTTTAGTCAATTTGCGACAGATTTGTGACAACTTTTTAAATTAGCGACGGGTTTGTGACAGCTTTTAACTCTTACTAAATCAAACATTATTTTGTAGTGCGATAATACTATATTATTTTCCGATATTACTATATATATTTTTCTTGAATCTGGTAGTATTTTTTTTTTAATTTGATAGTATTGACCAAGTGAAAGAAAGATTGAACATCTTAATTTTTACTAAATAAGTGCAGTAGATTGTACCTTAACTTAATTTTCCCTATAAAATTTTGTAATTCTCGTGTTGTATATATACAACTTAAATCTCTAATGATGCTTAAAAGTAACAAATGTTCCAAAGCCAAAGGTAACTGTTTTCAAAGCATTTTATCAAAGAGAAAAGCAAAAAACGAAAATATGTCGAGTTTAAAAAAAAAGGTGCAGGCCCAACTTTTGTTTGAACTTCAAACTTAGCACCAGGGCACACTCCTATTTTATAGTAGTAAATTAGAAAACTGACCATGTCAATTGTCAATGTATAATTAATGATTGTGTTAACAAAGTACTTATAGCTTGAACCAGAAAGCGAATTTGAACTGTTGTGGGAGCTATATCTATATATATGCTACTCAACAAGTCGAAGGTTAAGCATTGCTCTCAGTTTCCCATATTATCTATCCAACTAGTGGAAAATGTTTACTATGTTGAGCAATATTCAAGAAAATAATGTTTATAACAAAGGGTTTGAGAATGAGATGGTAAATCCTAAACATGTTTGGGGAGAACTAGAGAACTTTGATTCTTTCTTCCCTGAAAATTCACTGAAATTCGGTAAAGAAAACCTGGTTGACCAGCTTTCTCAAGATTTCAGTTCTCTTGACGATATGTACCTAGATATCGACACATCAACGAAACCATATAATGAAGATCATACTATAGAGCCTAAAAAGATACACTCGACGGTGGTCGTTCCTTTACCATCCCTAAGAATTCTTTATCAGAATTACGGGAGAGGAGTTAAACGGTTGGCATTTGCAGCCTTAGAGAGTGATCCTCGGCATAGATTGTCGACCAATGATATTCTCCGCTTAGCTGGGGAAAAATTCATTCAAACCTCGTCCCGTAAGGTTGTTCTCTCTCATTGCTTGGGTAAAAAGTGGCCGTTTTTTTGCCTCTCTTCGGACGAGGCCAAAGACGTCGATGTAGTCCATAAACTTTTATCCGCGGCCGAGAAACTTGGCCAAAAGAAATACGATCGATCGAGAAAATTCCTCGACCAATGTGATCGCTCAGCAAACAATAGCGGGAATCCGATCGAGAGAATAGTTTATTATTTTGCAAAATCTCTACGAGAAAGGATCGATAGAGAAACCGGAAGAATCCCTTTAACAGACTCTCTCAGGAAACAATCCAAAACTAACGAGGAAAAGACAATGAAAATTTGCCTGGGAATGGTCAAATTTCATCAAGAGATTCCGCTATCGCAGATAAGTATATTCGCGGGAACGCAAGCCATTATCGAGCGAGTTGCGGGGTCAAAAAGAGTCCACATTATCGATCTGGAGATCCGATCCGGGGTTCATGTTTCGGTAATAATGCAAGCTCTAGCAAATCAAGTTGAATCGCCTATCGAATTTCTCAAAATAACCGCCATGACGACTAAATCGAAATGGATAATTGAAAAGACAGGTGACCTATTAAGGGATTTCGCCAAGTCGATCAACTTGCCTTTTGAATATAGCATAGTTCTAGTCTCGGATATTCGTGAGCTTAACGAAAACCTATTTGATTTCAAAGATGGGGAAATAGTTGCTGTTAACGCTTTATACGCGTTGAGGAATATGCTCGGTAAACAACACGAGCTCGAACATCTAATGAGATTTTTAAAAAGTATTCATCCTTGTGTAATGGTTGTGACCGAGGTCGAGGGGAAGCATAATTCACCGTTTTTGATGAACCGTTTCATCGAGGCAATATTTTATTTTGGTGCTTACTTTGATTGCAATGAAGATTGTTTTGATCGTGATAGTACATTGAGGATGCAAAGGGAGTCAATATTTTTAGCTTATGGTATTCGCAATATAATTGTAGCCGAGGGCGATGAGAGGACGTATAGGCACGTGCCTCTTGATATTTGGAGGGCATTTTTCGCTCGGTTTGAGATGGAAGAAGAAGAGATTAGCTCTTCGTCGCTTATACAAGCGAGCCTTGTGGCGAAGAAGTACGCGTGTTGGAACTCTTGCACTATGCATAAGGACGTCAAGTCGCTTATTGTTGGATGGAAAGGCATGCCACTTCAGCATGTTTCGGCGTGGAAATTTTGAAAAAGTGAGGCCAATTCGAACGGTGATTAGGTGAAGTTTATGAAGATTGTGAATCATGTACGTTTGTAACAAAATAATAGTTTCTTCAAAGTTGATATATCATATATTACAATTCTGTACTGGGAAGAAACTACGACAGTTTATCAATACATGACATCTTTATGAAAAATATTTCAATGGGTTTTCCTACTATGTTCATTATATTATCCGGTTAGACACATCTGTTTTTCAGACAAATTTCTAGTTATATCTCATTACTTGCAATTTTCAGGTTTACCGTGGTAAGCATTAATCAAGTTTGATTACCATAGTACCCGGCCGCGTAGGTATTACTTGAAGTAAGTCATGATGTAATAAATTAAGACGGAAAATCCTAGCTAGAGCCGAGAACGGTGTGAAAACTAGAAGCGTTTTAAAAAGAGTTCAACAGACGAAAATTGCTTGATGAGGATTTGAATGCTTGTGACGTAGACCAGTTTCACAGTATTCTCATAATACTAGCTAGTTCAAGAAACATAAGCGAACTTGGATAACAATTGTGTTTCCATACATAGATGTAAAAATACATGGGCCTTGTTCGTTAGAGATGTAATTAGCAAACAAAGGGCTAGGAAAAGTTAGGCTAGCTTTTTCAGCCAAGAAACGAAAGACCCTCGACCTTTAAGCTAGTCGTGTATCAAGTTTAACAGAGATCATATTAATAAGCTGTGCCAAAATTTGCAATAAAATCAGCAGTTTAATGCTTTTATCATAGAAAAAAAAAATGTAATGTTTCAGATCTCCAGATAATTTAAAAAGACATAAAAGACAACTAAAAAAGACGTTTGTAATGCGAATGGAGACAACATATTGTGCTGTGTGCAACGACACTTTTAACTATCAAAATAAAAGCTTAAGAAATAGAACAGAACATAAAGCATCACAGTGCATAATACAACGTTAGTATTTACAAGCACACTGGAAAGTAATAATTGCTTATTCAACACAATTTATTTTTCATCCAAAATTAAACATGCCAACTGAGGCCATGAGAGGCTGATTTTGATGAGGGAGATTAAGCTGCTGCCAAGGCTGTGAACTATACTGAATACTATCTTTTTCGAACTCACATGTGTAACCAGAAACCATCTCCAATGACTCGAGCCTCTTTGTCAACTCGTGCTGCTCTTTCACTAGCTTCCGGTTTTCTTGATTTATTCCCAAAATTTGTTGCATGGTAGAATTAATTTTCTGAAACACTTCGTTGTTGTTGATGCTTAAGAAAGTGATTTCAGAGTTGAGATATTTGATGTGGTTCTCTCTTCTCATCCGTGACCGCTTAGCTGATTCGCGGTTTGATATCATCCTTTTCCTCTTTTTCTCATCCATAATCGGATATTTGTCATTCCCATCTAACGAAGAGATTGCTTGTTTGACCATGTTTTCCTCGATATGATTTGGCTTATAATAGTACTAGAAGTTTAAATTGCTTTGAGAGGACTAAGGAGGGTAACTACTTCGAAAATTTTGCAAATTAAGATTATAATATTGAAAGGGACAGAAGTTAGAAGAATTTAGTTCATAAGAAAACATAAAACCAATAAAGAAAAGACGCAGAAAAGGATTGAACTAGTTGGAGGACTATAAATCTCATATCAAGAAGAAAGGTTTCTGGTGAATAATCGTGAGAAATATGTTGAAATAACAACTGGGTGTAATACTTAAACGTGAAATCTTGAGGAGGTGTTATGGGAGTTGTCCGATATGGGTATTTTATAAGATAAGAGCGTTTGATTGATGATACAGTACTAAATCTACTTTATACTTTGTCATATTATTTGGTCTGATATTTTTGACTATGATACAAAAGGATAATGCCAGATTTTATTTCCAATATGTGTTGTTTTGGATAACTATATGTTCTAATTTAGGAAATATAGGATATTATTATAAAAAAGTACTACATTAGTATAGAAATGATTTGATGTGATCTCTTTTGAGAAATTATTGACATTAGCTTATTATTGATAGGCTATTGCAAATCTTTAATATAGATATTAGAAAACTCTTTGGTAATTGCCAAATTGATCACGTTTGCTGATTACTTTAATTAGTCAAGTACAATGAATTTGGCAGCTCCCAGTACTTAAACCAAGGAAGTTGTCCATACATTGTTATTTGAACACGTACTATATGATCATCGAGTATGTTAGCGCATCAAACAAGTAAACTTTTGATAGATTTTGTATGAGAATTATCGTCAATTAAATATAGTTCAATATATATTCTGTATTGCAAACAAATGTATATTTGAACAATCATGTTTTGAATATTGTTAAAGATGATTTTGAGCTTTTCCGTCCAATTATCCAGGTTATTTGCGCCAATGAAATTTGACATTTGAGTATCATACCCAAAACAAACACTGTCGAAACAAGATACTATTTTAAAGAAAAATAACCTACTGTCTAATTTATTAAGGTCGTAAGCAATAACACACAAAGTACTGTGTCATACAAAATTCTTAGGAACAAGATGTTCTCAACAAAGAAAAAAAACAAGTTATAATTTCATGCTTCGAAGCTACTTTTAGTAAGGAAATAATTCATCAATACAATAAGAAGGCCAACTATAAGCTTCTAACAATATAATCCCAAGCTCTGGCCTAATAATTTTCTTCAAATCGAAACTTAGAAAAGTAGAGCATGAAGAAATTTTCCCACCTCAACAGCACACGTCGTAGTAATAGTTTTCTTAGAAATGAAAAAAAAAAAAAAAAAAAAAAAAACGTCTCCTTATCATCATCTCCAAAACACTCATTTCATCGGACCAGATTAATTCCCATTTTGTTTTAATTGGTTGCCGTCTAGTGTCTTCTGCTGTGCCTCTTGCTGCTCTTCTTCCTCTTCTCTTTCTCCTCCTCGGACTCGGATTCTGAATCCGACTCTGACTCAGAAGAAGACTCAGAAGAAGAACTATAACGCCTCTTTCGATGCTTCTTCGCCTTGCTCTCCTTATTCTTCTTCCTCTGCTCTTTCTCTTTCCTCAACCTCCTCCTCTTCTCCCTAGAATCAAGGGACGACGACGAACTAGAACTCGTGTCACTATTATCAGACGACCCATCATCTGAGCCACTATCAGACTCAAAAACCGAATCCTCGCTACCACTCTCAGAATCTGAATGCTTCCTCTTGCTCTTCTTCTTCTTACTCTTTTTTTCAATTTTAGGCTCATCTTCCACAATTCTATCTGGATAATCCAACTCACTAGGATTCAAAAACGTTGCCCTTAGTTTTGGGTTCTTCAGCTGCTGAGTACGAGAAGGGCGAGATATGTAAACACGCTCATTCTTACACTCGTATGTCCAATGGCCCGACTGGTGACACTTTTGGCACTGAGAGTGGGAACCAGCTGTATTGGTAGACTTAGAACCAGGCAGCTTAATATCCTTTCTCTCACCAAGCCGAACTTGTTTCTCGGTACTCGAGAGATACATTTGTCGTTTAGCTTCTTTTCTCTCTTGCCACCTACTTGGCCCTTCTTCTTTTTGGCCATATGCGTTGACGTTCCTAACGGCAGCTGTTGCGGCTCGTTCAGCCGTAGCACGACCGAAGCCTTTTGCAGCTGTTAGAGCTGCAGCTTTGATTCTGTCTGTTGCATCTTCCTTATTTGACGACATTTTGTTGTATGTGAATTAATCTGGAAATTGATTAGATGGGGAACCTACACATGGGATTAGATAATTCAGCGATAGACCAAGTGAAAAGGTTTTTGGTTTTCAACCCATAAAACAAAAGTCAGGAGAAGGAAGAGTTAATAATTAATAATCATCGCTAAAAGATTTATTAGTCAGGCAACAAGCTTGAACTATAAAAGGTTACAAACTTTGGCTAAAAACAAGTAAACAAGTTTGATAGGCTCATAGAGCCGTGGCCAGTATAGCTTATAGCACTGACAGTACCCTTACTTTTAAGGAGAAAATTAGAGGCAGAGCCTTAAAAAAACTGAGAAAAAAAAGCTGTTCTTGAGGAACACTGACTAGTATAAGGGTAGGAATTAGGATTTCTCTCAAATCGTGGGAAAACACAAAGTGACAAGGAAAAAGGACAATATAAACAATGCATTAAAATAGTTCTAGAAAGAGACCATTCAGGAGAATCAACAAAAGGAACCTGATTTTTTTTTTATGAAACTGAAATTTGGCATAGTACAGTCTGCTGTTGGTGGAAAGCAAAGGAATATTACAGCCTAAAGATAGAACTGAAGCGACACTATATGAAAGATAGGTTGCAAATCAATTTCCCAATAATTATTCAGGATAGGTATACACAAACAAACAAAATTGTCAATGCATAAAATGAGAGTTCGAGGTAAGAGGGATCTTGTACAGACAACCAGTATACCAGCATGCTACTTCACAGTTACATATTGTCAATAGAAAATGAGATTCTAAAACCAATTGGTGTAACGGTATTTTCATATATAGATGAAGAGTTGTTGAACAATCTCATTATTACAAAATATAGAACACCAGACAGACCGCGTGGAACACCAAAAATTTGAAGTAAAAATCAGGGGTTTAATGGGAGAAATACAAAAATACTTCGCAAAATGAAAGAAGTAACTCGAACTTTCCTCTTATTTTAGGTGACCAAGATGCACTGATAGTCAACAGTTTGATACTCAACTGACAGATCAACACTGGTAAAAAAAATTATACAATATGTCATATGATTCTATAAAGCGGAGTCAGAAAAAATCACGATGCATTTGTTTACTTCCAAATGTGTAACAATTACCTAGTTAACATATTGTTTCAGAAAGGATGCAAGCGAAGCAAGCGCAAAAAGAGGATCAAAAGTCGAAAAGGTACAATTAATCCTCTTTTGTAAAATAATCCATATATTCATTTCGCTATAAACTATAAAGGCTGTAATACCACTGGTCACCACATATATGAAAAATTGAATCGATTCCTCAATAAGAAAATGAAATTAAAAAAACCTTAGATTCATGCGAAGTTTGAGACAAAGCAAACCATAATTAGCACAGGTGTAATGATATCGTCTCTTGACTTTCTTCACTATAAAACCTTAATAATATCATTGTTCACCATTACATATGTACTCTGTTCTAAAAGTTGCGACTAGTCGCCGATTAGTCGGAACTCGGAGTTCACCGACTGGACTTTTAAAAAGTCGGCAAAAAAAGTCGGGGACTTAGAAAAAACCCAATTTGGGGATAATTGGTTCAATTAAAGACATATATGATATACAGTTCCGAATTGAACCCTAATTGAAGTAATTGATCATTGGAGACGTAAAACAAAAAACCCTAATTGAATTAGGGTTTTTTAAAGTTTCAGAAAAAAATTACAGAAGAGAGAGAGAGAAGAAGATGATACAGAGATATAAAGTTTAATGGCCGCCGACTTTTAATAGGGTTTGTTTTATAAAACTTTGGTCTTTTAACAAAAACAGTCCTTGTAGTTTTAAAACCTTTACCAATATATTCTAATTTCCAAAGTCTTACACAGAAATTTAAAAAAAAAAATCAAAAAGACCCCTAAATTTCTAAAAAGTAACAATTAAAAAAAAAATCGGTTCCGACTAATAGGAAAAAAAAAATCCAGTCAGACCTTACCGACTAGTTAGCGACTTGCGACTTTTACAACCTTGCATACGTAAAATCAAACTTAATTCATAATTAAGACAGCGAAAATTGACATCCTAAATCAAAACCATCAGAGCAAGCAAACTGCAAACCCGTAGTAATATTATGCAATGATACCTTTGTTAAGGTGTCAGCTAATATTGGTATGATACATGCAAGTCAGATGACACATCATTTGAGAGACATGAACCAAGGTATAATATGTTAATACTTCTTTTGCCTCAAAGATATAGGTTAGTATTACACTCTTTTCCAGCTACGCCAAACAAAACAATGAATTTGTCTCAACCGAGCGATGGGCCTAAGTAAGGGGTATAAATTAATTGTACAAAAAATATGTTTATCTTTTGTGTTTGCCAAATAAGCCCTACGTCTTCTTTTTTTTCACGTTAAGACCCCAAACATTAATAATCAATCGTCACTGGGAATAAAATACATATATTCGATTCAAAATTTCCAATCTGGAAGAGCAATCATAGCAGCACAAATGCAACGATATAAACTCACTTTAAAGACCTATTGCTGTTTCAGTTAATGAAAAACAAGCAAAATTTCCAGTAGCACATTGCAAGAACACATCTTTCAGCCCTCTATTTAAACAGGAAAAAATTAAACCCTAGATTCGAACCATCACGAGTGAGTGAAAAGGTGCAATTTTCAACTAAAAAACCTAATATTGACGATTATTATCATATTATGTATACGAAAGCATCAAATCGGTCCCTAAATAAAACAGATCAAAGTTAACCCTAGATTCAAACCATTACGTGCAATAAAAATACATAGGAACACTTAAAATTGTTTAAAAAAGCGAAGTCTTAGCTAAAACATTTTTGCAAGAGCTACGCTAAAAGTGTAAGCTTTAAAGGGCCTAAAAAGCGGAAAAGAGAGCTTCTAAAGCTTTTTTTTAAGCTTTGAATCAAGCTTTTTTACTACGAAGAGCGCTTTTATAATACTGCTTAAAACCCTAATATCCTTAATCACCAGGTATATCCATACCCAAAACAAAAGAAATTTAAACCCTGAATTTTAACCACATGTATAACCCACCCCAATATCTTCTTTTCACATTAAAAAAACAAATAAAATAAAATTAGTCACTGGATATACAAAAAACAATAAAAAAAAACATATCAATTATTAAGAACCTAATTTTAAACCGTCAAGAGAAACTACAATAATAGCAGCACAAAGGTAAAAATAAAGTCCAATCTTAATAAAAACACCGATAATTGTCATAATTAAGAAAGAAAAAGTAAACCCTAGGCAAAATACTAGTAATAGATGTAAGTTTTATAAAATAAAACTCTAATTAAGCAGAAAATAAATAAAAAGAAAGTAAAGAATAAAGAGGTTTATCAATTAAATAAGCAAAATCCTAGCAACATAAAATAAAACTCTAATTAAGCAGAAAATAAACAAAAAGAAAGTAAAGAATAAAGAGGTTTATAAGAAAAGGCAAATACCTTGCGAGATCGCGATTAGCAGAGAGAGAGAGAGAGAGAGAGAGAGGTTTTTAAGCCGTGTTTAAGCCGGTTAAATTCCTAGCAGGTTTTTTACTGTTTATTTACATCATTAACCCATCTGTTTTCAAATTTCACAGTTATAGTCCAATTCCATTGATATTAGTCTTGGGATAGTAGTGATATTGCTAAATTGGTTACCATTGAATATTGATATTATTAGTCTGTTTGCTAGGTTAGGCGGAAAATATATTCTCCCAAAAATATTCTCGATCATAAATATTTTCCTAGAGATAACATGTTTTCTCTCGATTTGTCACCGAAAAGTTATAGTTGTCTTCAATTCACCTACATAGAGACCGAGTTAATTAAAGATAAAAATAAGACAGTCGTATATTCACATATATGTTTTTAGTTGGTACCGTATAAGTCTAATACTAATTGTACTATATTTTATACTAATAAAGATTAATGAGTATAACTAATAACACGTTTTATTATCTATACACTGTTGCTCTACCTGGTTTTGCCTGGAATAAGGATTATAAGTGCGTTTTTTTTAATCTATTTGTTTAATTTGGGTATTTCGCATGTTTTATGTAAGTTAAGTATATTGCATGTGGATTATCCTTGTGCAAAAACATATTTGTGAGTGCTGGTACTAGTGCTAATAAAGTGGTTTAAGTATTGAGATGTAGCTACTGAAAAACGCAATAATACTATTCCTTATCATAACGGCAAGACGAAAGACATACACCCATACACCATAGTCTGAAGGAACTAAAAAACATGTGTCTTTTATTTTTTATTTTGGTATGTTGCTATGCTCACATGTGTTTATTTTGTTTTTTATTGTATGGAAAAGATTGGATGAGTTGGCTTTAGTATTGTCGCAAATTACCTGTTTATACTAGATTTTTTTCCTTCGGTAGAAAAGGTAAAACTAGTGCTATGCAATAAGAAAATAAGAAAATACAGCTGATCCATAGCTTGGTTTGGATATAAATTTACACAACTTGGATTCTGTTTCAATCTCAAATTAACTTTCATGATTTTAATAGTTTGACGGCGAATTCACTACTATGAAAGAAAAAGCCTTTTGAATCCATATCAAAAGAAATGATGTGTCCGTTATTATCTCACCGATAGCTATACTAGAGAATCACCATCACGTTATCATCTCAAAATATATAAAAACACTCTTAACTTTGCCTAGTGACTGAACGGCTTCTTCAGTCATACGACATTGGTGTATAAACCATCAGATTATGTCGACTATAATTGTTTATTGTCCTAATTTTTAATATTATTTTTATTCATCGAGTCCTACAAAATTAAGAATAATCCAATAAAAAGAATAAGTGCACATGAAAACGATTTTATTCTGATCCAAAACTGGAATCAATCCGGTCCACTAATCCGCAGATCAAATTCAAACTCAACCGGAATCTTCAATTAGTTTCGCTTGCTTGGCAAGTAGTCCAGATAGATTACATAACAGTTAACACAATGACTTGGTTTCCCAATGAGGCGGAATCGGTCCAACCCAAATTCTTTACTGAAATAACCATCCTAAATAAAACCATAGTGAAATCTGATTATAGATCGCTTAATATTTAATTAGAGAGAAGGTGATCTTTCACGGATGCTTCGTGTTTCAAATGAAATAATGCAATGACTTGGATCATCTTAGTGTCTACTAAAGGTTGAAATTCTCTCCCATCCTTCCGGTTCCTGTGTTTCGAGTACCTGTGCACGTAAAAACACCACTTCAAACTATGCTTGTATATGCTTTTGTCTTCCGAAATATCCACAAATAGGCAGACGGTTTTTAACACTCCCCTTAAATAAAAGTTAAAAATAACTAGCCTCCCAAAATTACCGAGAAAGATGGTGGTACACCATTCAAAAAGAATTTCCCCCGAGCTAAATTAAGAACCAAAGGCAAAGGAGCGAAACACTGTCCACTCCATGTGCATAAGCCTATGATGTACCAAAGCAAGAAAATTATCAGCATCCATTATGGATCACAGATGTTATATGAATTCATCTCCGACCCATAGCCACTTTGCAGATCTGTATACACAATTACACATCCATAACGTGATAAACAACAATCTCCTTGATACAACTTTAATACTTTTCCCAATGCCAAACACAACCACGATAGTTCAAGAGAAAGACACATTGGCAGCATAAACTATAGGTAAACCAGAAACATACCAAATTCCCTAGCTACGATTCAAAAAGATAAACATTCAAGGATTTGTGTGTTGTTCCTCAACACAAAGATAGATTAAAAGAAAGATGGAATAAGCAAAGTAGTCCTAGCATATATTTATCATTTCATCGGATCTTAGAAGACTCCAGCAAGAAGGTTAGCAGCGGTGGAGATAGCTGCACCGGTAATTGCACTCTGCACAATCTGCTCATGTGAAGAATCGTCTGAAGTCATAGCCAGCGCTGCACCTGTGATTGCTCCTGCCACAGCACTGTTTTTCTGCATAAAAATACCAAAACTAATAATTAATAGATTACAAGTGTATATCATGTGCCTTGGGAAAAAAACTCAACTGAGCCCAATTGTTCAATAAGTCACAATTAGAAATGGATAAAGTGCATGAGATAGAAGTTATGGAGGAGGAACTAAACTGAAACATGAACAATACCGGGGATCCAATCCTGGTTCCGCCACTGGAAACAACTTCAAACTTATTTTTTATTAAAAAATTACAAGCAGACATAAACATAAGAATTTTACCCAGTCATGAGTTCCTCGAGCCTCTTTAAGTCCATAGGTAAGACCTGAATACATTCCAGCAGCTAGTCCTGTAAGCAAGAGTATTAGGCTTACGATTCATTTCGAGTTATTTTCATTGCTGGCCCCGAAGTTCAACAGTCGTTACATTTGGGACACAAATGTAAATATTAAATTTATCCGGCTGAAGCTTCTAAAGCCCAATTACTTGCCTAAAACTGCTAAAATCGGTAAGCTCAAAGCACGAATTTAACCAGAAACTTTACAGGAGAGGGGCTGAAACGCTATTTTTGAAGATTTAATCGACATAAATAAGATTTTGTTTACTTTTTCATCAATTTAATCAAAATAGGAGGCGCAACAGTCCTCGACTGTCTCCACCTGGTAGGTCCAAGGAAAAAATCATTATTTTCTACTTCAAATATGCCAGCATAATTTCCAAAAATCTACAACCAAGATAGAGTATGAAGAATACCTCTACTGCAAAGTTAAGGCAACTATATAAAGCTAGTGTGACAACATTAATGCGTTAAATTTCACAGCTTAATTGCGGAAGCGTGTTTAAAGTAACAGCTGATATTATTATTACCCCATTGTATAGACTCTTTTCCAGTATTCTTGACCTGAAATATTTGAAAACAAACAAAAATAATCAGAAATGAAACCGTACACATTACTGGCCTATTTTTTTGGTTTAACTTTAAGAAAGTTCCATAACTTTTATGTAGGGATATGATCTAGAATCTTACCAAAGCTTCAAGAGACTTTGCACTTGTTTCTCCTGTTAGACAAAAGGAGTATCAGGTATGTAACTAAGCTTTCACTTTTTCAATTATTGAAATGATAAAAAAACATTCAATCGTATGTTCATATTTACTGCTATTGCATTCAGTTAAAGATGGAAAATTCTCAGGAAATACGTACAACCAGTTACACGTGAATTATGTAAAAAATTATGTGCTTAGAATGTTATGCTTAGTGCTTAAAAGTGTTTTGTTTAGTCTAATGACAGGCTTGTATGCAGCTGAATTATTTTTCTCTAATCATATAGTATAAAACAACCTTACTGAAACTTGCATCTCTCAACTCAAATTAATTGAAAGGAACAATACAAAATAAATCTTGTTTCTCTTTAATTGATACCCTGAAAAGCAACACAATTATCAGAATAACAAGCAGTGAAACAACTCTTTTTGCTTTGAACACATCGATCATCAAACCTAGATTTTCCATCTTTTTTGTTGACATCTCATTTCTTTTATTTATTTTAATCACTTGAAAACACAATCTGTACTTATATCAGTGTTTCAACTTCAATGAATACCTCTAAGATTTGGGAAGGGACGCCTCTTGCTGCCGCCAACTTCGGGGGGAACACCACTTGTATCCATACCTGTACCTAGTGATATCACAGAATATAGAACAGAAAATTGAGCTATTAACATGTGAAATGTACCCTTAATATGTGTAATATGTACACTAAATTAATTGAATACGTACAATATAGAATTTCATTTTATAAACATCAATCGATGGTTACCTTCAATGGCAGTAAAATAGGCGTCACGAGATACAGCTTGCAACCCTCCAATCTGTTCGACACAAATATACATAAGCGCACTCGTGTGACTAAATCTCACCAGTGAGAAAACATAGATCCAAGTAATAGTTGTAACCTTATAGGTCGCTAAGTGCTAGACTACTAGTAATACCAAATCATATACATAGGTAACAAATTTTGGCAAATCACTCGAGGAAAAGAGCTGGTGAAATTTGTAAAATTCAGACTCCTGCTCAGACTCACAGAACGTTAAACTAACCGAACTGTCCATCATTATATATAGTGATGGAACTACACTACGACTAGCACAGGCGACATCTCCCATTGTTAAATAACTCGAGTTTACCATGCATTAAGTTAAAAACGTGCTTTTGTAGTATCCTAACATTAATTTTTTCTTGAGTACATTTTCGTGTTGTTGAATATTGCAAAATAACTCACAGACAGGGATTTCCCGATTCTTCCAAACAGTCTTATCTTAGCCTCTTAGGATAACCACATGAGTAGACAGGCACATCCCCCATTATCGATTAAAATCTCGATAATTCAATTTTACCATGTATTAAGTTAAAATCACAAATTCTTAATTACTACGTTACCACCACATAACTATAAATCACTTTAGTTTAAATTTAGCTATTATACTAGTTCAGTCTCCGTAACGGACACGTGATAAGACTCGCAGTCCGTCCAGAAAAAACGCTAGTTTTGGTACTGTCAGTAATATTCATTTAAAGCAGTGCATGTGGAGCTAGGGTTCGGATATGGAGGCGCTGGAATTCAAAAAAAAATAAAAATGGGAAAGCTAAACCACTATTTATATAAATTTATACGTAAAATATAAACTTCCTAGTAGGGTTTTTCATAACATGGGGCCGGAAGGTTTTTTAATAAATATGGGGGTGGTTGTAGGCTTGTAGCCTCTTCATCGATCCCCTCATAGCTAGCTCCTCGCCTGATTTAAAGGGAAAACGAACAAGTCGTTCTTGACAAAAAGATCTTAAACACGAAATACGCTCACATACATATACATATATATAGAACGAGATAAAGTAAGAGATAAGAGAGATACGGTGGCGGCTGTGAAGAAACTTTCGGTGATACGGTTAAGGAAAGGGTGGCCGAGGTCAAAAAGGCCTCCTTTGTCAAAGCTTCTCAGCTCATCCATGAATGTCTTTGTCTCCATACCACTTCCCTTGCTCATGATGATCACTTTTTATTTCTTAATCTCCTTACAAAATTATTTGATAAAAATAGGTTTAATTAAGGTGTGCGTGCAACTGAGTAACGAGTAATTATGGATGGTGACTTTTTAAGAGTTTGTTACCGATAAAATGTTTAGCAAAAAAAGCTGCATGCATTAGGTATAGTGACACGTGGAAGGATGGGATGACGTGTCATAATATAGGAGTAACAGTGTACATGTACGTGATTCGTACGTGGCATTATTTTATAACTCCTTTTTTCGTCCAACTCTGTTGTTATTTTTTTTTTAAAATTTTAATAAATATGCTCATTATTATTAAAATAATGTGATTGGATTGTTATTACTTTTTGTTTTGTTGGAGACTGAATGTCTGATGGAACGTAATACAATTGGGATTACTTATATACTATTTATGGAGCTGGTTTTAATAGGTAATTAGTAAAAAATTACTAATAGTTAAATAGTGTTTGTAACAAATAGTGCAAGACTTAGATATATTTTTGGAGCTTGTTTTAAAAGGTAAATAATTGGAAATTACTAATAGCATTTTCAACAAATATAGTGCAACAGATAATGTTTGTAATAATGTACCGTCCTGAGATTTTTGTTCACTGGTACAGAAAAAAACTGGGACCTTCTTTTCAATTGTCGTTCTAGTATTAAATTTTAATATAAAGTAGAATAATCGAAACTTAACTCTCAAACAAACAAAAAAATCACTACCATAAAAAGAATTGTGACATTTCACTTACTTGTAACTTTTTTTTACTTACATATATTTATACGTGTTATTTATATATATATATATATATATATATTAAAAAAAATATCAACATAACGGAACTAGAAAAATTCATATGAATCATGAGGCCTTAAAACTCAAACGTACCCCATCAAGCGATGTAAAAGTTGCAGAAGAATTTTTTAGAAAAGCTGTGAAGAAAGTTTAACTATATAAAAACAGCGGTGAACAGAGTAATGTGTTAAGGTGGCATTATTTGAAGTGACGGTGAAAAGCTTAGCTTGAGTTGTGCGATCAAATGTATCGGGAAAAAGAGACGACCATTTATTCAAACATTATTTCGGTTTTGAGTAGATTTTACTGAACAGTTTTCTCATCTAAAAGTTGCAAGTTACCATTCAAAACTTTGGCATACATACTCCACAAGGAAGAAAGAATTAAGAAAAGAAGATTTGACATGCAGTTGATAACAACTAACACAAGCACTACAAACTTTCGTTTATCCGTTCTGAAAAAATTACCTTACTGTAAACATCCAAAAGTCTTAGTAATTCACCCTTCAAAGCCATAATGTACAACAGCTTCTAAAACTCTAGTTACATCTCAGAGAAAATCGACCCAAACCATTAAACTATCACAAGTAGAAACAACTCTAATTATAACAGTTGGCAAAAATGAAGGGGTGCTATACAGGGCAGCTTTGATACCTTGTCTATTAGAGAAGAAGAGGGAGGAGTTAATGTTAAAGGGAAGTAATTACAGAGCACACTTACGTCGGAACCAAGAAGCTGAAGAAGAAACCAAGCAGAAAAAAAAAGTAAAAGAAATTAAACTAATGTTTTACAGCAATAAGAGTTACTCCGTCGTATGGCCAATTTCCATAATACGATAGTTATGAATGTACCTCCCGCCTTTCCGGATGCTCTATACAGTGTCCGCTTCCCAGTAATTTTCTATTTTCTTCGAGGAAATTGATTTGTTTCTTTATCGTAAATAGATTGGGGGCAGTTCACCTCTGAGAAAAGATATGCTAAACTGAAATTAATTCCAAAACTATGTTTTAAGACCCATTGACAACCATTTCTGAAGAGTTGGGTGGATTTAACAGGCAATCTTCTCCATTTTCCGAAACATTTTGCAAGCTATCGTGATTACTTTTAGGACCAATTCTTTCTTTAACTTCCTTGACCTCATCTGACTCGCTACAATTATCAGAACTGGTTGAATCCTTATCTGACGTACTTCTTTCCTCAATGCTACTACTAGAGCCATTAGAGCATACATTATTTTCTGATTTTTTGTTGGGTAGAACAACTTGACCTAGAGTTGAGCACAAAGCTGCTGCAAAGGCACTCTCTTTTGACTTGGCGCTCTTACCTAATAGTTGCTTCTTTGATCGTTCAGGTTCCTCTTTGGTGTCCAATTTTCTTTTTAGCTCTAAGGATTGAACTATTCTGTCATCTTCTTCAGAGTTATCTGATTGTTTTCTTGGTGGAGGCTTGTAATCTTCATCGTCCTCGTCATCCTCGTAATCAACAAGCCCACCAGACTTTGTGCTAAAAAATGAAAAAGGGAAAATTATGATTAATTACACACGAGGCAACTCATACCTTAAAGAGCTACTTGTATACCTAATTGTTGGGTCGCCTGGACTAGACCGGTTAGATGATGTAGGTTGTGATTTTACGGTAGGGGAGCGTGCAGTTAATCCAGAAGATGAATCTTCTTCATCACTGAACAAAAACCAAATTTCATTTGGTTGCAAATATCAAAGTAAATACCATAAGAAGAAAATTAACTAGCCTGGGACGCAAATAGAAGACAAACAAGAAATGAGAGAGAGAGAGTGCAGACTAACCTGTTCTCATTGAAGTAATCTTCCTCTTCTTTCTCAACTGCACGGTCCTCAAATTTTTTTCTAGTTTCCAATGCATTAACAGAGTTGTTTGCATCAACCTCCTCCAGCAGCTGCAGATCCATTCATCAGGCAGAGAAGATTTTGTAGCCACGTTTAAAATAAAAAACAAAGGTAATAAAGAGAGAGAGAGAGGAAAAAAGGAGGGGGGGGGGACTAGGTCAAAAAGTGGTGAAATACCTGCTCGTATCTTATTTTCAGGGACTGAATGGTGGGTATGTTCTCAAATTTAACCAACTGATCCCAAAATGAATCGACTACATACTTTAGTAGCATCTTCAAACCGTCCTACATGAAAGAGCCTAGTCAGATCTCAGAAGATTTAAGTTTGTAAAAGATCTACAGAAAATAAAAAGAAAAACTACATCATCAGCTGAATATATAGATGATAATCACCATTCGAATGTGCACAAAAAATTCTAGAATAGAAGAATTTAGGAGGTTAGACCGATCTCCATTTTTCACAAAAACGTCCACAATTGGTTTCAACAAGTTGTTCTTCACGATATGATTCACCAGATGCTCATCCTGCCCAATGCCATACAAAACCGCATATTAGATAGATATAGTTTCTATTCAGTAAAGAAAAGAAGGTTTTGTGATATCACAGGCCAGCTTGCATCATGGTTTAGAATTTTGTTTTATGATAAAAATATCAACAACAAAAAACAGCATCATCTCAAGAAACAGAAATGAAGGACCAAGGAAGCTATGAATGTTGGGAAAATACTTTGTTATTTAACTGTGTCGCCCATCAAGTGGTCCATCCAATAACGGAGTTCATGATATACGATAATACGATAAAACTAAGGTTATAAAAACTTCTGTTCCTCAGCGAGCTTTAGTAACTTGATCAAATTCTTTTGGAAAAAATGAGATAAACAAACCAAGAAATACATTAGCCTGTAAATAAAAGTATATTTTAAAACTGGCTGAGTGGTATGATCAACCTAGATCAGCAAGTCCTTTCAAGTGTCAAAATAAAGGGTGAGGAACATCTATATTTCTTAAACTTTGGATCGAACTTCATAGTTCCCTAATAGTCCCCATACTTTAAGTAGAATTTTCACGTAGTCTCCACAGTTTCAATTCCTACACTATTGGTCCCCATAGTTTAATTAAGTTGCACTAATAGTCCCCATACTTTAAATAGGTTACAAAAGTGGTTCCCATGTATAGCACTATTTGAGCCCACAAGGAACCATGAATGTAACTTACTGAAGTTATGGGGACCCGTACTGCTGTAATTATTACCTCAAATACTTATTCAATTTATTAGAACCAAAACAGTTATGTTTCAGACCAAAATGTGAAGTTTCTCTCTAAGAGTGGGGACAGTTGCTATCAATTTCACGGGGAAAAAACTTACGCTCCGAGAAATAAGAGTCCGCATAAATCTAACAGCAGCAGCTGCCAAGTGCTTTTCCTTCTTACGGGTCAGGCACATAATTTTATCTATCATGTTGTTAAGAAGAAAATTGCACCTGAAAAATAGAAGGAAATATGTAAACAAAATCCCATTCTCTGACAAGCTCATCAAAATAAGTGATCACTAAAGCGGGCATCAGATAATTACTTTATTCTATACGGATGATGAACAACGCAAAAGCACAACAGTTCACATATGTTCATGAGTATTTCGGGTTTCATATGTATTCCATTGTTAGATCTCCCATAGCAAACTGCAGATTTGCCATCTGAGCTGTTAGGTGGGCATGATGAAATCAAAACATCAACTATTTCACCCAAGTGCTTCTCATAGAAAACGTCAATAACAGTATCTCTCTGCAGAAGAAGAACTTGAATCTATAAGATAACTTGTCACAACTAAAATGAACGAGAAATTGAGTAAACAAAAACCACGGCACGTGCATTTAAAAAGTGGCTAGAGAAGAAAAAACAGAAAGCGAACAACCTACTTGGAAAAAAATTAAAACTCTATTTTACAATGAAGGCTTGTCTCTGTTTTTTTGGCTTATTTAAAACTAGAGTGGATAATTCTCAACAAAACTAAAACTAGAGAAATATTATGTTATATCATTTTGGACAGATTTCATCTGCTACTGGTACGATTCTGAATCCCGGTTTATATAACATGATTTTATGAAATCAAGACGTTGCAAACTAGCTTTTTCTTCATCCTGGCGTGCGAAATTCTTTAGGAGATACAAATTTAACATACAGCCTTTTTTCCAAAAAATAAACTTTGGATACACTATATACTAGACTATAATCCAAAAATTTTAGCTCCACATGTTCCATCGCCCACCAATATACAGTTTGCCTATACCACACAGATATTAAACATGCAAACCTATATCATGTCCAAGTTTTTTGCTAACTAATATTATATTTTGTAGGTTCGATACTAATCTTTATGATTGTAGTATACGCAATCCACTTCAGTGTCTTATGATGATACTTGTGATAGAACCACTTCATTAATTTCCAATGGTCTAAATAAAGAAGGGAATTAATCAAACAAATACCTAACTTGTAAACTGGTGCACAGACTTACTGATCAAAGGAGACACATAGGACTACTGCATATGCAACATAACTTGTGACTTATGAGGAAAAAACCTCTCAATATTCCCTAGCTGGTTGGAAAGTTAATAGAAACCACTAGGGCTAACGTTGTGGCCATAACTCACACTCTCAACTAGGAGGTCTTGAGTTCAAAACTAGGGGGTAGGAGTTGAAACCCTCACATCCTCTTTAAAAAATATATAAAACGTTAATTAGTAGAACTGTAGAAGTAATACGAGAAAAAATAATTGCAGTATAGATTTTGGTACCTGCGATCCTGATGCGTATGAATCCAATAGGCTTCGAATAATTTCAAGAAATTGGCAATGCATGTCAGCCCCAAAGTCTGTTATCATACCTTTAACCTGTAAATTCATATTTGTGTATTACAATTGACTGTATCTGGCAAAGGTAGATAAGAAGATAAGCAAGAGCAACCAAAATCGTGAAGGGCTGAACATTAGAGATATGTACCCATAAGGCATTTATGTTGATTACGATCAAGTGAAAGAAAAAATACTGCTCACCCGAAGTAAAGCCATATACAAAAAGCGTCCGTATCTTTAAGTAAAAACTTGCTACACTTACCAGACTCTGATAGGTGATACCATCAGTTGTTATGAAAACAGAAATTTCTTTTTTAAGCTACGCACCCTAAATTAACCTTGCGAATGAAAACTTTCTTGTGCACTTTTACTACCACCATACGGGGTGTTTGATTTTGTTGGTTACACGTTAAAATACTTATTGTAACTATTCTGAAAATAATTGTTACAACTGAGATTTAACTGCAGTGAAATAACGTGGCCTTAAATTTAAACAACCTTCTTGTCAACAGTTACTGATTTCTTTCTTTCAACTTAAAATAACGTGGCAAATCCTTAACATTGATACTAGATTTCATAAATATCACACTTCAACATGAATTTCGACTCACTATCTGAAATGACAACATGGTTCATAAAAATGGATATACAAGGTTTAGCTATTACAACAAGAAGACATCTTTTTATGCTAAAGTACTTAACAGAAACCACTGTTGAAAAGTCAAAGATAGATGGATCATGTAACCTGTAATGGTCTACAAATCCAGATATAGGAACAAAAAAGAGAAAATATACCAAAAGTCCAAGCATAGGGCAGCCTTCTTGTCGACTAACGTAAGAACGCAAAAGATTTGGATCCTGATTTAGAAAAAGAAGGAGTATGTCTGTCCTGCAAATTCAGAATAATTTGTCATTAGCACAATTAGAGAAAAGAAAAAAAGGGAAACCGAAGCTGAGGAGAAGTACCCAAAGAAAATATCAAAAGACAAACACATTATATTGTCCAAGCCATTACCCAATTAGCACGAGCTTTTTATCTTCACTACACAAAACATCAGAAATAACATCGAATATACCTTCCTCGACTAGTTCCCTGCATACAAACAAAACAAATATGTTAATATTTGAATATATAGATCATATTTCTGGACGGCATGATTTCCATCTTGGAAAGAAAAAATACAATTTCTGAAATGCATAAACCTAAACAGCCGGTGTTGTTGAACCATCTGCAAGCTCTTGCTTAGACTACAAAACTCATGCAAGAAATGAACCTGATCACAAAGAAAGAACAAAGAAAACTCAACTAAAGTGACATATACAAACAGGTAAGCATATTCTCTTCAGAGAAAAAATTACTGCATAATACAGAAAACATAATATTCTAAACTCAATACACTAGAGACATGTTTGTTTGTGTTATAAGAGGGGGTATAGTACTAATTGTAATGTCGGACCCACCTTATACCATGTTTATACAATTTGTAAGTGGTACTTAAATAAGGTATATTAATAATTGTACTATATTTTAGGCAAATACAGTATACCACTCACTACACCTAATCACAAATTATACCCCACTTTAGGCTAATTGGTAGTTAAATGTGTAGCTGGGTTGAGAAATAGAAAGTGTTCGGATGAGCTCTGCTCCAGACTATGCTACCAAAATTCTCCTAAAACCTTGGGCATATATGTTTTAAGAAGCCAAATCTGTGGTTAATTAATGACTTTACACGACGAGGGGAAAAAATTGACCATTGCTTTCTCCTCCCACCGTCACTTCCCATCTAAAAAATGCTCAATCAAATCAAGTTTCATGAAAACAAGAAGAAAATTGTGTATACTAAACTGGCTACGTCTTTTCCTTTTATTCTTAATCTCTAGTAACGGAACTAACATAGTTTACAATTCTTGCGGGTTGAGAACAAAGGGATCCATTTTTTCGTACGAAAATATATTTGACCTTTGATACGATCAATCAGCCATTCAAATTGTATTGGCTATTTTTAAGTAAATTAAAACTGATTATGCTAAAGCCACCTACAAGTTGTGAAATTCTTGATAGTTGACAAAAACTTAATTATATACAAGGGGATAAAGATTTCAAATTTCAAATTTCCTATGCTACTGACTCTGTTCTTTTAACAGGAAAAAAATTGTGAAACATTCATTTGTTGTTTGAGAGTTGGGGTTTCCTATTCATTATTCTTTAGCTTTTTCTGATATATTCTCTAGAAAACTCACACAAAGAGGAAGGCAGTGGAAGATTTACAGCACAAAGGAGTTTGGTGAAACCTTTGGCTAGAAACTATAGGAGAGACTGAACTTCAAAGCTTAACAACTATTCATATTTTAGTAACCCCTTTGATAGGACTTATGTGTAGAAGTAAAACTCGAACAGCTTGTTTAACTGGGTGGTGTCATATCTTGGTCAATCTTAGAAAAATTGGTTGGTTAAAATTTAAGACGAAAATTTGTCATGAAGGCTAAACAAGAAAGAATGGTACAATTTGAGAGCTCAGTTTAAGAAAGGAAAGGTTTATCAAAGAATTACCAAATCCTTCTTCGATTCTGCGGAGGTGGTAGAAGACCTCAATCTTAAAAACATTTCCTGAATAAACGTATTATCATCTTTTAACAATGAAACAACCTGCAAGAACATAATCACAAACCTGGTATCAAACACCTGAGACATAATCTACTATGTACCTGAAAACAATAATCTGGAATCTAGTTAGTTTCCTACTGGAACCCCACCTTAGCATTATTTGAATTGATTATAGAGCTGAGACTAGCAACCGTCGCGTCATCCAACACTCTCGCCAAAATGACATCCTACAAGCGAATACACAAAATGAAAAGAAGAAGAAACAGGAAGCATAAATTGAACTAGGAAAAGAGAATGATGAAAATCTATACCTTCAAATAGCCAACTCTATTTGTAAGGTGAATCTTTGACAAAACAACTGGATCTTTAATTGGAATAGCCTACAGGAAATAAAGATAAAAACAGAAAACGAATAAGATGCTACAAGAATACCAGTTTAACAAAAACTGAACTTCAAAGAAAGAAGAGAAATTGCATGAAGCCAAACAAAAACAGATAACAATAAGTACCTCCTTAAAGACCACATGTTCTTTCATAAAAGTGCGATGACGCTGAATTTGAGTTATATCTGGATCATCTGCAACACAGGTTAAATTAATAACTTAATCGCAGAAAAAAAGCAATGAAGAGGAGCATCACATATAATGAACAAAATTGTGAAAAATAAATCTATTATATTTAACCAGGGACGTTTGAACATGAGGACATTAACAATTAATGAGTGAAAATCTGCATACATAGCTCTCAACTTATGCTGTAAATCACTAGAGATTCTCTGGATACTGAAATTGCATTCAGGCAAAAAAGAAAAGGGCAAACACAATCACAATCTTTTCAACTCATTTTTTTTTTATCAATATTTGTTCCCCATAAAATGACCTTTCCTTCTTCTCTTCTCTGCTATCAAACCAATTTTGTGTTGTGCAGAGTAAAGTTTTGCTGAAGTTTGGAACTAGAAAGTAACCAGTTTATTAAATATCAACTGAAGTAACTCTAGTTTGCTTTTACACGTAAAACACCCTGTTAACTAAAAGAACTCATAACTGAATCACTAAGAACACAGTACAAATCAAACCAAATTATAGAAAAGGTTAATGCACTAAACAAATACCTGCCCAGCGCAACATGGAGAGAAAGATTTATCATATATGAAGGAAAATTTAATAGACCTGATAATCCTGCTCCTAATATCTCTAAATGATTTTCCCTTTCCTATTGGGATAAATATGCAGCAAAGAACCTTTAACCAGGCAAAAAAAAAGTTGCGCAACTTTCATTAGGCAAAAAACCAAAAACTCATTTTAAACACATAAAAATATTTTATAGATGGCGGCCCAAATTCTTGAGATTAAGGCTTAGGTTGATGACGAGGGTGGATATCTTACAGACAAACAGCAATAGCACTTACATTCAAGAGAACCAATCACATCCATGATAATCTCATCAGCAAATATCTTCTCAAAGATCTGAGGACTATTCAGTAAAACTGCATTGCAATGTGCTAATATCATTTTTCTAAAATATTGCAAGAATTAAATAGCAGAAATATTAATAAGATCACCGCCTCCGAGACACTGATAGGAATGGGAAAGAAAATATTGAAGTAAAGAAGAGTACTCACTGATGCCTTTGACAATTTTGAATATCATGCGAAGATAATGGTTATTTTGCAAGTCTTCGCAGATTTTGAATAAGTTCATCAGTTTCCGAAAGAAATTTTGCTGGAAAAATTACACTTTCGTTAGTTCAGCATGACTATCATATTGTTCGTTAAACAAACTGAAAGAATTTGAACATAAGAACGCAACGTAAGTAGTAGAAAAGCAAAATCCTACATCTTCTAATATGAGTTCTGTCACACGCATCAGATCAAAAATTCCACTCCCAGCCACTATCTGCATGACCAGAGGTAACAAATTCAGTTATTTTAGGACAAGACAGGATTTTTTCAAATCGTGAATAAAAATTTAGAATGCATCTAACAGCAGTAACATTAAAGGTAAAATGTAAATAACCCCATGTACTAAGGGAGTTTTGCAAATAGTCCACACGTACTTCTAATTCTTGCAATGAACCTCGATATACCATAGATTTTTCAATCAACCCTATGTCTAAATTCAACATGCCATAATTTTGTATTCGTTGGTTTGTTTTGAATTATTTTTATTTAGTACATGATATTTGTGCATATCTACGCATGGTTAATAGTGTTTACTGTTTGTCAACAAAAAAAGTCCCATAGCGCAGTCTTCGCCATTTTTCATATGATAGTTTAACTTCTGGGGATGCATAGATATCGATAGAGTACACAGATTTTAAAAGAATTGTCCAAAACAATATTCAAGCACAAAGTTATTGCAACTCGGACATGGAGGTTGACTGCAAAAAACCCTGATAGTACACGGGGGTTTATCTGCCAGTTTTGAAAGAACACGGGGGTTATCGGCAAACCACCTATAGTACATGGGGATTAACTACATTTTGCTGAGACATCAACAAGGAAGCTGACTGCTAGAACTA
Organism: Primula vulgaris; assembly: GCA_963920805.1. NCBI lineage: Eukaryota > Viridiplantae > Streptophyta > Magnoliopsida > Ericales > Primulaceae > Primula > Primula vulgaris. The sequence continues at coordinate 4,201,452 of OY987213.1, forward strand.
CTTAACAGAGATGCCAATAATTGTCAGCAACAGATACAAAATGAATCTTCAATTACCAAAAGGCTTTAAATTCTGTTACCAAGAAACCCAGAAGCACAAACAAGCTCATCAAGCAAGAATTATCATATACAAAAAAATTAAGAAGAAAGACAGAGCACGAACTACGACCTTGAGTAGTAATGGTATTGTTGAGAGCTCAATTAGAGGCAGCTCTTTTAATTCTCTGGTGATAGTTGTAAAACTTTCATCTGCACATATAGCAACATTAATCACTAATTATGGAATGGTAAGGGGAAATCAAATAATACCCGGCTTTTTTTATGCTGGAAGGACTGAAAAAATTATAATGCATTTACAGTAGATTTAAACCATATATGAGACATCCAATAGGATGCGCCACAAAACTTTGACCCTTTTTAGTGACATTTGATAGATGCATAAGTCTGAGAAATTAAACACATCGATTTCACTTGAGGAAAAGTATGAGAGCATGGTACATGCTCAACAGGTGATGGTCACCAATAAACCTATATTCCAGGAGACACACACAAATATTGACATTAATATCCCCAGACCATCATGGGTCTTAGCTAAAATAGAAGACCCACCACGATCAAATCCATATCTCTTGTTTTATGTGGTCTCATCTCATAAATGAGATTCTTAAAAATCAACAAAGAAATAAATGCACTTCTTTCATCTGTTGGGTTTTTAAGCCATCGAACCAAGAGATTGACTTGACTGAACATGTAAGAGAGGGGCGATATGGAGAAATAATATGTTTAGTATATTCAATTAGCAACACTCCAGTAGGCATAGAGTAAGCCGGTAATCTCAATAAGAATAGGTGCACTTATAAGGAGAGGCATAATAACTAATAAGCATGATATTTTTCACCTCTTGACCTCACTTCTTCCATCAAGTTGATCTGAAGTACTGTACTTAGTCTTAAAGATCAAAGTGAAAATTCAGTTCAAACTCCACTTAATTTGAATGTGAGAAAGGGGAACTAGGATATTTGTAACAAATAAAATTTGGGTAGTTGGGCCTACTCAAAATAAATCAACTACAAACATGCAGAAGGGTACTTTCCTGCTCAAATACAGTCGATAATCCAGAAACAAGACTATATGGCAAGGTAAAAATTAGTATTCAATAATGCAAACACTTACTATTCAAGGGATCAAAATGCATACTTCTTTGCGCGTTACATATGTGATCCCTGCACATAAAAAGGTTCTTGATCATAAAGAACAAACGCCATTAAGTCAATCAAAAAGATAGTCTCAAGAAAAGAAAAGAAAGAGAAATTCTAAACAAAAAAAAGTTACTAAATACCATATGTAAGAACATCCATTCTGATCCTGAAAACTGAGAGCCAATTCAGTTGTAAACTCTGGATCTTTCCAAGATATTATTGTATCTGGAAAAAGGATAAACATTCATCAACCACTCATAACAGAGGAAGTTACAAACATTAAGCAACAGACAATACCACCTTCTTGTTTTCTGTAAATATCATCTGCACAAATACGGTGCAAAAGCATTGTTTCATTATCTTGATCGTCAAAAACATATAGACCAAGTTCTTCTGATCTCTGCATTAAGACAATAACATAGAATAGCATAGCTCATTTCTTTGGAAATTTATACAGACAAGAAAAGCTTGATCATAAACACGATAACAACTATCTATACCTCTAAATAATCAACGGTAACATGCCCAGTTCCTTGGTCGTCCCACTTCCCGTTATCATTAAGACGATATACCTTTACACGCTGAAATTAGTTTAATAAACACCTAAGATAGTAAGGAATTTTCACAAGGAAGAGAGATTAAAGCAGACCGATAACAGAACATGTTAAGAAATTCGATAAAAAAAATCATTGGCAAATTAATAAGATATTTCCAATGAGTATCCAATAATTCAAATTTTATATGAAACCTAACTAGCTAGAGTAAGGAAGGAGACGAAGAGGAAAAAATGATTAAAATGCATCAAGCACATCAGAAACAAATTCAAAGAATGGCAAAGTATAACCTTGTTAAAGAAAGAGCCTATCAGCCAAGCCACACCAAAAATCATGCCAAAACAAAAAAATAAAATGGCCCACGTTTTCCAAATTTTAAAACATAGATGACTCTTCAAATGTTACCCTTCCGGGCTTCCCCAACCATAATTCCGCATTCACCTTATGCCAAAAACTCTAAGGAAAACTAAACAGTTTTCAAAACCAATCTCCCACAAAAGACAAGGAACTTTCGAGAAAGCATGGGTTGCTTACCCTAGACCGGCTTTTTATATAGAAAATAACCCATAAATCTGAAGTGACTTTGTCCACCTTAAACATGGAGTCTCGTAAAAATCCAGCTTTAACAACTCACGGTGTTATATAATACATTTAAACAACTCAGCTAGTCTCATTAGGAAACACGAGGCCACCACACTAAAATGGGATTCCCCATACGGAATACACATCTCTTGTAACATATGTACACAGACCACAACATTCAACACCCATGTGCTCAGCGATACAGGCCTTGCACTAGTTTAATACTAGTCCCCAACCATATCGATGCAAATCCAGAAAAGCATGAGACGAGTTCATCTAATATTAACTTCAAGAAGAAATAAATTTATTTGATTTATTTCAAGTTGAATTCTGTTAGTGCCTAGTGGTGCTTTCATTTAGTAACTTAGGTCATTTTATCTTTTACTTATCGTGTTAACTGTTAATTAAACGAATTTATCGAATGAACGCTATACCCCCCGTATAAGATCCCTCGATCCAAATTTCGTGATAAACAGTGACTAAATAAAAACATGTATTGAGCTCCCAAAAAAATTAAAAACATGTATTGGACTCATAAATTGTTCGGTCACTAAAATTCCCCTAATAAAACGATAACAGGATAGTAAATAATATTTGGCTTGTAATTTCGTGTTACCAACGTTTATTACCGCCATTAAAGCTGAACAAAGTCCTCATAGTTAAAAATCACGCGACAATCCCACGGTAACTCAAATAGTGAACTTCAAATTCTCGGTTTCAAAACAAAAATCACTAAGCTGAACCGAAGATGAAACAAATTTTTGGACTTAAAAATATTTGCTAAATAAGTCCAATGAATTGTCCCCCCACTCAAATTCCCCCCGACAAGAATAATTCAGGAAACCAATCTTTTACTACTTCCGACTATAATTTAGTGTACTTAATAGCTAATTTTCTTCATTTAAAAAAAAGGGAAATTAAAACAAAATGTAGCAATAGCACAGTAAGAACTTCAAATACTCAAAAATATAACAAATATTAGACTTTTAAGCATTTGATAAGCAATGTTAATGAATTGTAGCCTCACTAAATTTCCCCCAATAAATTATACTACTTGGCTTATAATTTAGCTTCCAAAAACAGTTAATAACCTCAATAAAATAAAAACTGGAAAATTAAAAACCATGTAGCAATAGCACAGTGAACTTCAAATACTCAAAAGTATACAAACAATTATTGCACTTCAAATACTCAAAAATATAACAAAATATTGCCCTTGAGAATATTTGATAAACAATTCTAATAAATTGTTGCCTCACTGAAATTCCCCCAATAAATTACAGTAATTAGCTTATAATCTAGTTTACAAAAACAGCCAATTACCTTAATAAAATTAAAAATAAAAACTAGGAAATTAAAAACCATGCATAGTGAAGTTCAATAATTAGGGCACGTGACAAAAATAAGCTAACCTGCATCAAACTGTTCGGCACCGATGCTTTCTCTTGCGAACCCATCTCAATCTCTCTCTATATCTATATCTATATCTATATATCTATATATGTGTGTGTATTTGTCAATAGGTGTAGTTAAGTTCGTAATTGAACTTATTTTTGGCTCGAATTGGGTTTTAATAGAGAGAGAGAGAGAGAGAGAGAGGGATATTAATAATTAATAAGATCAGAGGGAAAAGACTAACTAATAGGGATATAGATTATAATAGATATGTATGTATATATACATATATAGTGAGATCGCGGAGAAGAGAGAGAAGAAGATATTCGTCGTCGTTGTTTTAAATTAAATAGTCTCTGCTAATGGATTACTCACTTCTTTTATTTGTTTTCTTTTTTTTTATTTGAAGGCTGTGTTTGGGTTGACCGGTTGAGACTTCCAAAAAGTTGTTATATATATATATATATATATATTATCAGTCATCCTAAATTATACGAGTGCAGCGTACCTGACTCTAAGTCAAGATGACTCATAATTCACAGTCATTGTATATTGCTACAGTTAAAATATAAAATATACTGTAACAATATTCAATGGCTGTGGACTCTGAGTCTGACTCATAGTCAGGTACGCTGCTTCCAAATTATACATGTATTCCGTCTACTTATTAATTTAATACCCAAAAGAGTCCTGCATTGTTTCCCTACCTTCCTCCTATTAATACCCCCTTAAAATTTTATTGCATACTCCTTGTATTTAAGTAAGATCTTATTTCCCTTCTAAATTTTTTTATAATAATTATTGTATTTTACTATCATTTACTGTCTCTTTATGGGAGAATGTATAATAATATTAATTTAAAACTAATAAAATGAATAAAATATATACTAAAATATTGATATAAGGAGGAACCTAGTGAAGTGATATTTTGTTTAAATATAAATTAAGTTTTTAAAATTGTATGAATGGTATTTTCACTTTAAATTTGAGGGTATGCTATAAGGAAACATGTGCGGATGCTTTGTATTTCATTTCGTGTCTTCTCAAAGCTATTTTTGCTTAAATTTTAATTTTTTATAACTTTTTTTTTTGTATGTTTATAAACGTTTACAACGTATTCTAGACATATTTTATAATATTATGATATACTGTTGAGTGGAGTATTTTTTTGGATTTTATATTTAATTAACACTAGTTCTTATTTTAATTTCAAAATAAACCATATTTGTTTTTTTTTAAGAAAAAAGTTATTGAAATGTTTTGATATACGTCTAATTGTAATTGTAGTATTTTTTTTTTTTTGTAAATAACTATTTTGGGTTAAAAAAATCAAAGGTATACAAAATATGCTATAAATTATGGAATAGAAGATTTGAACTCATACTAAAGTAAATGACTATAAACCGGAACCGGAGTGAGTTGGTTAGATATACTTTGAAGTGTTTGAGAAAGTGCTTTAGTTAAGGAGTGTACAATTGTAAATAAGTTATGAAAATAACTAAGGTAGGTTGTTACTTGTTAGCCTTCTGAGAGAAGAGAAAAAAGTACTTTTTCCAAACCGTTAATTTTTTATGGCATATATAGAACAAATTAGGCAACGAGATGCAATACAAGTTTTAAAAAATGAGACTCTTTTGGATTGGTATACACTATACACAATCGATTTTAGTGGCGACTTTTTGAAGTCAATAACTGAAATTTGTATGGAAACACAAGCATTTTCATAACTCCCAATAGTCAAGAGTAATTAAGAACATTATGAATGTTGAAGAACATCATAAAATTTCCTCAATCATTTTTTTGCGATATTTCCAGAGGAAACAAATATTTAGCCAATTGTGGTATCCGATTGCAACCCAACATATTAGACAAAAAAAATAATATAGAATTGTAATATATTACATGTTGTTAACGATTTCATGGCGTGCTGAATTTATCACATAAATGCTCGATCAGATCAGCTTAAAGTTGAGAACGAGTTGCTTGGTCTCGAATATCCCAGTGACATTGGACGAAACTAAATAGTCCAGGAGATTGCTCAGTAGGCCTAGGAATAAAATATTCCAAATCTGTTTTCCAGATATGTTGGCGGCTCACTAAAATAATCTAGGCGTGGTTACTTTATACATGATCGCGCTGATTCGGTCGTGTGAATGGTTCTTCTTCTTTTTCTCGAATTTCCTTCTTATAATTTGCCTAAACAATAACTTATTCAATTTCATCTTCGGAAGATGATGAACTGGATTCATAATATACTTCTTCAACTTTTCGCCACATTGTGTCTAGAAAACAATTAGAAAAGGCAATTATAACACAAGTATATGACAACGGGAATCTTACAGAAGGTTATATAACTACTATAAAAATTAGAAAAGACATTTTTGTTACATAGTCGTAATCAATTAGTATTTGACATGAGAGGCTGTTTTCATGACCAGATATAATGTGTTCCATTCTAAAGCCTACTAAATCAATTAAACCTGAACTAAAATAAACGATCGCTAACTTTTTTTTAGCTAACTTCCTGTTCTGTAACTGCTTTGCACAAATGGTGCTTGAGTGATTGGAATGGTTTAAAATCCTTATTTGTTCCATAAAGAAACTAATAACAGCTTCCCATTTTCACTTTAACCGGCATAAACAAAGTGCTCTTTATCAAGTGGATTTCTACCTTAACTAGTTATCACTGAAAGCAAACTTTGGGTGATAGGAAGTGAGAGGTTCTTCGATCTTATTCCGAGTGACGATAAATCGATAATAAACACCAAGACAAACTACCAAAAGATAAAATGAGAAGACTAACTTGATAAATAACTTAAAGTACATTCAGTAAGCATATACGGTTTATGACTTTAGATTTAGACTTTGGATCCAGTAGAAGTGTTGTTTTCTACTTGCTCTTGTATGCATAAGACACTTGCATAATTTGTGAAAAAATTCGCCAGATAAATATTTTGTGTTTGCGAACACAGAGCAAACTGATACAGTTGTGGCCAAGCAAGCCAATTTATTCTTCACTATGGGAACACTTTGCTCATAGAGGAGCTTATTTTTCTGCTTAAACACCAACCAAGGAAAATAAGCACACTTAAGCAGCAAACAAACTCGGCCCAGTACTGTAGCCTCGGTTGTTCACAAAAGAAGGAAATTAAGAAACTATATAACAGGTATTATCTAATCTTATTAGGATGAAAATACCAAAGATCTTCTCAAACCAGAAACGTTGTCTGGCTAATTCAAAAGAGTTTTTGTACTGTTTGTTCTTTAATATTTACAGCATATATATACTGGGTATTAAGTCAAAAGTCCATGGAAAGATTATATGACGAGTTGATGACCGACCATATCAATGTGTTTCACAAAAAATTAATAATTTACGAGCACAAGCACAAGGTATGGAGTTCACATAATCTGATTTCTTTTTGAAAAATCTTCCTGATACTTCTTTGTATAACAGATTTGGCTGGCTTTTTGCAGACTTAGCGCCACAAAACAAACCAACCAATCACGCTTTTAACAATTGCAAACCCAGGTATGTGTTGCTATTCACTGTTCAAAAAAACGTAAATAATAGATATTGATAAGTTAAAAGTACAAATTCATGTAGATGAGCAGCTGTATGGTATCATATTTTACACATCCTGTAGATGAGCAGCTCATTTGAAGGACCAGCTGCAAATGCTTAAACGTATATCAAAATTCAAGTATTAATATCGTATCACTTGAATAAGTGGAGGGAAAACGAAATGTAGCTATAGGCCTTCTAGAACAACTTTACAGTAAGCTATTTATATCCTCAAGTGTCGTTATACCATGATCCAACTTCCAACAACCTCTTTAAGTGGCCAAAGAGTATTTTAGTTGTTTTAAACGTTTAATAATAAAGATGTGTATATATATTCACCGGTCTTAGTAACAAGAGTATTAGTAGTGATTATTTCTCTCTTTTTGTGGCAATGGACAGTGATTATATCTTCCATTTTTTGATATATTTGATTACAATGCCTCTAACATTATTGTTCTCCAGCCTTAACCTCCCACCATATTTACTTTATAAACTCATAATCAGTATATTTGGCAGGTTTTATAATGAAAACATGAATGAAAAAGTAGTTCTTATAACTGGTTCTTTATCGCGGTTAGGAGAGGTTCAATGTTCACATCATAGTTATATTTTATTAATTCCTCCCCTTCAAATTTTTTCAAAATTAATATGTTTGTTTTTACTTCTTATGTAGCATATGGTTTATGATTATGCCAAAAGAGGAGCTCGTTTAGTGATAGTTGCTAGGAGAAAAAGCAGTCTGCTAAAAGTTGCTGACATGGCTCGACAGCTTGGCTCGACAGATATTTTGCCTGTCTGTGCAGACGTATCGAACATCGAAGATTGCAAGAGAGTTGTGAACGAGGCCATTACTAATTTTCAAAGATGTAAGATTCTTCATATATAACATTTTGGGATTATATATTAATCCTCTAAATTTTACAATTTGGTGTGATGCGGACGTGACAATCTCCCTTAAGTTTATGTAGCTCAAAGATAGTAGCCTTGTTTGGTCGCAACTTTAAAACTTAGTTTTCGTTTGCTTAAAAGGTCTGTATTGGTTGATCAACTTAAAGATTAACGGTTCAACTTCTTTTAGATTGAAAATGTTAAGAGTAATCTAGCTGAACTCGGTTTCTTTTTTTCTTCAAGCTAAAACAATCCAGCTTATGCTCAAAGCTGCACCCAAACAAGCCATTATTAAATCAAATGATTACTCATTTCAGTGGATCATCTGGTGATTAATGTGGGAATAAGCTCTGCGGTCCCGTTTGAACACATCACCGATGTTACAAAATGTGTGTCCATCATGGTATTTCTTCGGCTTTTCTAATTTCCCTTTCTATATTTCTATATATCTATATTTTAGCTATATATGATTACAAAAAAAAAACAATTAGGTACGTATACTTGAAGGTTTTTCTTGGGCCTTTACAGGAAATAAGCCTTTGGGGAGCTATATATCCAACCCATTTTGCAATCCTTCATCTCAGAAAATCTAAGGGAAGAATCATCGTGATCTCATCAGGAGCTGCAATGATGCACCAACCAAGAATGAGTTTCTATTGTGTAAATAGTACTTTCAAATAACTCATATTTTATTAATTTTACTTGTAATTTCCATCCATTAAGTCATTAATTAGTTCTTTTAGTTTTAGTAGTTTAGCACTTTAGCTTGTCGAAAGCCCCAAACTTGAGATATCATGATTTTTAGGCCTAAGCAACGAAAATATCTGCAACTAAACATGCAAATAATATCTTCTTGATATGGTTACCTTTTTTAAAATTCCAGGCTAGTAAAGCAGCAGTACTTAGCTTTTTTGAAGTGTCGAAGGTCGAATTGGCCCCACATTAAAATATCCATTGTAACACCGGGTTTCATTGACTCAGAGATAACACAAGGTAAACTTCTAGCCGCGGATGGAATCCTCCGAGCACACCCCGAAATTAAAGATGCAAGTTAGTTGTTGGAGTTTCATTGAAGTGTTTAATTATATTAATTATTGCTTTTTCAAGAGTACGAGTACTTACATGAAGTTCATGTTATTTTCGTTACGATGTACAAGAAAGGAAGTTGGAACATATTACGTTGAAATATTAACTTTGTTCATCCTGCTTGAAGCATAAAGTTTTCCAGACCAAGAAACCAGAGATAGCAGGGTTTAAAGCTGATCAATAGAATGCACTCCAAATTTTAAGCAAAAACATCAACAAAAATTAGCTTACAACCTACAACCAAAGCTTAGTTGGGTAATAAAGAGAATTGAAAATGTTTTACTACCATGCGCAGATTATACCTCCCCATGTGCCTATTATGACTGCTAAAACCGGCGCAAATGCTATTGTTCGTGCCGTTTGTAGAGCAGAGAGTTTGGTTACAGAGCCAAAATGGTGCAAACCTTTTTTCATGCTAAACATTATATGTCCGCCAGTTGTGGATTGGTACTTAAACATCCATTTCAATTTAACCAAAACAAGGAGACCCTAAGCCTATTGAAAATAATAATAAGGGGATACTAATCGATAAGACTACAATTAATTTGTTTGCCAAACAAATCTTTTCCCCAACTCTCACTTGCAACTATTTATCAAGCCAGTTCGTTCATAATCCTTAAACCAATGTACGTTCTTGTTTCTGGTAGTTATGATGTAATTTTAAAATCGTTCCAAGTTGTTTTCTTCATGTTTATTTAGTCATATACAGTTTTTTACATCCTTAAATATTGTTGTTGCAATACGGATACTCAGGAATCAACCTAAATAAACTTATTATTTTTCGATCGGACAAGAACTGGACTTTGGCAAACATATCTCAGAGCTTATTGCATGTTTAATCATCCAAAATTGCATCTTCCTTCTGCATAATGGCATAAATTATGTCATCAAAGGTCAGATAATTGGTCATTGTTTACTAAAATTTGAGAAATGAACTGTTCACTGTGTGGATTTAGGGCTAGTGCAATTGCAATTAAATAACCAAACTATATTATTCCCAAACAACAAAGGTGTAATAAGACGGACCAAATCTAAAACAACTTGGAAAGTTGGAAAACATCTTAATATTTAAAAAATGATAAAAGTTGTAGATGTTGTGAATTATTTAACTTATGTTATCTTTGTTGCAAATCGTGTCATGATAATAAAGTATATGTTTCATTTATTGCTGTAGTGCAGTATGGGTTAACCGGACCAAAATCTGGGTTATCTTACTATTGCCACGACACACAAGACTCCGGTTCATGGCCAGTTTGAATACAGCTAGTGAAATGGAGTAAATATTCTGGCAACAAAAATATTTGAGAGGTGTTCACCCCAAACTTCCTAAACTAGTAACAAGGATTTAACTATCTACTAAGAGCAAGTTTAACTAACAAAATTTAGCAAGCGGCCTTGCACAATGGTTCATCTGTATTAGGAAATGTTAGAACAATCATCAATCTCCCGATAAACACAACTCTCCTGAGAAACAAATTACACAAAGCAAAAACCAGCCTAGTACACTTCCTAGTCCAACTTACCAAACCCAAATTTGAAATGGAAAGTATAAAAATATCAAGGCAAGCAAAACTTAATTTCAATAACAAAGAGACAACACACCTAATACTTAAATACAACATTGGAGAATAATAATAATATATAAAACAATCAGTGAATTCTCTAATGATATATATAAACCCAGGCTTGCTTGATCATAATCAAGTATTTCAAAAACTGAATAAGATAGGAAAAAAGTACCATGACAGAAATTTCACAATAACCTGACACAATCTTCAAAATTCAAGATAGAGCGCGCAACTTCAGATGTAAACATAAATCGGTTTAGAAAACATAGTTTAACAGATAACAAAAAGAAAACTGATAGAAATTGTTCTGCACTGACATAAACTAGCTGAAACAAAGAGTAATTGTAATTGGTAGAGCGAAAGACCACATTCCCAACTTCTCGGTTTCTTAAATGCCAGTCACCTATTCTTCAGCGGACTCAACAGTCTGCTTGTTGTTGTGCTTCCTAGCATACCTCTGATTTCTCAAAAACTTTGGGTCCATCTACACAAAAAATTGCCCCAGTAAGTACAAGAAAATAGAAATTAAACAAAAAACAAATAGAGATGTTCAGAATCAGATTGTGAAAAAACCAGGATTACACCAAACAAAATGGGTTCATATAAAAAGTAAATTTAAGCCTAAAGTAAACAGAAAGATCAGGCATAAATTTAAGCCTATTCTGGCAAAACAGATCTTGTCAAATAAATCTCAAGTTCATCTAAAACATATTATAAATGTTTGAACAGACTGTGACATTAATTCAGTTAAAAAGTATAAACCAGGTACAATTAATTTATATAAAGAAGAAACATGCAATACTAGTCTGTTTAGCTAAAAAACCTTAATAATTTATCCAATATTCCATCATTATTATATATTTGTTCACAATTCAGATATGTTATTCTCATTTTCATCCTTAATCAACAAACCACAACTATATAATATCTACAAAATCAAGTAAAATACTAGGTCGATGGGCTAACAACTAATATTTATCTACTAAATCAGAACTAAACAATGACTCAATACACAATGCAATGACAAATACATGTATATATAACATTTATACAGGGAGAATCATACTGAAATCTTTTCTTAACATTTTGTTAACTATTTAGTTAATATATCACCCACTTTCATAGGTGATCATTAAAAATCTTCAAATCTAGTTTATCATTGTTGTTCATGTAAGAACATGTAAAATCAACTAAAAACCTACAAAAATACTACACAAACATACAGCATTCTTACGTTCGATGGCACTACACAACTAATTTATTTAAAAAAATATCCTACATTAAGAGTATAACAAGTAATAAGCTACAAAACCCTAATAATTTATCCTACACTATCACTTTCCACAATAATTTCAACATTTTATTCACTAATCAAGTACTGTTATTTCCATTTCCATATTTAATCTAAGATCCTCCACATTATATACAAAACTGAATGCCAACTACTAATCCTTTCACATTAAACTAAAATTACTAGTAAAACATTGGTGAGTAATACACACAACAAACCCTAAAAACACAATACACCTCAAAGTATTCACCAATAAACTTCTGATATTTCTATTTTCGTATGATAATTTAAACCATTTTATGATAATTTCAACAATATATACATCAACCAACTATCGTTATTTTCATTTACGTATTCAACCTATAATCCTCTATAAATTATATACAAAACAAACATAATGCTAACTACTAATACTTTATGATTCGCCAAGAAATACTAATATAACACTGGTGAGCAATATTAAATGAAACAAACCCTAAAAACACAATACACAATAGATACAGATAATTATAGACATGCATGTATGAATGTATAATACACAAAAACATACAACAGCATCTTCACAGCTAACTTATAAGAAAAACACCTACATTAAGGATCTAATATGCTACAAAACCCTCCCTAATAATTCCAACATTTAATTCACCAATCAACTACCGTTATTTCTATTTCTATATTCAATTTTCAATCTTTCACATATTATAAAAAAAAGGCGAATAAGGTTGCTAACTACTAAATCTTTCAGCTTAACCGAGATACAAATAAAACACTGGTGAGCGAAATAAAACCAAACAGACACTCAAAACACAATATCATACAAACAAACAAGCAGCACCATTTTTGTACAAGGACACAATACAATAAATTTTTAAGAAAAAAATCCTACATTAAGTCTCTAAAAATATACAAAACCCTAATTAGTTTGTCCAGCACTATCATAATTTCAACAATTTATTCATCATTCAATTACTGGTATTAACATTTTCGTATTCAATCTAAAATCCTTCCACATTATATACAAAGCCGAATGCTAACTACCAATCCTTTTACGTTAATCTTAAAGTAGTAATAACACTGGTGAGCAAAATTTAAACTAAACAACCCTAGAAAAACAATAGATACAGATAATATTCTACATATATATATAGAGAGAGAGACACTATCTGTCTATTGTAATTTCAACATTTTTTTCCATTTTCATTATCGATTTTCAATCCATCACATTTTTTTTTCCATGTTCATAATATACAAAGCCTAATAAAGGGATAACTACTGATCCATTTACGTTAATCTAAAAGTGGAAAGTAAACACTTGCACAATACACAATAGATACAAACAATGTATAATAGATATAGAGAGAGAAACATACTCCTCGGGTGGAGGAGTGTCTGTGCCTCTTGGGCTTCTTGATACCGTTCCTGTGTGCCTTGTGCGACTGGTTATGTGCTGTGTGATTCTTCGACTTCGCCATCTCTTCTCCTCCTCAAAAATACCTATACACACATACATACACAATTAAATATCTGTATAATCAATTACACAAATCGATAACCGAATATGAACTCGGCTAAAAAGAGAGATAGATACAGATTAAAAAACAATATAATAAACAGATATATATATATAGGCTCTGTTTGGCAACAGATTTTTTGGTACAAAATCAGATTTTAAAAAAATCTGTTTCAAAAATCCACTAAAAACCTTGATTTTAAAAATCTGGAGTTTATAGGTTTTTTAGCTTAATATTATTACTGTCCAAACACCAACAGATTTTTAAAATTATTTGAAAAAATCTGACACCAAATGGACACACAGAGAGAATCAAACTCAGATATATTCTTATTATTTTGTAAACTATTAAATTAACATTAAATCCACTTTTATCGACTTTTATTTTTGTTCATGTAAGAACCTAAAAAATCACATACACACAAACTTACAGCGTTTCAATTAAATAGTTTACACAATTAATTTATTGAAAAAAATCCCAGATTAAAGGTCTACTAAGCTTCAAAACACTTAACATTTATTCACCAATCAACTAATTATTACTGCTGTTTTTTTCCAAACATGTGAAGAAAACACATAATTAACTGTATAATAAATACCTATACATACATATACACGTATTAATAACTGTATAATAAAACATACAAATCGATAATGAAATATAAAATCGGCTAAAGGTATATAGAGAGAGAGGGGTAGAGAGGGAGAGGGAGAGAGAGAGCTTGCCTCGTCGATCTGGTGAAGCGGTGAAAATGAAATTAGTTGCTTTGGTATTTATAGTAAACCCTAGGTGTATATAATGGTCTATTAAATGACGATTTTGCCCTTTTAAACAGATCGTGGGCTTGAATACGGGCTTCAATATGATAGATGGGCTTTTGTGTTATTACACGAAGCCCATTATATATGGAAAATTTAATCCTCGAGACGATAAACAAAATTAGTTTATATTCAAAAAGGGCTGCAAATTGTTACTCGTTTGATTTCTATCTCCATGTAGAGTGAATGTGTGGTGGTTAACATTTGAAACTTCTAATTTAAGAATTGATACCCCTTTTAAACTGTTTATTGCAAAATAATACCCTATTTGGTAAAACACATAAGCTCAATACATTTAGCCCAACAAAACTTTGACCTAGAGCATTGACCGGTTATCGGCGTTGATCTCCGGATTCCGGCCTTGGAAAAAGCTAATTGGTTGTGTGTTGTCTTATTATAGAGCCGACCCTGTCAACCAAGACATATCATGAACCATTTCCCATCTCAAGATTCTAAGTAGACCTTATTATTATATTTCTAAGTCAATCCATACCATATGAAGGTTGGGTATGCACATCGTGATATGCAGGTGTGAATCAACCTCTACGACGTTCTTCTCATTTGATTCTGAAAGAATGTTCAAATAATTTCGTTATGTTAGTTCTTTTTATGTCAATTTATCAGGAACATGTTTGCTCAATAAGTATATGTTTTGCACTCAAGGGACACTTTCTTTGTTTCGTATTGATCATTGTCAACAAGTTGGTTTCGTAGAAGTCACAACAGTTGAATAATTACAAATTTTAAACTAGATCAACCAAGTTTTATTGCCCTCCCAAATAAGTTGATGTTTTATGCTAAAAGGTTGTAGGCTAACATGGGATAAACTTATTCAGTATGATGAAATAACAAATTCTCAAGTAAGATGAGAAAATAAAGAAATAATGTTGCAAAACATAGATATGGTTACAAAGTCTTATTGTCCTTCACACAGATCCCAATTTTCAATAGGTCTGAAGTTTCTAAAACATTAATTACAGTCACACACCTATATTTACAAGTTACAATAACAATAATAGAAGTATAGTTTACATATAGTCTCATATACACCTCAATAGAGGATAATTATGCTGTAAACTACATTGGCACTTTGCATACTCCTAAAATACAGAGAAGGCTAAAATTTGGCGGTTATACAAACAGACAAATAACAAGATGTTCCCATTCCCATGGAACCAAAAAATTCAGTCCTCTGTCACACACGTTTGAAAATTAAAATTCCCACTTATTAGTAGCCGATGGTGATGACACTTCCGTAGCTGATTTATCGCATACCAATATCAGGAGAGTCAAGTCCTTCATACTCCAGCTGCATTTCAAAACAATGGATAAGCGAAGTCTTAAAATAGGGAGACAAGAGAGAATGAATTTTTCGCATGATAAATAAGTTACCGACGCATAAAAAATCAAAGACAGTTGACTGTTCTATTGGTATGAAGACACTTTTCATAAGTGCAAAATTAGTCTTATACCATTTGTGACTCCTAAAAACGTGTAGATTACATAGATCTATATTCCAGAATCTGACAAATGTTACCACTAAATGACTAAAAAATTAAATTTGAGTACCATATTCAGAAAAACATAACATATAGAAATTTTGAAATTATTAATTACAACTATTTAGGCACAAAAAAGAGGTGATGTAAAATACCTAACCCTAATTACAAAACTGATAAAGAATATAGATTTCCAAAATCAAACCGTAATCTGATACGTGAATCAGCAAAATTGAGCTCTTGCCAAATATGGGATCTTTGACTACTAACCTGAAATACAAATAGTACCAAACTGATTTTATTCCATTTCTAAAACTAATTTTCTATAATTACAAACAACCTTATTCATAGTACGCTAAAGGTTACATCTATTCAAATCGATCCCACGTCTTCTACAGGAAAACTATTTATACGAATGTAAAATGCAAAGACATGAAATATGCAAAGAACTATTTCAAAAAGCAATTAAAAATAAAATAGAAGAAGAAACGTACCCGGGCTGCATTATGAGCTAGTTTCATCCTCCGGTATTCTTGTTGGGCTTGCTTTGAGCGAAACATGGCCTGTACGCGCACAACAGCCTTTACAGTACGATCTTCAGCTTGTTTTCTGCCAACTTGGAAAAAGTCCTCCACATCACCACCCTCTTTTTTCTGGTTTTCTTCCATGGGTAATATTTGGAGACCACGAAAGCCCTTTTTCCTCAGACGCCATCTTATGATCGCTTTCTCAAGTACGCCGACGGACCATATAATTTTCCGATAGCTCTTCCGAGCTTGGAAACCCCGGAAAGTAGCCTGCACAAAACAATGATATACGCCTTCTGTTAGAAAACCCACAAATTGCACTCTTAGGGTCTGAACTAAATCATTTCACATGAATATCAATTCATTCCACTGTGAAGCCCACATACTAGGAAACAGTCATATAAATAACTACGCCTTAGTTGTTTTCACTAGGAGTCACTGCTTAAATCGACGAAGACTGATTTTTATGGAAAAATCTTGACAAGTTGAGAATGTGTTACCACAAAAAAGAATCATAAGGTATAACAAACCAAAGTTGCACTTTTAGAGCCTGAGAGAATCAATTTACATGAATATCAATCTTGACCACAGCGTGACAGCGCGTCAAACATATTAAAAAATAATCATATGAAGACATGCTCTCATAGGGTCATAGTCGTTGCTTAAGTCGGCAACGAAGAACAGTTTACTCTGGAAGCTGATCTAACGACAATATCCAAAAGTGTGTAAAATCCTATATGACAGCATCCTGTGAAATGGCCACATAGATAGATCCATAGATATAATGTAAACTGGGTGCTTTTAATTATTAAGAGACTTTAAGAGCACAAATTTCATCTTAGTATGGTACATGGCACTTAAAATCATGTAAGAAAGTGTATAAACTCCTCCTACAAGACAACATCCTCTGCAACGGCCATACCTGATAAATCAACATACAGACTTGCAGTCTAGGTGTTTTTGTTTCCTATCATAATTCTTATTTCAATATTGATGACAATTATAAAGGCTGCTTACTTGAATTCTAATAGCTTGACGGCGCATATTAAGAAAGTCTTTTCGGATCTTCCAAGTACGAAACCTGCATTGAATCCGAGAAGCAGCTGTTATCTGTTTACGTGCCTCGTACTTACGATATGCATGTTGTATCTTCATAGCTGCAACTATGCCCCGAGCTTCTTCCTCTGTACTGGCACATTCTGTTAAAATTTAATACCAAATTAATGATCAATATTAGGGTTCAATGGTTCATATAATAGAAACAGTTGCAATGATGATGATCAAGATTAGAGTTTAAACAGCACAAAAAGAGGCTTATATAGCCTATAGGCCTATGTAGAACGGATATTTAAAAAATAAAACATATTATCAGATATGGAAACGATACAGATACAGGAGACAAGTATAGATACACATTTTGTAGTTTCCAGGACTTTTTTTGTCTTCGACAGACCTGATACCGGCACCAATACGATACAACACTGCTGGGCCATAATTGATTAACTCTTAGACAGAAATAAACAAGAATTTTATTATATACGAGTACCTTCAACTGCTTTCCTACGTAGCTTGAAAGACTGTTCTCTAAATGCAGTCTGTATACGACCTGCGGCATCAGCAGCGGTCCGGTAGGCCGCCAGAGTATCTTTCAAGTGCAATTCTTCCTCGCTGAGATTTTCAGCGTTTGTTAGTTCAAATCTGTTCTCAGTTTCTAATGAGCCAATGATATTCCCTGCTATTTTCATATCCTCAAAATGTGCAACCAGCGCCTTCTCTGCAAGATAACCTGATAATCCCTCGTGACCTTTTTTTGATGCAAGATCAGCTGCAATGCATCCACTTGGGTCTTCTGAATTTGGGTCTGTTACTAAGTTGGGTTTTGCACCCGCAGATAGAAGAGCAGCAACCATATTTTCCCTAGACAAAGGAGATTTATCATACATCGTTTGAAATATCAATTCAGATATATGATATTTAGAGACTGTATTCTCCATCACAGGGTGCACACATAGATAGGAGAATATCCACTAAAGGTTCATACGGTAAATTTATCAGATTGTTTCTAGCTATTTAGGTGCTTAAAACAAGCTTTATATTCAAATGAGTGTGAAACAGACATTGTTTTGAAATGAAAACAAAAAAATTGTTTCATTTGCAGTCACCGTCTCTGGAAAATTAAAAATATCATGATAGCATACACTAAATCTTAACATCATACTGTACGAATAAGGGGGAGGTTTGCATATTTCAAGCTCTTGGCTACCGTGAGAAATCTTAGCTCCTGCAGTTCAGCCAATAAGCCAAAATTTCAAGCTGGGAGCGTGTCCCGTGATAGTTTTTGATTTTGCACCAAAACCCCAATAAACAAAATAGTCCACCAGCCTTGATAAAATACCAAGGAGACATATAGGCCACTATATTCTGCTCTCAGATGCTTATCTTCTATTCAGCCACCAGTACCCCGACACGAGATTATTTACGAAATTATGAGGGGAGAAATAATAATTATTATTTATTTATACCTTCCACAATATGCCGCCCAATGAAGAGCCGTCCAACCTGACTTATCTCGATAATCCAATGACAGCCCAGAAAGCTTAAATGGGTACACAGCCCATGTATAATCAAGCATAGCACACATATGTATTACCCCTTGTCCTTGATCATCATATTCAAGAGTTTTACCCCCTCTCACTACTCTTTCCAACAGCCACTCATATAGCCTGTTTTTCAGCGTGAGTGTAAACAAATCATCTTTGGCACGGCTAAATATTTTTTCATCATTTCTTATTGAGTGAACCAAAGACTTCCATTCATCTGCAATTTGGGAGGTTTTATGTACAAATATTTTCCCTTCTTTTAAAGCAGTAGGCGATGCTTTACTTGACAAAGTGTCGAGGCTTTTAGAGGTAGAAAAGAGCAAGTGAATGAGTCTCGCTTGAAGTCTAAATTCTTCTCTCTCATCAGTATCAGGAAGTGTCCTACCATTCGACAACTTAGCACGAAACTCAAAGTTTATAACTTGGCTGATAGGATTCTGACCATCAAGGCTAAAATATAGCCTTTTTAATCCAGGGTTATGTGATGAGACTATACAACGAAATACTCCATGCTGGAAATTTTCTACTGGATTACATGCATCTCCACATACACAATATAAGTTGGATTTTCCAAGACCAAGGTTTCCTTCATTAAAAAGTCCAGTGAGAAGGACCTGCAAGAGAAGTTTATGAATGTCACTAGTTTCCCGCAATACGATCCACCCCCTTTAATATGCGTCAAACATGTGTACTTATAAAGGTTTGGCAGGGGAAATAAAAAATTATGTAACAAATGCCATAGTCATTGCCATCACAGGCACCAGGGAGAATACTTCATACAAAATCTAAAATTAGAAGTTAAAAACCAAGGTGATGTATATTCAATTTCATACAACATGTGATTGAAGTGAACACGTTACACTACAATGTCACTAATTTATGTATGTTATTAATTTACCTCAATACAGATCCAACCCCTTTAATGTTCGTCAAAAATATATGCTTAAAAATTAAATAAAGGTTTGGCAGAGGAAATGAAAAATGTCATAGCCATCGCCATCACAGGCACCAGGGAGAAAATTTGATACAAAAATCTATATCAGAAGTAAAAAAATCTAGGTGATGTGTTATCAAATTCATACAACATGCGATTGGAGTGAACACATTACACGCCAGTTCTTCGGGTATAAAAATATTAAAAGTGTTAAACGTTGTACATTTAGAGTGTACGCTGAGAGCCTTAAGACTTATATGAAGGATGCTTGAGAAAATCATTTTACTAACAGAATGTTACACCAGAACAAACTAGGTCTTAGTCAACGGAGACCCATTTTTTCTTCTTTGAAATCTCAACTAGAGAAGAAACTTTGTATAGGCAGGGAGGAGCCAGGTGGAGACACTGGGGGGATGTCTCTGATGTGTAAAGGAAATTACAAAAATAAAAATGAAAATGTGTCTCGGCATAATGAGAACCTTTGTTTCTTCGGCTGCAAATCCCCACGCCGGGGAGATATCAGTAATAGTGAGTAGTTGTCCTAAAGTAGATGACTGAAGACTACGAGTATCAACTGAATCTATCAACTCTAAGCCATTCAACGGGTCTGGGGAATCGGCCATGCCATAATTCATCAAACTCCCAAAGCTCTCTTGAGTATGCAAATGGTTTTGAACCGTGACTTTGGGCGAATGTTTTCTTTGTAAATCTATATTTTTTTCACCGTCAATTCTCTGGGAGTCGAAGTTATTTATTTTCTCGTAGGGAAGGGAGTTGTTAAGAAATACAGGATCTGAGAGCATATTTGGAGAACTTTCTGGAGGTAAGTTATTGAATGGGATCTTGGCATCCTGCAAGCATAAAAGCTGCTATATATTAACCATAATGTTCATAATTTTAAAACTTCCTAACTTGATGACAGAAGAAACATAGTCCAACCTGGATATACAAAAACATTATCTAATTTTTATCCTTCTAAGAATCCTAATAATAAAAAAAGAAATCTTAGAATGAAATCTGAAGATGAATTTGTGTGCCATTTATCATCATATTAAAAAGGTTGTAGAAAGAAACTATCAGGAAACAGGAACAAGAACCATCCCAATCTTTTACTTTGCATACCCCCAGACGAAAATGTGAAGATTTAAGGAAGATGAAGAAAATACACACATTTTAGGAGAAAAAACAAATAAAAAAATATCAACATGAGTTTTACCTCGAGTTACATATTAATTTAC
Organism: Primula vulgaris; assembly: GCA_963920805.1. Lineage (NCBI taxonomy): Eukaryota > Viridiplantae > Streptophyta > Magnoliopsida > Ericales > Primulaceae > Primula > Primula vulgaris. Next base: position 4,222,706 of record OY987213.1, read on the forward strand.
CGTAAAAGACAGTAAACAGAAGAGCTAGCGGAAAGAAAAGGAAATGCTCCTAAGATCAATCCCTAACCACCATTTGCTGTGTGATCGAACTGAAAATCTAAATTCTTGTATAGTTCTACCATACACAAATGATCGAACAAGGGAGGAAGGAGAGAGAGAGAGAGAATTCTTTACACTTCTACTTACATTGTTTAGAAGTGTATTTCTTCCAAACTGATCGTGGTGCTCAAAGAATGATATCTCTGCATTCCAACATCAGACATAATGAGTAAAATCAAAACAGCTTCAGTTACTTTAATACTAATAAAGATACAAGTAAATGGTGTCTTATTTTACCTCTGAAGTACCCACCTGTTTCAGTTCCGATAAAGTGGTCAGGATTATCTGGTACAACGAGATCTTCCCATTCCAGAGTATTGATCTCATGCAGCCTCATCTCATGGTTTACAAGGGTCGTACTGCTACCAGACTCTTGAATAAATTCAATTGCAAACAGTTGAGACTTAATTTTCACAAAAAAGGAAACATAAAAAAAGGTCTTTATTATGCCTCTAAGCTCCCATTGCAATTAACATAAATGTATGCCCCACTGATTAGAAGTTGAGGGGTTACTTGCAGTTTTGTAAACTCGAATATCACCAGATTTCAATTTTGTGTATCTACCTACAATATCAGCAAGTAGTAGGCTAACTTTATATTTCATGACAAGTTTAGTAGAATTGATGTATCAAACAGGAAAAATAAGAAATCATATGTTTAATTACTGTATACTTACGGAACAAAAATAATACACTAACCTAACACAATTCACAACTTTAATTATGTGAACTATATTTTATCGTTCTTACTATTTCAGTCCCCATTATGCATTTATTCTATTTTATTCCAGATCTGTTGTTATTTTCCTATGTAGTCTACTACAAAGTAAAGAAACGTAGGATAGTGTAATAATTGCTATTTTTTGTAGGTTCATACAGAATCGAAATCTAGTGATACGTTCGTGTGCAAAATTATATTTCCCCCTGAGTTGAATTTGTAGGGGAATAAGTTTACCTATTTGCACTTTTTCGTTAGAATAAAGCAGGCGATCAGCCACAGAGTCAGTTTCATCAGATATCATAACAGATGGATCAGAGAGACCTGGACTAGACATGGAATCCGCACTTGTGGAGAGAGTCCCCTGCAATTCAAAAAGAGGCTAATGAAATAAAACAAATCGAGAAATGGTCCGTTCACGTTGTTCATTTGAAGCTTGTTCATAATTCAGTCTACTCTATCATTTGACATTTTGACTTGGAGCATCAGATGAGAATTTCTCATATATGAGCAAACACCGATTTGTCAAAGATGCATAACATTTAAGTGTTATAACCACATATAAGAGTCTCAAGGTCGTAATTGTTGTTATGGAAGACAACTGCTTTCCTTCAAAGTTAGATAGATTTCCGTTAAAGCATAGGTCACTGAAAATAAATAAGGATGTCATTACTAAAATTATTGAAGTCCTTGAGCTTTTTAACTGCTTTTTCAGCATTCAAGTCCAATATGTCAAAGAGCTTAAGCAAATGATGAGTTAGTATGCAAACATATAAATGATGAGTTAGTATGTCAAAAAGCTCTTGTTATAAATAAATCTAACCTCATGGGTTTCACGGTAATGAACAAGGACGATATGTTCCAGAGTCCTGAAACACAAAGCGGAAGGCATCAATATTTTTATAAAATCAATGATTAAACATTGGTTGAACCTTATATAACAGCATAATAAGATTGAATTGTTGTTCCGTACTTGTCAAGAAGCCAATAACATCTGCGTACAAAGGTTGGGTTATCTTCACCATGAGCATAATATACATGGATCTTTTCTTCGGTTCCAACCTGTACTTGAAACCATAGAGTTTGGAATGTTAGAAAAGTACTTAAAATTATTCACACGAAAGAAACTAGATGAATTAGTCAGTAAAAGTTAAGCATCATCACCAAAATCTCCGATGCCCATTTTATAATCTGACAGTGTTTACAGCTTGGGACTCCCAACACCGTTATCATTATTTAAAAGAAGAGCCAACTCGGATATTAAAAGAACTAAAACACTTTTAACAAAAGGCAAACACCAATTCTTATTGTTTTAAAAAGTGAAGCAATAGAATTCCTAGTCCTGGAAAAATTGCCAAGAAAAAATATAATACCCAATATTTGTATGAAAGCATACAGATGGAAAAACACCTACATCTGGATTGTGGCTAAAAGCACCATCTCAAAAATAAACTATTGGGGCCTTGGTTGAGTAACAAAGCTAACATTGAAACAAATATGATTTCTGTAAGCAAATTATATCATAACAATCCTAAAGCCGAAAGCAAAGCCAAAGAGGAACCATTAAGTATGAAACAATTTCATATCCCAACTTCAAAAATCGTAAACACAAATTGATTGTAGAAATAGAAACATCCACCATCTACTTTTGATACCATTGAGAGCCTAAAAGCTGTGCGGAACCAGTACAATATTCTACCAGTTAAAAAATCTTACTTTCAGGTGTTCATGAGCTTCTTTAATAGTTTTCCCATCCTTTTTCTTCTTCCAATTATAACCATCTTTCCGGAAATTCCTGAGTTTTTTACGGTCAAATAGTATGATTCTGCCACCTATGTTCGATTAAAAGAAAACATAAGAAACAACTACGCATGCAATTCAGCAAAACTGTCATAAAAAGAATTTCATTGCTCAAATTCTTGAAGTTTCATTCTCAGGCTCAAAAATTCCAAAACAGCCCAAGCTTAAACCACTCAATCTTGAACATATGAGAAAGACGTGTTTTACATCATAAGATAGTATCTTTCTATAGGTATTAACGTTTTCAATTTCCGTACAATGAAGATCTATGGTATTCTGATGGGAATAGAAAATTTACAGGGCTACACATGCCGAATTTGAAGATTAAACCAAACACCATATTTGGCATATATCCATAAGAATGTAAGATACTAAGATGTTTACAGGGTCTGCCAAATTCTAAACCCCAAGTTAAAAGCATATGTCATAAGAATCTCTCACATATAATAGTCAAAAGAATAAAAAAGAGATCCCTCATAAGGGAAGTCCGATAACACTGGTCATTTCTGCTTTGAAATTACTTGGTCTTTCAGTTGCTTAAAAAATTGAAAAGTATCCCCAAAGACGGAGGAAACGGATATATGGTTGGGATTTGGCCATCTAATGCTTGCAATGCTATTACTAATTACCTCTCAACAAGTTCATGATCTAAATTTATGCTAATTTTGGTGGTTAAGCTTGATTTTACAATATGCAATTTAGCAACAGTAATCGAATTATGCTTACTAGTACTTATGGTACCACTATAAATTACTGCAATTACTTTGTGGAAGGTTAACCGGCCTCACGTTGATGCTGAAATAGCTATAGTTACAAAGAATTGCGTGTATCTCATTTGGGCGTAACCATCTCTCTCTTGCTTCCTTCATGATGCAGTCCACATCCAAATCTGTCCGAAATATAAGAAATCATTTAGCCACTGTCATGATTTAAGAGATTACTCAAAATAACAAACAAGTGTGGAGAATAAAACGAAAAAAAACAGCTGGCTTTGGTACTGTTTATCATCAGGCCATGAGAAGGATCGTGATGCCCAAATCATTCATCCATATAGCTACTACATGGATCCATTAACAGCGAATAAATAAAAGCATAAATATATCTTAAAATATAGCACCATAATTATATATTTTTTCATGCCATCAATATAGTGCCACCAGCAAGTTGAAGAACCCTTTTTATCCTGAGTTGCTTTAAGCGCTTTTAACTATGACTATGCACTGCCTAGCATCTTCTAAATTTACTTATATCCTTTCTATGAGCAACACAAGAGTACAGTCACTTTCTGGTACAAAGAGATCCTATAGCAACTCTATGTATGTAAAAATCACTGTAAGTTTTTTAATCCAGTAGCCTGTTGTACGTACACATATAAGAAGTCCAATCACACATTTGCTCCCCTCTCTTCTATCCCCTCTCCCTTACTCGAAGAGGATGACTTTCTTAATTTCCAGATGACTAGGCTAACCATAATCCAAACATGTGAATTTCTTACACTTATTAGAAAATCCAAGTTCTAAAATCTAAGCTCCTCACAACACAACATTTACATTTAACTTAAAAGCTTCAAATAAGAATAAAATTACAAAGAAAAGTCCAATAACCAGATGATAATTAATCAGAAAACCTAGCTGATTGTGTTAATATGTATTCACTTCAATTCTTATAATCTACTCCGTAATCCAAAAACTGGACCAAGTTTCACTTCAACACTTAAACGTTGAGCAATCTTAGCTCACTGCACACAGATTATATAAATCAAGATATAAACAGAATAACGAGCAGGCGATGAAAGAGGTGGAATTCAAATCACTAAATCTGACTGTCGCCATGGGTCCCCCCCTTTCTCCTTATACTCTTACTTACTCCAAGAACTGAAACTAAAGGTTGGTGTTAAGCTGCAGCTTTTAAGTAAAAAAAAAGCTATTTTCAACCCAAGGGCATGTTCCTTACAAAATTTTAAGCCAATTTTTCCGTACTGTCCTGTTTTTCGGGTTTTCTCTTCCCGAAACGTTAAAAAGTTAATATTATACATACCCAACTTTCTCGTAGTCTAAAATATGCCATCTTATTTTCTTAAAAGCATCCCAACAAGAAAGGAAACAAATCTAGCTGAATTAAGTCAAAAAAGCAAAAAAGGAGCAGCTCAAAAGTTATGGAGCTACACCACACCTTTAAGCTGATAAATAAACTTGAGCTTAATATTTCCCACCAAACAAGCCCTGTAAATAACTTTAATGGAAAGTTATTGTTTATTAGGTACTTTCGGACTTGACTATCAAAAACCAAAATTCATATTTTTTGTACATATCAACGTAGCATCGTGAGCATCAAAGTTATAAATAAAGAGTACAACTAAGTTTAAAATACTCATGGTATTTTAATAACCAAGTCTCAAAATATACTAAATGATAATTTTTCCCAACTTTAGTTTAAACATATAAGATGCCAAAGGCCCAAAGATAATCTGATCACTCCAAATTAGCTTATTTCACATCTTGTCTCGTAGACTTATAAATCCAAATGACTTTAATTTTTTTAATAAAATAAGCAAATAGAAGCTCTTAAGCATGTAGTAAAGTAATTGAAAAAAACAAAAACAAATGAAGCATATTTAAAAAAACCTTCCATGGAAAAGAAACCATGAGTATCCCAACCAGCAAGCTTTTTTGCTGCTGCTACTGTATTCTCCATTAAATTAAAGAAAGCTTAAAATCCAAGCTAAAAGGTACTAAAACTCTATTACTTACAGAGAAATATATAGCTATAAAAACATGTATGTATGTATAATGTATGTATGTATGTATAATGTATGTATGTATATAATTATTATATGTATGTATGTATGTATAGATATAGATATAGATATAGATATAGAGTGAGAAACAGACAACTGCTTGTGAAAGGGCTGTCATTTCAATCTTTTGACAATTCTTTTGACAATAGACACGTGTGTTTTCATAAAAATAAAAAAAATGTGTTAATTATATAAAATAAAATAAAAATATAATTTTAGATTTTTATTTAGATTTTTAATGTATTATACAATTTTTTTTTAATTTATTAAATTATAATTTATTAAAAATAAAAAAAAATTATTTAACTGTACATTTTATAACTAATGATCGTGAAGTTGACTATACAATAAATAGTGAAATAATAAATATGATGTTACCAATATACACCCGTGACCCATGAAATAGACCAGCGACACTTTATGCATTTTTTGCAAGACTACTCTTCCATTTTTTGCAAGACACCATAGTTCAATCAATATAGTTAATTGGTATTATATAGTTCAAAATCTTTTTTACCTAATTTCAAAATCATATAGTTCAATCAATTGTATTGTATTAAATTAATGCTTATTGGTATTGTTGATAACTTATTGCATAATTTTTTTAAGCGAAACAATACTAAACGTATCTGAAAACTTTTTCAGGTTGGCTTCGTGAATAGACTCGACTCGAGCTCGTGTTTTAACAAACCAAGTGTCTTAGAACTCGTTTTGTAAACGACCTAATATTGAACATAGACTCTGCTGCAACCCCACTTACTATCCAACAAATTCGGGTTTATTATATTTTTTACCTTTGTTTCTTCAATTTTTGTCTTTTTGTATCTTGGTTTTTTATTTTTATTTTGTGTACCTTGTTTCTGTTTTTTCTTTTCTTTCGAAACTTGAACACATGGTTTTTATGTTGCTTTTGAAAATTTTAAAAAAAAAAATTAGTCAAAATTGCGAAAAAAGAAAAAAAAATATAAACCAATATAAAAAAGATTAAATAAGAAACCAACATAGAAAAAGAAAAACCGAAGTTACCCAAAAGTGAAAAGGTATTAAATCCAAAAAATTCAGTCTAAGTTGACAGTAAATGGACCCATTGACTTTTGACTTTTGATGGTGTCGTTATTTAATTTCTTGGTACCATTTCTGTTTTTTCCATTAATGCTGTAAGCAGTAAGTAGGTTTCTTGAAATTTATTATAGTTGCTTCTTCCGTTCCTATTTAATTGTCTATTATAAAATTATAAATATGTGTAATTTTGATCGGCTTATAACTTGTATCAAAATTATCGAAATCAATTTTTTTAAAATCTAATAATAAAATTTAACATTTCAACTATATGATCAATTTTTAAAAAAATTTATTCGGACTGATAAAAATTCTTGACCGATTAAAATTACACCATAGTTAACGAGTAAACGAGTACGATGGACCGGTATTCAAGTCAGTGTTGGTTAAAATATTCGTAACATATCCCTCCTGTATTTTTTTTCTTAAAATCAAACAGAATTCAGCTATTTTCATTTTATTGTTGGTTTAGCCAATGGTTGTAACAGTCAAAAGTCTAAAATGACACGACATGAACGTACTGAATTTTGATGTTGTGTATTCATTTTTTGGCACGATAAAAAATATGGATAGAGACTTCATTTCAACTATTGTAAATGATTAAAAATTTACGACCTTATTTAACTCTTTTTTTTAAGCTATTAAGACCTTATATATCCTCATACATGTCATCAATATTAGGTGGAATGGATCAAAACAAACTTACACTTGCACATATTTATAATTAAGTTGAATTTAATTCTGTTCTGATGTGGCAGTGAGTGTGGCAGTTGTGAACGTATCGTTACCCCATTTCTATCGATTATTTTCTTAAAAAAATTACACACAAGGCCTTGTATGACTAGGTATTCTGCATTTCTCTTTTAAGAACAAATATAAAAAATATACATATTTGGTGTCTTTATCCATTTACCTAACACAATCAATGGATAAAACTTTGGGTAGACCAACCGCATGGGTTTTCATATCGTTTTCTTTTAAATTTGAGACGAAATGCATACTTTATTTACATTTAACTTGTCACTTTAAGATAGTTCAGTGTTTCAGTTCCTATCATTTACCTCATACTTGTTTTTTAATGAATTTTCCTGTATATGCATTCTAGATTCTAATATTGTTGTTGAAAATACAGCTTTGTGATAATTATGTACTACAGAGTATATTTTAGAAACTAACTTGTTGATATGAGGTAAAGGAAAGGATTTTGGTCTCTAGAAAAGAAGAAAACCTTGCTACTATTTGAATTATTTGCAACGTATAACCGTCATCAGAAGTTGATTCTTCTTTCTTTATTCTGTTCATTTGATAATTAACATTTCAGCAACATTGTTGACTTGTGCTAAAAAAAATGCTTGGTTGGTCTAGTTTATGATCTGTAGCCTATCTATTGTCGTTTAAAAAATTACCATCTTTTACAATCTGTCCAACCAAATTGTAGCGCAGATAAACGGAAAACTATTAAGCTGCGATCTTAACATCTGCAGTAGTGGCATGCTCAAATGTTCCTTTCAACAAAGCCACGTTCCTGATCATTACAAAAGAACAAAGTTTCAACAGTGCAAACTGCAAAGCTAATATATACACAACTTCAACCACAGAGTTACATCTAAATTTACAGTAGCATTCTCCTCTCTTAACCCAAAAGCGCAGCACATAAGTTGCGTACACACTTGTACGTTTGACAAAAAGACCGTGGCGAAGTCGATCCCAATGCTGCTCCTACAGACAGCTACATGGACGTCCAAAACATAGCTAATTCTAAGAAACTTCATTTACAAAAGTTGCACTTGAATCCAAAAGTAGCATTCTACTCTCTTACCCAAAAAAGAACTGCATATAAGTTAGATACACAGACGTACATACGACAAAAGATAGTGGGGCTGTTGTTCTACCGCTGCTTCTTATTATGCATCTTTTGCGGTGTGTGAGGATTGGGTAGCGGACGCTTTGCTGAAGAAGGAGAATCGGTATTAACAGCAGGGAATAAGCAATCGAGATAATTTTTATCCAGGGTAGACAATTCAAGATTTTCCAACCTTAGTAATGAATCTACCTTATCTTCTTTGAACCCAAAAGCAAACCCTATTTTAATTATTCGGCACAAATCATCCGTAGGATCAGTAACATTTGGTAGAACAATATCTGATATAGCTTGGGAAAATTCGAAAATGAAATCAACGTCTTCCTGTAGCTGGGGAGAGTTCCAGCTAGGCTTATGTATGAGCAGTGCCAAGAAGTTCCTTTCCCATAACACCAACTTCTTTAGTTCGACATTTAAGATCTTATCTGGATCAGGCAAATGCAATGAACAATCGAGCATCAAATTATCAGCCCCGTACACTTCTATGTCGAGGAGAGACTTTAATTTCCAATGTCTTTCTTCCACAGTCATGTTGACAGCAGGACTAGCAAGGAAAGCTAAGACGATTTTGGCAAGCGGCTTTCTGATCAGGCTACATTTTGACACCAGTTTCTCAAAATTGCATTTAGTCGAGAACTTAACCGATTTCGATAACTTCCTTACACCAAGGCTTTGATATATCTTGTATAGTCTAGTGAGGGAGGTTGAGCCATTTTGTGGAAACCATACGAATATATGACTTTGACTAACTTCAGAAAATGCATTTTTCAATCGCAGATCATCAGGGATAAATACTTTATCGATTGCCATTAACTGAACCGTCCCCGAAACTGTAGTTGCTGGTACCGCACTTATGCGTTTGCCCAGGTTCTGCTCGGTAAATGTGTCCCAATTTTCTGATATGTATCGCCAAAGCGAATTTAGCTCCCAAAAAGAACAACTATGGTTATTCGCAACCCAATTAGCCCAGAGGTCAACATACTTACTGAGAGTCGGAAATGTATCAACTCCAAAACTAGTCGACATAAACAATAGCAACTCCTCTTCATAATGTCGGTCCAGAATATGAATAAATGAGCCAAAGAGATGGTCCCTATCATGAAGGACACATGCGGATTTATTCACCATTTACCTTTGGGACCTAGTCGATCAGGAATCCACAATTGAGATATGATTTCATCTTCAGAACTCAAAATCCACATATTTTTACACAAGAATCTGTAGACTCTCGTTATAGTTGGAGTCTCATCATAAAGTGTAAGGTTTTGGAACAATGACGAACAAACTTGGAAAGTATCTGACTTCATGCCAAGAGCTTTAAGCTCTTCAATTTCAAGAAAACTTAAAGTCCCATAAAATCCACCATCTATAAAAGGCCCATCAGTTTCTTCTAGGTCATTGATCCATTCCTCGTTCATTATCAGAGATTGTCCCGGCTGTCTATACCCCAAATGGGTTTTCACCCATTTATTTCCTTTTAAGTTTTGAAACCAATTGCTCAAGTAAGGACTGGTCAAATGACTTAGTGCTACCCCTTAGAGAGCGTACACATTGCAAAAGCAATTTAGCCGAATATGCAGGTACTTCTTCTGCATCATCGGGAAGTTCCACACATCTTGCGAGAATGTGTGCTCCCTCATCGAAATCCACCACAACACCAAGCATTTTCAGTTCATCCTTGAATGAAGATATTCCGGTACCATAGAAGGTCTCATCAATAAAAGGAAGGTCGCCGAAATTTGACACATTTCTCCATTTTGAATCGGATAAGATACTATCAGAAGTTAAGTTATATCCTTGAGAAGTTCTTAGCCATATCCCCTTAGAAAAGAAGTCGACCAAGGGGGACAGCTGGGAAGCCATTGTGGTTTTTGCGCTCTTTAAAAAGTTTAAAAGTGAGATCACCGTCTCACTGGACAGCCCATAAGTGGACAAAAGCAACCTGAGTTTACCGATAAGCATATTACAAGCTTGATTAAAGTTTACTGCCACCCCAATTTCCTCCAATTCTTTTTTGTATGAAACAAATTTGGTCCCATAGTAGGACACCTGGATAATGGGTAATGGAGTAATCTTATCTACACCCTTCCAGTTCGGATCAAGAAGAAGGCATTCAGAAGAGCTTTTGAAACCTAGAGTGGTCGATATCCAAGGACGGGCCGATAGTTTTATTCGTAAATCATAATCAGAAGTTTCCAACTTGCTGATGCATTTAAGTGACAGTAAAGCAGCTTCCTTGGTCAATTTTGAAGGATCTTCAGGAAACATGAAATTCTTAGAAATTAACTGGTAAACATCCCCCGAACTGGTTATAACTCCTAGAAACTTGAGCTTCTTCTCAAATTTACATATTTCATTCCCGTAATAGGAAGTATCAACAACACAGAGATCAGTGAACTGGGAAACAGCTTCTTCAATACCAGATGCCACATAGACAGCTTGAGGAGGAGTAACACAACCCTTCTTTGTTCTTAACCAGTTACCGTCTTTTAAGGTTTTTAACAGTTCCATGTCGGTCTTTTTATTCTTGTTCGAGTATTTTATAAATCTTAGCAGTGAAAACACGAGATCTGCACTCATTTCGGAGGAGACAGCATGCCCTTTAATTCGGTCAACTATGAGAGCGTACCCGTCATCCTTCCGAAATTGTACACCCAAGAAAATCAACTCTTCACTGAATGATCTGATCTTATTCGAATAATACACTTCATCTACAAAAGATATGTCGGTGAGTGCCTTGCCTATTTCCAATATAGTAGATGGCTTCGTTTCGTTATATATATGACAATCCTTAGGCGAACTAAAGCCAGAGGAAGTCTTCAACCACTTCCCACACTTCATACTTTCAATGAATCTTGCAGGTATCTTATATTTGGCTGTACTCGTACAATTTGGGAGAGCTAAACCCTCTTTAGCTCTTAAACTTCGGATCCATTCCAAAAGCAACAGGGCCTGATCACTTGTTAGTGCACAGGAAGCTTCATATAGTTCGTTATCCGGAGGTAATATATCAGGCAGATCGATTGCCTTACGATGCTCCCTTAAAAGTATTAGTAGATGATTTTTGGGTGTAAATTCTCCTGCAATTTCATCAGCTTCTGCATACACCTCCCCCAGTTCAACATAATCGCCTATGATCCTACTATCTTTATCAATTTTAGGAAAATCAAACAACTTTGCCCATTTACTTCCAGAAGCAGGCACCAGATAAGATGTGCGCACACTAATCTTACCAGACCTCTCAACCACTGGCATAAACCGCAAAAGATCAGGAAGGCTATTCTTCCCCAAGTAGCCTTTCAAAGTAGAGTGGTACACAAGATGAGTCAGAGAAACTGCAAGTTTTGGATGTCCCATTGTTCTATCGTAATTACGAAAGTGATGAAAACAATAGTAATAAACATTGGTGCTCCTCACACCTACGACACGATCCAGCCAAAATGTTACAGTATTTTTATTCTTATGCTCAGCAATAGCAGCAGCTGTATCATGCTTAAGCAAAAAATAATTTCCTGGGCAGCCCATTTTATCGTTCCATTTTTCTAGCCAGAAATGCTGCTGAACCGGATCTACGAACGATATTATCATTGACTTCCTTTTTATTTGTCCGATGGTGCATGAGAGTACATCCTCATTAAGACCAATGTAATTGAAAAGAGGTATGCTTCTCGCAGTTCTAGATGGGAAACACTTCCAGTTATTAGCAAAGAAACAAAGGATGATCATGTGCAGCTGTCTAGGACAACGGAAGACAATATTGTTTGAATGAATGAACTTCAAACAGCTTGCATAACTATCTTCCACAGAATGCACCCCGAGAAAATCCCAAAGTCCATTATAATTTTCTGTATCCACAGACTTGTGCAAGTACCATATTCCATCATAACACTTGACACTATCCGGGGTAAGAATATCCTTAACAAGAGAAAGGATTTTTCGAAACTCTGGCAAGATCCTAACAACATTTGTTGGCTTGAGCAGAACCATTTCTTCACTCTGCAATGTTTCGCAAGGGACAATAAATTTCGACCCAGCCAGGAGCCTGATGGATTCTCTCACTGTATTTAAATGTTTCACAGGAGACTCTTTGAGAGGCATGAATTCAAGTACGCGGGGGAAAGGGAACATATCCGATAGCTGAGGAGACTCAATACAAGTCATAACCGCATTAATGAAAGACGAAGGGACTTGATCGAGAATACTCAAATTCCATTGGCTATCCAAGCGTATAGCTTCTCGTGAAGACGCAAGAATGAAGTCTGCCTGAATTATAAAGGGGAAGTTGGTAACCATTGCAGTCGGCAAGAATGCAAATACCCCAATAGATGGAGTCCCTCTACTTAATCTATCACCAAATGGGAAGGCCAGAGATAAGCTCCATTCATTCACTCTTTTCCTAGCATCGTCGACCATATCTTTATCATCCACTGGGAAGAACTGTCTGTAAATAAAATAGCGACATGTGGTTTCAGGCATATATAGTTTCTCCTGCACGGATAGATGGACAATTTGTGAATCTACTCTTTCGGTCTGCAGGGAAAGGACATTTATTTCACTGGCAATTGAAATCGCTGATATAGAATCACTGACTGGAGAATCGTTTTCTCGCACAGACAATCGTTTTATCTTATGTAAGAACAGGAGTACTTCAGGGTGAATTTCTGAAAGATGTTTCTTTACCATATTCAACTTTTTCTCTTTCAATGGGAGGATGATAGTGGTTACCGGAAGAATTTTGCCATACCCGTAAATTTCTTGAATATCATGAACATATGGCTTTGAGTTCACAAACTCAGGTACAATATACCCCATTCCACATTCACGATTAGGAGCTTCGTTGAACTTAATTTGGTACCCATTGCTATAGATGTGTGGTTGGGCGCTGACAATAAATACGCTTTTGAACCCAATCCCTACATGGAGTAAAAATAACAAAACTGTAAGAAGTGTATTCCAGCTAAGATAATGCTATTGGTGCGGTCATGCTTGGCTTATTTGTTCAAGACCTTCAGTTTTGGTAATCAAGCTCTCATTTGAGTTAATGCTAATTTAACTTGTGTAAAAGCATGAAACTCCATTAATATACAAATCCATATCAACCTCGGTGAACCATATATGATAAGAACAACCTTACTCCTTGGAGTAGGCTCGAGGGTTGAAGACATAAAATCTTTTGTTTTGTTCTTCTCACTGTTTAAATTGATTTTTCAGGGCACCAAGTGGGTGGAATTTTCAACTTCTAATATATTCATTGAATTTTTTTGAAACTCACTCACAACAAAAAAAACCCAAGAAAAAGAAGAAAATATACTCTTTTGTTCACAGTCTAAGCAAGACAAAAGGGTTCAAAGCTAAGGAAGTGTTTAAACAAATTTGAATGGATAAAGTTAACTACACAACAATATTTATTAGTAAAGAGAAATCACTTACTAAATTTCAAATCTCATATGCATATCAGTCAACGACTCAACATCACCTTGAGGATGGATACTTCTAAAACAAAAAAAAAACACAAAGGCGAAGCTTAACTTGTAACAATCATATGCTGCGAAGTTGAACCTCGAAAAACCTAGAAAGTCTCATTTACCAAGGGATTAGAAACCCAACCATCTAAGATTTTATTACCTTTTCCCCCAATGAAGCCTTTATGTCGCTGAGCCTTTTTGGTGGATCGACCGATACTACAGAGAGACTCAATGTTATCTCTAGAAAACCCCACTTCATTATTGAACACTAAAAGAGTTGCAGGAGCACCCAACCCAGTAATATCCTTCGTCGTTAGAACAAACTCAAGCGTTGGTTCAACTCCTTCAGGATACTCATTATCCTCAGCATTCTGTGTGGACCGTAATCCCCAAAACAATAAGAAACAAAATTGCTCACGTATAAACAGTCTATATTAAATTTACTAGGGCACAATTGGGAGAAATTTAAGCCGGGAAAAGACGGTAGAAAACAAATTCTGGGGAAATGTTATAATAAGGACGATTGTTCGAATAGAAAATGTAGTTTTGGGTAATAATTTATAAATTATTGGGAATTTAGTGAAACAACTTCCTAGTCTACCTTCAATATTACACCGAATACATTTTGCAAGACTGATGAGGCAATGAGGACTTTCAAGGACTCTCTCTTTGCTATTTTAACATTTGATTTCTTGTTAAATAGCCAACTTAAGAAAATTGTTACATTAGTTCACATAAAATAGTTAAAATTACTTGCTAAATTAGTTCAGTTCTAAAAAGTAAAAATAAGTAAAAGATATTAATTATATCCCTGTTGTATATTTTCAACTTAGCAAAATACTTTTATTCTTAGAGTTATACCTGGGAGAATTTCAACTCTTAACGTTGTTTTGAGTCCTGATGTTTTGCAGCAAATAATAAACATAAATTCCCCAATATGACAATATCAATAATTGATCAGAGGATTTATCCATCTTGTTGTCTGAGTAAAATTCTTGAACTTGAATTGTTCTAAGTTCAATCAATTATAGAGACAATTTCTCGAGAAATTCAGGCTGCTCCAAACACTCAGAATTTGACAAAAAGGTAAAATGCAAATCCATGACATTCTTTTTCACGTAAAGTTTATTTCAGGTATTCTTTTCAATTCAAAAGAAACAGATATAACGGTTTCCACCGCATTATTATTAAGACCTCATATCAATAACATCATTCTGCTCTATTGCTACTTAGTGGTGTGTTTGGAGTAACTATATCTGATGTACAAAAGCCAAACCAATCAGTGGAGCCAACCGAACCAAACAGATCATGTATTGGTTTGGTTCACTTTATGAAATTCACAAACCGATCTAATTGGCTAGTCTGCGGTTTTGGTGCTTTTGAAACCGGGTGCAAATTTACTTAAGTTAACTACATCATGTTTTCATAGGGTATATGTTTTTCATATGTATTTGTAATTATTTTTCGATTATATTTTTTAAATTAACGTTCTATTTTATTTCTAAAATGTTTGTTCAAAAAAAATCTGGAAAAATTGACCTTTAACATTTTTTTTTTATGTTTAATTGTTTGTTTGACAATTTATAAAGTAGTAATATTAATAAATACCAAAAAATATATAAATAGTCAAATTTTACAGATTTTTTTAAACAAACACTTTAGAAATAAATAGCATATTAATTTAAAAAATATGATCGAAGTTAATTACGAATAAATTTGAAAAAACCTATAAACTGATGAAAACGTGATGTAGTATAACTTGAGCAAATGTGCACCATTTGATACCAATCTGAACAGAACCGATTATCCTACACATGCATAAGTAAAACTTGGTTTATAATATACATACCGTGCATATATGTTAATTAAAGCCGTGTTTTGTAAATTCTGCTATATAATCACTTGCTAGTTGCTATAGTGTATGTAGTATATTGTACTTATTATGTACACAGGGGAACCAAATAATTAAACCCTATTTTCTCAAAAAGAGGAACCGACAAACTTCACCTGCATGTCTAAATATAATACAAAATCTACAAAATACTCCATATATTCAACTGCATGTTTGCATGTAACCAACAAGCCCTAGATCCTAGCTTATTTCACACACACACACACACGCACACACACACACACACGCACATATATAGAGATATATAGAAAGAGACCTGAATGAGCTCCATAATGAAATGAATATCTTTGGAGTAAAGCTCGTTTGAGAGGTTTATAACGGCGTTATGAAGATCCCGCCTCAACGGATTCGACACGTGTTTACCGATCGAGAACTTATTCGACCTTATCTCACATATGTGCGACCTCGCCTGCAGCTCTTTACTGTCCACACTACTACTAGCCATCCGGTTAGTAATTTATTAATTAAGTTGCAAATGTTATTTAACCCCCTAGCTAGAAAAGTTGCAGATTATTGGGATATACATGAGTGAATTAGAAACAAAAAAGAAGAGATAGAGAGCAGTGAGAATGTGAGAATGTGAAGGGGTGTGTGCAGAAAAAAGGTGTGCAATGAAGTAAATGATAGTATTATTGAGGTGGCGCATTTTAGAGGCCAATGGTCAGGGGTACGTAACGTGTAATGATATTGTTTATGCATGTATCTCTATGTCAGGGACAAATTAAAGATATTGAACAGGCATTTTTTTTTTTAATTTTCTCACTAATTTTTTTTTATATATAAATTGATGTAAAATACCTACTATTTCATTAATACTGTAATAATATGTAGGGTTGGATTCAACTTAAATTTAAAGGGAGTTTTATTACTTTAAGAACCGTACTTCCTTTATAAGTTTATATATTGTTTCATTCAGTAGTCGTTTTTAATTTGTTACACGAGATTTTGAAGAACCATTGCACTATTATTGTTTCAATAGTCGTTAAATTTCAATTGATGTTGTATACTTCACATGGATTCAACAATTACATGATCAAGGATCCTAAGACGATCACAAATTAATTATAGCTAATGGTCATCTTATATTTAAATAGATTTGACTTCTCCTTCTTACTAATAAAATATTATTATAATCTCTCTATGAAGAAGTAATTAAATGGAAACTGAGTTTTGGTTAAATTCAAAGTTACAATACAGTAAACACAATAAAAGTCGTTTTTTTATTTCAAAATATTAATAATAAAAAGGTAATCCATGTGAATGGTCGAATGGCCTCTAAGACCTCCCTTAAAACCAAGTTTGTACAAGCTTTAAAAAACTAACCCGTTGCCAAGAGTCAGAAAGGTATAAACAAGTAAACAACTTATTAAAAAGTTTTGACTGATTAAAATGAACTAATAAGTACAAAAGTTTATCGTTTCAAAGATAAATACCAAGGGTACTTACAAAAGTAAGGAAAAACAAGACGATCAATTGTAAACATCATAAAGTTCTAATGGTTATTACCAAATTATCAATAGCCATTGGAGCTATTTACATTTATACCTTAACATTAATATTGCAGTTGATTATTTTTTTATAACCGAAGGGTATTTAGAAATTAAGAAAAGTCAAGAGATAATCAATTGTAAAAAAAGAAAATGATGAAAATGTACATATACATATATATATACATAAGTGGTACTTAATTATAAAAAAATATGAATGCTAAAACACGTTTAATGGTTAGTGCATATGTTACATGATGCTACTTATTTTTACTATTTGTTTTTTAACTTTGATACTACATGATGTTAAATTATATGTAACAAATTATAAACAAAACTTGAGAATTTAAGAATTTGAAAATTAAGTATGTTTTTAGATATTAATGAATGATTATGCATTGTAAAAATCACAAGTTTTTAATGGATATTAGCAAATCAGCAATTAGTTATTGGAGCTATTAATTTACGTTTATCCCTGATCAACATTAATGTGGTTGATTATTTTTCATAGTTTCTCCGTGTTGTTAGGATCATGTCACGTGTGTTTCCTTTCACTACTAGTGTACTTATTTTAACTGAAGTGTTCCGCTATTTAACTAAAGTAACCGTAGTGTTAAAAGAATACGGTTAATGGTGTATTGTTTCGTATGCTATAACATGGCTTCGATACCGAATTTTTTGACAATATACCGATATCATATCAAACTAGTTTGCTTTGAAAATTTTGATACCATTATCGAACCAAAAAATTCAGTATAACAAACTTTCGGTATACCAAACTATTCGGTTGGTTCAGTTTGTTTTCATTTTTATATCAAACTTTAGAGTTTACAAGTGATGAAAGAAAAAAATTGTGCGTATTGAAAAATAAAACATAGTATAAAGTTTTAAAAATAGTAGATTAAAAATATATATTTATTTATATTACTATTACATTTTTTGTTTATTTGAATAAAAGAGTAAACACTACCTGACTTTTCTAGTAAAGAGTATAAATAATAAAAAAAATGTTATAAATATTCACTCGAAAAATTAATATAAGTATATTATAACAATTTTAATAATTAAGTGTATATATGTATTTTAGTTTATTTGTTTATATATTATATTTTATAATATTTCGATTTGAATCGGTACAATACCGAACTCACCAACCGAATACCGAAACTGAACCGACTTTCAAATATTGGTTCGGTTGTACCGTACCGTGACTTTCAAAGAGTATAATTTTTTTTAATTATTATTTAAATTTAGGGTAGGCTTAAATAGGGTTCTATTATATTTTTATTTGAGTTTTTAGTAGGTTGAATTTTTATTAGGTGACGTGGCTTGTACTGCCATCTTCTAATTTTTTTTATTCAAATGTTAATGTCAAAATTTGATTACAAATTTTTTAATAGGAATACAAATAAACGATATGTATAAATGAATAAATAGAAAAATTAATATAATAATTAGAGTAGAGAATGACATGACGTTTTTTTTATTAATAATAGTATTATTTTTTTAATACATGTTCAAAATAAATGACACTAATTATTCCACAGCTGATAGAATTTTAGGGTGGCTAAATAATAAGGTTTTTGCTTTTACGTAGACTATTGATTAATACAGACGGTAATGGTACAAATCACGCAACGTAATAAAAACTCAATCTACTAAAAACCTAAATAAATATATTGGAACCCTAATTTGAATCTATACTAAATTTAATTAATATTAATTAAAAAAATTTATTTTTACTTTTTAATAGATTGAGTTTTTATTACCCTATCCCGCTAATACACTTGCCCTATGCATCAACGAACTGTATTGTATTTAGCAGATGGCAAATAATAATTTGCTATGGCATCACTTTTTGTTTTTACTTTGTAATCTTATAATCATCGCAATGTGTGCGTGACTATCGTTTACTTATTTATATAAATGAGTACTATACACACCAATATACACACATTTACGTATAGATAGATAGATAGAGAGAGAGATGGGATTAGAGAGAGACTTAGACGATCTTCCCAAAAACGATGCTAACTACACAGCATTAACGCCAATATGGTTTCTCCATCGTGCGGCTCAGGTTCATCCTACACGTAAATCCATCATCCACGGCTCTAAACACTACACGTGGCAACTTACTTACTATCGCTGCCGTCGTTTCGCCTCTGCTCTCTCTCGTCGTTCCGTTGGCTTCGGTAAAACGGTAATTTAAACTAAATCAACATTTATTTATTTTACCTTCCTAAACTGAAAAAAGTTATGTTTATTACCTTGGTCGATTGGTAAATTTGGATCAAAATTGTTATAATCTAAAAGCTAGGTACTAAAATGTTAAAATTTAGCAATAGAAGCGTTTTCTCCTTTTATATACTCGCTAGTATTGACTGCTTAAATATATTAAATAATTTAGCAAATTAAACAGGTTTTTATTTTCTAAACCAGAAAAAAAGCTGTTTAGGTTCGTCGATTTATTTACGTTGGACACCTAATTGGACCGAAATTGGTAGATTGAGATTCAAATTGGTAAAATTTAAAACCGAGGTACTAAAATGTTACAAATTAACATTACAAGGTACTAAACAGTTTTTTTTTTCCTTTTCTACACTTGCTAGTATTGCCTGCTTAAATAAAATTGAATTAAATAAAGATTATGGTTTTTTTTTGTTACAATTAATTTATTTTTTGTTAGATTTTTACTTTTCTTATTGTTCTATATTCACCTCATGGGCAATAATTGTTAGATTGAGATCGAAATTGGTAAAATTTAAAGGCTAGGTACTAAAACGTAAAATTTATCAATATAAGGTACTGAACACCTTTTTTCCTTTTTCTATACTCACTAGTATTGCCTGCTTAAATTTTATTAATATTAAAAAAGTTTGAATAAATTATCCGCTACTGATTCGACGTTTCAGTTTCTTACTACTTGATAACAATTATGGGTTTCTTGTTACAATAATTTTTTGTTGGATTTTTACTTTTCTTTATTGTGCTGCATTTAGCTCATGCGTCATATTTTTCTTTAGCACCTTCGTTGATTTATATGCAATTGGACAAAATTTGGTAGATTGATATCAGAATTGCTAAAACTTAAAAGGTTGAGTACTAAAATGGTAAAATTAAAAAGTACAAGTTTTTTTTTTTTTACTTTAAAGGAAGTTTTTATTAACCGGAGAAGAAAAATGTCAAAATACATGGGACAATACCCCCACGATGGTTATCAAAAAGTACAAGTTATGAAGCATCTTTTTTTCCATTTTCTATACTCACTAGTATTGCCTAATTAAATTGAATTGTAGCAAATTAAACATATTTTTATTTTCTAAACAGGAAAAAAGCTGTTACTACTCTTCGTCGATCTAAAGGTTAGGTACTAAAATGTAAGATTTTAACAATAGAAGGTACTAAACAGCATTTTTTCCTCTTTTCTATACTCGCTAGTATTGCCTGCTTAAATTGAATTAAAACGGTAATTTTAGCAAATTAGACAAAAATTTATTTCGTAATCAGGAAAAAAGTTGTTCAGTACCTTCGTCGATTTATTATGTCGGAGCCCCTAATTGAACAAAAAATGGATTCAAATTGGTAAAACTTAAAAGTTGGGTACTAAAATGGTTAAATACAATAATACAAACAGTTTTGTAATTTAAGTAAAATTAATTGAATAAATTATCCGCTACTGATTCGACCACTCATGCAAACAGCTTTTTTCTCTTTTCTAAACTCGCTAGTATTGCCTGCTTAAATTGAATCAAATCAAATTGAATAAATTATCCGCTACTGATTCGTCATTTCAGTTTGTTACAATCTAATAAACAATTATGGGTTTTTTGTTACAATCATTTGTTAGATTTGTGAATTACACATATTTTGTTTGGTCCTTAGTTTTCATATCAGTGTATTTGATCCTCATGAGTTCCATTCTCATAGCTGCTGTGGGTAGTATAGACTATAGTTTAAAATAACCGATTTATTGATAAATTTGATCTGTGGATTTTTTTAATGTATTCTATTGGACAGCTGGCTAATCTTTGCTTAAAAGAGCTATAGATATTATTAGCGCATATATCGTCCTTATGTGTCAATGTTAATACGCCGTTTTTATGACTTAAATTGAGGAAATAGGAGTAGGCTATAAAAGGCTACATCTTGCCATGTTAAGAAAGTTTTGATTTTTATTATATATTTTATCGAAAGTATGCCGATTATGTATCCTTTTAGTCCCCGCAATATGAGGGGGGAAATCCAAATGTTCAGTCGTCCCGAAAAATGAATCTTGATTCTGCCACTGCTTAAACTTACAAAGGGAATCAGCTAATTGTAGTCATTCCTTTCATTCTAAAAGAGAGTTTGTCTTTCGGTTTTTCGTAATCATTATTAAAGGACTGACTTCTCAATAAGTGAATATCTATAGGTTTATAAATTATACTGGTCATACTAAATTGGGATTGTGCATCACCATTCGATAACTTGCTTTTAAGTTGGCATTTTTTGGGTGTTTTCTTTATTAATGGATAGTCACAGGAATTAGTTCTTTTGAATATGTGGCACTGATTCTGTATGTATCCCAAAAGGTGAACTTGTGGATGGATGGGTCTATGCCTTATTGCCTTAAAATTGTTGTCTTTGCTCTTTGTAGCCCAGCTAATAAACCAAAATTACATTTTCATAAAAAACATTTTTTGGCATTTCCTTATACATAGAATATTCAAGTAAATATTGTGGTGATGGACAGGACGAGCATGTTTCTGCATATAGGATTAAATCTGTTGTGCCACATGTAATTAATTTTATCTCTTTCTGAATATGAATATAAATTATGTGATCAGATAGCAGAATCCAATTTGTTAATTTGTAGTTTGTGTTATCAATTAATGCGTTTATGTGTAAACATGGAATTCGGGGATCTGTATGTTTTTAATATTGGGTGTAATGAAGACTGTACTGATTTTTTTAATCTCAAGATTGAGATCCTGTGTAGAATACATTTCAGACTCACCTAATAGTTTAATTAGGTATTGTTTGGGTGTACTTCATACGCATTAGTGGAATAGTCATGTTAAGTGATAACTCTTATTGAACTTCTTCCGACAGGTGGCAGTAATTGCACCAAACATACCGGCTCTCTATGAAGCTCATTTTGCAATTCCAATGAGCGGAGCTGTTATAAATCCCGTCAATATCCGTCTAAATGCTTCAACTATTGCATTTCTTTTAGAACACTCATCTGCTGCTGTTGTAATAGTCGACCAAGAGTTTTTCCAGTTGGCAGAAGAGGCATTAAAGATATGGGAAAAAAACCTCAAAAGTGTTTTTAAACCCCCAGTCCTCATCGTCATAGCGGACGAAAACTGTGACCCCAAATCACTAAAATACGCTTTACAAACCGGTGCAATGGAGTACGAGACGTTTCTGGAAAGTGGTGACCCGAAATTTGCTTGGAAACCGCCTAGCGATGAGTGGAATAGTATTTCGTTGGGGTATACGTCTGGTACGACAGCTAGTCCTAAAGGGGTTGTGTTGCACCACAGAGGTGCATATCTATTGTCGTTGAGTAGTGCTATTGTATGGGGAATGAATGAAGGGGCTGTGTATTTATGGACTTTACCTATGTTTCATTGCAATGGGTGGTGCTATCCTTGGACACTCGCGGCTCTTTGTGGAACCAATATATGCCTTCGGCAGGTAACTCAATAATGATATTTTTCTATCTAACCATTTATGCACAATATATGATCAAAATAATTGGTGAAATATGAGCTTTTTTTCGTGGTACTAGATAGTAGATTCTATGCTGTCGAACCTGCTTTTTATTCCTATCATAATAGTACTCATGGCGTCTGTATAAAGACATTATAACTAATTTAAGTTCTCCACCACTGCATGATGGGATGGGAGTTTTCCCCAATTGGTCACCTATTCTGTAAATACTCAAATGAAATCCCCAGATATTTTATTTGAGTACGAAACTTTTGGAAAAAAAAAATCGTTGGCTCAAATGACAAAACTGCATAAAAATGAGGTTAGACCAATTCAGTTTCACGGAATGTGAGCATCTATTCTAATCATTTGTTGAAATATTTATTGAGCTGGATTCATGGCCTTCTGTGCTCACCTACTTGATGTCTCTATTCCTTAAAATTGAAAGACAATACTTGTAATATGGGACTTTACTAGAAGTTTGTTTATTCTTGTCATCTTCTAATTGTTGGGAATACAGAGATATGCAAATTTCTGCATATTTTGATTCTGAATCTCTGTAAAGGAATAAGGCATTTAGAAATATGAAGTGATATCAACTTATGAGATTGAGAATGCGGAGAAAGCTCTTTCTTGCGACATTGAGCTTTCCCGTGTCGTAATTTTGTGGATTGGGGTTAATCTGTCAAAGTAAAACCAGTATCTTAATCTCCTTAACATTTTACTCCATGTTATCATCTATGCAGGTCACTGCAAAGGCAGTCTATTTGCTCATCCACAAACACAAAGTGACTAACTTTTGCGCCGCTCCCGTCGTCCTTAACTCCATTGTTAATGCCCCGCCAGAAGACACTATCCTACCCCTTCCCCACATCGTCCACGTGATGACAGCTGGTGCAGCCCCTCCCCCTGCCGTCCTTTCCGCCATGTCGTCACGTGGGTTTCGCGTTGCCCACACTTATGGCCTATCAGAGACATACGGACCCTCCACTATATGCGCGTGGAAGCCCGAATGGGACTCTCTCCCTCAAGAAACCCAAGCAAAACTCAACGCTCGACAAGGCGTTGGATTTATAGCCCTCGAGGGACTAGATGTTGTAAATACGCAAACCATGGAACCTGTGCCGAACGACGGAAAAACAGTCGGCGAAATCGTTATGAGGGGTAATGTCGTAATGAAGGGCTATTTGAAGAACCCCAAAGCCAACGCCGAGGCTTTTGCGAACGGATGGTTCCACTCGGGGGACTTGGGTGTGAAACACCCGGATAATTATATCGAAATTAAAGATAGGTCGAAGGATATTATTATATCGGGAGGGGAGAATATTAGTAGTGTTGAGGTGGAGAATA
This sequence comes from Primula vulgaris, assembly GCA_963920805.1. NCBI lineage: Eukaryota > Viridiplantae > Streptophyta > Magnoliopsida > Ericales > Primulaceae > Primula > Primula vulgaris. The sequence goes on from OY987213.1 coordinate 4,246,953, forward strand.
TGCTGTATTCTCATCCGAAGATTTTGGAAGCTTCTGTTGTGGCGCGTGAGGATGAGAGGTGGGGCGAGTCGCCTTGCGCTTTCGTGACGCTGAAGGAGGGGATAAAGAAAGAGGACGAGGTACATATGGCGGAGGATATAATGAAGTTCTGTCGGGCTAAAATGCCTGCGTATTGGGTACCCAAATCTGTTATTTTTGGTCCTTTGCCGAAAACTGCGACGGGTAAGGTACAGAAGCATGTGCTTAGGACCAAGGCAAAGGATTTGGGACCCATTAAAAAGAGTAGATTATGATTATATTATTAAAGCCGAGCTGGTTAACAGTATGTTTCGAAAACAATATGTTTATAAATAAGAACAAAATTTCCAATGAACTGCTCGGAGCTTTACAATTAAAATAATTATAAGAAGTTGAAAGTTTTTTACGAGGGCCAAAGAACACTAGAGGTTTGTCAAGATGAATTTGTATGTGGCTTGTTGTTTTAAAATGCATGTATTCTGCCAACTGATAAATAGAATACAAGTGAAGTTTGTAAGCACTTGCTGTTTGCATATCTGAACCTTAAATATATTATGAGGTGAATATGTTGCGGTGTGTGTGCCGGTTGTTTTTTGTTTTTGTGCAACTTTTCTGGTGAAAACAGTAAAGACGGACATCGCCATTGCTCTAATTAATTTAACACTTAGGCCCTTGAAATTTCTTTCAAGGCTATGTCTGACCAACCTGGATTTGACTTTCCTTTTTTGGTCTTCGACCAGCGTGAATAAAGGCCCAGCTGGGTTCAGTTATTATAGTCTACGAGGTTAAATATAATCACAGGAGTCTAATGCCTGCTATTAGTTTCAAATTTGCTCTAATTCAGTGGCTTTGTGTTTCTGAACTTACTAGAGTGAATAGTAACTGGTGGATTGCCTCAGGATGTACGGCAATATGATGAAATGTCGAATATCTTAGTTTTTAAGTCTTCATTTGAGAAACAAAATGAAGAATATACAACATGAGAAAGAGTCTTCCAGAAGCAAAGGTACTAGACTTCATTTCAGTTTTGAACCTGAGCTTCTGTACTCTTTTGGTTTGAAAAAACTGAAAAAGTTACAAAAAAAAATTTGAATCGAAAAAGCATCAATTATTTGCGCGAAAGTTGCAATAAAACAGGCCCTATGGCGTTGTTTGTTTGTTGCTTTCACATCTTTTTTACAGTTGAAAACATATTGAAACGTTAATAATGTCTTTGGCCATTTTGCCATTATTTGTAGAAATTGAATGGTAATCCAAATGAAAAAACACAGTTACGTTTACACATAATGTCGTTAATGGAGTATTTTTTTATAACTTACTGAAAAAACATATGGAAGCATATCCTAATTACGTACAAAACTAAAACCTAAAACAACAAACAGTATAATTAGTACTTCATAATGCCAATTAAATTTCGTGTTTGAGTCATTTTCCCTTGATCACGTTTCCTGAAAATAAATTCAATCTAGTAGACTATTACAATTCTCACAGTACCGTTCGCTAGATACGAGACCGTCGAACAAGATATAGGCTGACAAATGTAATTAGACGTATGTGTGCATTGCTTGCATGGGCGAAACATGCATATGATCAGGGGTTACTATTTCCTACATAATTTTTAAAGTTCTGATTCCGTCTCTGCTTGCACTTAGTGACTTGGTTAGGAATTTAGGCACTCCCTCTGTTTTTGTATAATTATACTCTAAAGTACGTGTTATTTTGACTCATGTTAAATTGATAAATTTTTATATAGTTCACATCTTAAATTATATTATTAACTTCTGAAATTTTTATATCGATAATTTTGATACAAATTCTTGACCGATTAAAAAATTGTAAGGGTTCTAAATGGGAATGAGGGACTAATAATTATCGTATAAAGTTCAACATGTAACCGAAACTAATACAATATATATATACATACCATGAAAATATAAGAGATAAAGAGAGGGTACGCAAAGTCCACACACACCATTTCTTAGTTGGCATCGATATCCTCTTAACATTCTAAATAGTGACAGATATATATCAATTTTAGAGGATCAGACAATTTATTCAATCAACACGCATCTCCTAATTATGGATTTCTATGTTATATATATATATATATATATTATTATCAAATTAAGTTAATTGGGAAGTAATGGTAGGCCTCGACGGGGTCCAGCAATGAGGTCTCAGAAAATTCGGGACGTCGGATTATACGTCATAAAATTAAATTAAGTATTTATTTGAGTCATTTAACAATGATAATTAGTAGGCATATAAATTATTCATGTCTGCAGTGATGAGAACGATAAATTATTTGGTCCACAACTGTCAATAAATAAGCAAAAACATAGTACATATATAAAAGTTATGTAGGAAATAGGAATGTCGATCTTATTTTATGCTTATCTTTACTTGTTAGTCATTTATTGATCGCTCAATCTAGACGTGGTGATTAATATCAATTGGATAAATATCAAATTATCTTTATTATGGAGGTTGAGCTGCTATATGATTGAGACATTAGTTCCTAAGATTGTTAGCTTAAATATACCAATTTGTTGCATTCTATAGGAACGACTTAATTAAGGTTTTTATTACATTATAATTATACATGAACTTATTTTCTAGTTATATACTCCATCCGTTACTAAATAATTGTCCAGTGTTTCATATTTGACTGTTCCAAAATAAGTGTCCGTTTTCATAATTTATCAATAAAAAAAATGATAAAAGCACTATAATATCCTCAAATATTGCAATGAATACATTCTAAAAATTGACAATAATAATTATTCTCAAATATTTGTAACTTTCTAATGCAATTAATAATAGCTCTTAATATTTACCGAAATACAAGGAGGACAATTAAAAACGGACAGAGGGAGTATAAGTGGAAACTTTTTTTTTCACGGATTTGAAGTTTGCCACAGCGTCTAGTATTTAAATTGCAGTGGAAAAGGAAGGAAAGATCAGTGTTAACTACTCTTTCTATAGTAAGAAAAAGGAAAAAAATGTTCTTATACAATATAGCAACCTTGATTATTCAATAAATTAAATACTGGCTAGAAAATGTATTGGCTAGTTCCCTTTATTACTAATTTTGTAACAGCTAACAAGTATTCAGTATTTTACTATACATTTTAAGAAGAAACGAAATATGCAAACAAACAATTACTGTAATTACCACATTTTAGCTAGCTATGCGCTTGTTTGGTTACAATGTCAAAGCTTAGCTTATTAATTTTTGAGCTTAATTATTGGAAGTTTTGATTTAAAAATGACAATCTTTAAACCTGTGCTTATTAACATTTTCCTTAAGAGAACTCGTCAAATTTTAAGCTAGAAGCCTAGAACTACTAGTTATTTAATTTTTAACTTGTTCCACTACCACAGTGGGTGAGAATATAAATGAAAACAAAAGAAAAACCACCGTTTTTTGTCGAGCTATATATACAGGAATTGTCCCTATATTTACCTCGGTATATATACATGCGGCTGCATATATAGATTATCCATAAACTAGATAAGGAATAGGGTCCACATTTTCATGAACTCCACATAATATATAGCTTGGCCACGTTTTGTGTCAATCTCAATTTCATTCTCTTATAATTCTGTCTATGTATAAAATAAAAATAAATAACAGGTCATGGGTCACAAGGGGTGTCCATGCACGCCAAATAACAACCAATCATGAAGGTTGGTGTTATTTAAGTTTAATGGGACATGCTTGTGAGAAATTGGATATCATGGGTGTTTGATTGTCACCACAAGCAAACAATTCTTATTTTTTCATTTTTTTTTTCTAGTCTAGTATTAATTTTCTTATTGGGAGTATTTGATGAGAGTATGTGAAATAAAGAACAAGCCATATTTTTAACATGCTAAATAGTGATACATAAACATTTAGTTAACATGTTAAATGGCATGTATGCATGTTATATTTTACTCTAACATTGGTATAATATTATTTAACAAAGTTATCTCTTTCTAACTAATTAAAATTTAATTACTACATTCATCAATAGCTCATTGACCTACTACCACCGTCCCCCTTATAAATTGCTATTTTTTAAGTTTGTTAAAATTTGAGACCTAAACTACCAATATTTTTATTATAAATATCATAATTAAAGTTAATGTAGATAACTTATTTCCTAAAAATTATTGTTGTTGTACCCATGAATAGTAAGTCTACCAAGTTTTTATGTTTATATTCTTATATGTTTTTACTTCTTTTGAGATTATATAAACGATAATAGAGTAAACTCGTTACTTTATAATTATCATATTGAGAAAGCGGACACTTAGTTTAATTGATAACTAGTTTAACACGTAGAGAAAAAAGTGCTTGTTAACTAATCTTTTTATATAACAATAAAGATAATTGTATCATTGTGGATGCTCTTGCTGAGTATCAACGATGTACTGATCTAATATCTTCTCAGTCATATGGAAAGCGACTAAGGGTTATATGTTTATCACGGCATAACATTCTATATAAAATACAAGAGATAATGTCTAGAGTTTTAAAATCTATCTTATATATATAAATTTTTTTTACAAAAAGCATATATACATCATTCAAGGTTTCCTCTAAATTTTACCAACCTTTACTCTTTATTACGAGTACTAGAAAAAAAATCTAGTCTAGCATATAGCATGATGTGTGGAGTATATCAAACTAATCCACGAAATTATATTAAAATTATATTCTGATAGCATCTCCATTAGTCATTACAACTCATTTGCTACTATCATATTTTTTCTAAATGGCAGTTAAACAATTGTCACGTTAAAGGTATTCTTAAATGGTGATGTGGTAAAAAAACTATAGAGTTTGTTACAATTAGAAGGAAAGATATTAATTGATGGTGGGCCATGATGGTAGTCTATGAATATGGTATCCAATATTTTTTGCTTTTTTTTTATTGATTTAATATAATTTGTTTTAACTTTTGATTCATTTTTCCTAGTCGCTAGGCAATAGTTAAAATTTTCTTTTCATAATTCAATTTGGAATGATAAAATTTCAACGCTGTTGTGTGACATATTAGGTACATATAAATATATGGAGAGACGTATAAAGAGAGACAGAAGTAAAGTCTTTTATTCATTGATCATTGTCTTATAAATGATGTATAACCCTTTTTATATACTAGATGTTAGAGTTATAGATGATGCCAAGCCCAATTTATGTCCATCATGAGTAAGACCTAATAGTTAAATAAATTTAAGTGTAAATTCAATAAATTATTGCCTTGTTTATCCTTTTTACAATAATATCTTATAAAGGCAATAAATTTCAGAATAATTATTACTTGTTTATCCTTCCATAATTGGTTACCAAATAAATATTATTACCTTCATTTTTGAATAAATTTTGTGTTAAATTTCAAGAATTATTTACTTTTATAATAAATTTAACTGTAAAGTGTAATTTTTCAAACATTATTTTATAAGTCTTACTCACAAAATACCAACAGGTCCAATGTACACATATAATTATGTTTAACTAAATCTAACAATACTTTCCAATATAACGTGTAGAGCCAAATCCCTAACTAATAGAACTTGCTCAACTTTTTTTGAACGTATTAATACTAATATTTTAATATTTTATTATAGATAAAATAACACATCTAAATAAATATAGTAAAAAAAGGACCAATTTAACAATTGTAATGAGTTACTATGAGTAAAAATCTCATTTTGTCAAATTTGATACAAATTCTTGTTGGGTTGAAATTATACATAATTTTAGGCATATAATTTAACTTAAATAAGAATTATAAATATAACAACACTTTGCAAATTATATCAAATATAATAGTATAAAAGATACTTGTTATAGAGAAAACTAAAAATACCAATGTTGCATCAAAAAACATGTTAAGTTAACATGTAAAGTGTGTAAGTAAACATGTCATTTTATTGCTTATATGTGACACTTATAGTTACCAAAAACCATGTATACCGTTGTAGATGCTCTAAGAAGACCATTTTTATATTACAATATTAGTAATTAATTATACATATTAGAATAATCTCTCTCTATATGTGTGTATATATATTAAAATAATTATAATGGGAAAAGGCATAATTAGAAATTCACATAAAGACAGATTTAATGGATACAAGATTGACTTTAATGACTTATTCTTGAAATTAAAATTTGGAAGAAAAATGAGGAAAGTATTATAAAATCGCGAGACTTAAAAAATAAAATAAAATAAAATAAAAGTATCATGTCACTCTCTTTTTTAGTCCTATTATAATCCGATGGTGTTCTCATTTGATACGTCCCTTGGCTGATCTGTCGTTCTCTGGTGAAACTAAGTGGAGACCTTGGGGTGCTACGGCACCCCCATAATTCCGAAAATTATGAGTTTTTTAATTTTTAACCATGTATTTTCACTAAAATACGTTAAAAACGATGATTTTACACCACTCATTTATACATTTTAAATTTTGGCACCACACATATAGTATTCCTGGCTTCCCCCTCTTGTAGTAATGTTTTATCGACCAAATAGTTTGGCGACAAATAATAGGACGCAGATATGCGAGTTTGACGTACTTCCATCTAACTAATTATGTGGTTACCTTAATTATTAGGTTTATTTAGTTGGAAGACCTATGTCATTAGGTGTCTATCTCTAGTGAGATTAGATTCTTAAAGCCTCAACTACTTGTATTATTGTGGGGGCTAATAAAGAAGATTGGTTAAGAAAAGTAATTAATTTTGCATAGACTGATATGGAATCTTGAAAATGAGTCAGAACTATTGATTTTTTTATAGTTCATACAATTCATATTCGTTTACAAGCAAGAAAACATCGTTAGGGTCATTGTTATTGTGTATAAATCAATTGATATGCATGTGTTGTTGTATCCACATGGACTTATATATTCTAAAAGAGATGATCACAAAATCACATGATACAGTACTACGAAGAAAGAAGAACGTATACAGAACTCAATAACGTATAGTTCTGATCCATATATATTATATCCTCTCGAAGAATATTATGTTACCGATCAAGCTAGTTTAATTAGTTATCAACATAATTACTATTGCAGGTTCCATATATTATTTGTTTACCTTCAATTTTTATAATCAGACAAAGATTTGAGAACTCAGTGCATATATGATCCACAACTTTCATTATTGTTTGCATATTTTTATTGGAAATAACAAATGAAAGGTAATTTAAAAAATTGTATTGTACTATGCCGAAGCTAGAACTAACTTGTAAAAGATAAAGTGTACTTAAATTTAAACAAGAAAACGGTACGTACGTACTATACACTGCAAAAAAATATACAAATAGCGACGGGATTAGTGACGGTATTTTTTGTTACGAGCTAATTAGCGACGGTTTTTGTGACGGCTTTATGACAGTTTAGTCAATTTGCGACAGATTTTTAAATTAGCGATAAGCTTGTGACAACTTTTAACTCTCACTAAATCAAACATTATTTTATAATGATATAGTAGTCTAGAAGACCGGTAGTTTTACATCAATATCTCATAACTCTGTTACAAATTGTATAGGCTTTTAAAATACGAGCATTAACTTCCGAGATGTAATGGCTAATAGAAAAGTTATATGCTAAAAAGGCTCTCCTAGCTTTTCATTTTAGCCATTTTTAGGTTGGATACCTGGATATAAGTAATGGATGTTGGTTTACTAACATACAAGATTACTAGTAGTATCTTTCTTTTTTGGATGTATTCACGGTTTTGATGCTAGGTAAAATGAACTTTATTATTTTTTATTTTGGGAGAGGACTTCTAGGCTTCTAGCCATTTCAAAATTCCTAATGATTTACAAGTGATCGAAAACAAGTTTAACAGTAATTATATATGGACATTTTATTTAACAGTAATATATTCGAATATGAGAAGGTTTGCTACAATTTTTCCAAACTACAAGAATCATTTCAATATATCATCCCCAAAATTAGAAAGTTAACATGTTATTTCATATACTTAGTATAACCGGAATATCCTTAATTTTTACCCCTGTACAATATATCAAGTATTTTAATACAAGAACAATAAATAATTTTACAACTAAAAAACTACTATTTTTCTCATTGATGGTGTGAAAAACAATAAAGTGCACATCAATAGATTTATGAAGGTCTCGAGTTGAAAAGAACTCTTTTTTTGGCAAGCTATACATGGCTGTTAAATTTACCTCTTTGACTACAATAAATCTCTTTAAAAAATTACAGTTAATAGAATTTAACCATGAAACTAATTCCCTAAATCTGATGCTAAATTCTGGTGGACAGGGGCGAAGCCAGGATGTGTAAATGGGGGTGCCAAAATATACCAAAAAAAAAAAGCAACTTAAAATAATAATTTTTCATACTCACCCATAATCTATATACCTCATTTAAGTGTTGTTGAACAAATACCAAAGAATAAACACAAAAATTATTGCAAATAACTAACATGATACCTGATAAAATCAAAAGAAATGAACCCGACGGCTGCTCGCATTCGCAAATACATCAATGATAGTTTCCGTGCTAAATTTTGAAGCAATATCTTTCTCAATATACATCATCATACAATCTTCAAGATAATCGGCTTCCATTTTATTACGAATACTAGTTTTGATGATATTCATAGCTGAAAATGATCTTTCTGCGGTGGCGGTAGAAACGGGAAGAGTAAGCACGAGAACCACAATTCTATAAACAAGCTGATATGTTGTAGACCATTTTGTTTCTACCAACCATTGACAAAGCTCGGAAATCGATGATAAATTCTTGTATTCAGGAAGAGAAATAACACAATTCTCGTAATGTCGAAGTTCCAATTTCAAGTTACTTTTCTCAAACTCCGTAAAGTCATCCGGATAAAATTTGTCAACAAGTAGACAAATATCATCAATTTTGAATATTGAAGAGTGACAATTAGGATTCAAAGTAGAACTAAAAACTAACAATTCCATTACTTGCTCATCAAAGTGACGATTTAGTTCTTGAATTTGAGAATCTATAGCACGATAGAAAATATCAACTCTATAGCGGTCAAGTACTGAAAAGTTATCACGAGTGGGATCATACCTCGAAGAATATTTTGCATTCAAGTTTGGGATATCAATGTTGCGTGATTCACAAAAGAGTTTAACGGTAGCAACCAAATCATCGAATTCATCATCTCTAAGATTTTGAAGAAGGCTTTTAGTAGATAAAACCATTGAAGTAGCCTTAAGAATGTCTTGAGTTTTAGATTGCAAAGCTAGACAAAGAGAATTCGTGATTCCTAACATTGACTTCATAAGATGAAGTATAAAGACAAATTCAAAGGAAGTTAATGCCTTATGTGTTGAACGAGCTTCTCCCTTTAGAGAAGTAGGTCCATCTTCATAAATATTAAGTAAAACCATGCAAGCAGCACTATACATTTTTATCAAGCTAGAAATAGACTTTAGGTGAGAACTCCAGCGAGTATCACCAGGTCGTTGCAGATTACCAATTTGATTTAATCCTCTTCCAGTCTCAAGCTCTTCAATGGAAATTAAGAAAGCAATATCATCGGCATGTGCAACTTTCAACTCATCATTTCTCTTGCATGATGCACTAACAATATTCACGATCCGAAGCAATTTAGCAAAAAATCGGTCGACTGGAAGCACTTCTTTTGCTGATGCCACTAATGCTAATTGTAATCGATGTGCGAAGCAGTGAACATAATAAGCATATGGGCAATCACTTAATATCAAAGCTTGTAGTCCATGAAACTCACCCCGCATGTTACTTGCACCGTCAAATCCTTGTCCCCGAATATTCCGAATATCGAGATTGTGGTGATTGAGAACTGAGCATATGCTATGTTTTAGTGTCACTGCCATAGTGTTGGGAACATGAACAATACCAAAAAAACGCTCCCGTAAAACACCATTTTTATCAACAAATCTTATAACTACTGCCATTTGCTCCTTTTTTGACGCATCTCGAGCTTCGTCCACTATAATGCAGAATTTAGCATGTCCAATTTCTTCTCGAATCGCCTCTTTCACTTTTATAGAAAAGATATGTAAAATTTCTTTTTGAATATCAGACGACTTGTAAGTGGCATTCTTTGGAACATTTATCAATGCTTTGGTGGCTTCTTCATTATATGATGCTAATAAATCATAAAACTCAAGGAAATTACCACGGTTGTTTGATGTTGATTTCTCATCATGCCCTCTGAAAGGCATAGCTTGAAAGGCCAATCTTCGAACCAAGTCAATAGAAATTTTTAAGCGAATGCGATTGTTAAAAACTTGTTCGGCAAAAAATTTTACAATCACCCTTTCTATATTTTGAGTTGGGTTTTGTATTTCCTTCCATTTATGTTCAGCGGTTCGATGACAAGAATCGGAATTAACACCTTCATGCAAACGAAAAGAACAAGTTTTCCCGCTATTGACCTTCCTCCAACCATCAAAACCTTCAACAACAAATGCACTATGTCCTGCAAAACTAGACCCATCCGGAGGCGCAAAAAGGAAACAAGGAAAACAGAAAGCCTTGTTCTTGGCCACTGAATATTCCAACCACGAAAATAAAGCAAACCACGGAGCTTGAAATCTTCGAGGACGAGCCTTGACGGATGCAAGAGTATACGGATATTTTTTTCCTAAATCGGGACGATTTGGACCATGTAGAGTTATGTACGCCCTACGAACTTCGTCACGCCTATTAACAGGATACTCCCAAATTTTTCTACGTAATCCAGGATCACGCTCTAGCGAATTAATATCAAATTCTACTGTGTCGATTCTTTGAATTTTTGTTGGAGGATTAGGCGTATCGATTGTCACGTGATCAACACTACTATCAACATTCTCTTCCGTCGGAGAAACATTAGCTCTCTTAAAGAACGAATTTATTTTAGGTGTCTTTCCCATTTTATACTCGATAAAAATATTAGCGATGTCAGATCTGCAGATTAAAACTCTAAGAGTTAATAGCCTATTTTTTGTTCCCTTTGAGTACTTTAATCAAACACCTATGGTGCAACATAACATCAATACATATAATAAAAAGAAGCATATTAAAGGAAAAAATAAATAGAAGAGTATACCTTGCCGAGCCAGAAGTATAGAATTGTTGATGTTTTTTTAATTAAATCTAACCCCAATCAATGCGGTGCACAGCAGCACAGAGGAGTGGAGTTTTTCTTTTTTCAACTTTGTTTTTTATTTTGATATACACGCTGACACGCACGAAGAGAAGTGTTGTTGATGTTATTTTTTTTTTAATTAAATCTTAAAGAGTCCAATATAAAAGAAAAATATAATTGGGTCTTTCGGCCCAAATTTAATTATTGTGTTTTGGGTTCAAACATTAGCTATAAATATATGTACAAGTAACATATTTTTATGGGGGTGTCAAATCTACACCTAAAAAGAAATTGTACTAAAAAAAAATTGCGTCATTTGGAATTTCTAAAATTATAAGAGGTGCCGTGGCACCCGATCGTCGCCACATAGCTTTCCCCTGGTGGGCTCTCATTGATAATACTCGACTTCACAGTAACATCAATGTCAGTTCTTGTCAACAGTACTCAAAGTGACTATTAGAAGTAGCTTAATTTTAATTTTTTTTAAAGAAAACAGTAATTGCTAATAAGTCTGTTACTAGTATTAGTTTGCGTGTACTTATTTCTCTCTTCACGAAATACGATCATCAAATGCTTGTTATGCCACATCAGCCCACTACTCAAACGCAAACCTTGATTACATTATCTTACTGTACATTGGATTAAATACACAGATGCTCCTTATAGTGTTTTTTTTTTGTTAATTATTCTTTCAATTCATTTATTAACGATTCCTAAATTTTTTAAACGTGCCCTTTCCTATAGGAGATCCTATTCCTAACTAACTAAACATGCATTTTTCCCCCCATGTAATTTCTATTTTTACATTTTTTTTGCTTGCGTTCTATTATGAACACGAAGAAATAGTACTTTTAGTTCAACAAAATATAGCTCATCAAAGCAAATTTTACGACCAAAATTTCCATCTCCTAAATTTATCAAAAACACAGATTGTAGAACTTCGGACGCTGCACAATAAGAAAAAAAAAATCTTCATCAATTTTACCCCTGCCATATATATTTAATTCGATTCCGCGACTTCCACCACTAGTTTAATTTCAATTGGTAAACCCACAAGTGTTATACATAGTAGATCAGAACATGCACTATCGACTTGGAGGTGCATAGTTCGAGTCTTATGAAAGGGTTTATTGAAGGGGTGGATTTTTTTGGGATAGTAAAAAGCAGTATAAATCCACCAATTTTATAAAACCAAAGAGACCAAATCCTTCAGTTTTTCCAACCTTCATGACAAACTATAACTTTTTTCGTAAACCATAGGGACCAGCAATGGTATACACCACTATAAATACATATTACATGCACACAAAAATCTCCCACTCAATATTCATTCAAACCCGTAACACAAAAACCCATAACTAACCGAAAAAACCCTCTACTCTCTTATATTCGTGCATAACAAATATTATTGAACATTTAGTAATTATGTGTTTTAGTTTAGAAAGAAACCTCCCGTTCTTTCTCTTCTCTCTTCTCTTTCTCTGTCTAACGGTCGACTCCCGTCCGCCCTTCGCTTGCGACCCGCAAGATGGTACCAATTCTAACCTCCCTTTCTGCAGGTACAATTATTTTTTTCTAATCAATTTTGCATTTTTATTTTTTGAGTTTAATACTCATATTCTAAAAGTGATTTTGTTGTCATAGATTAATTAGAAATTATACTCCGAATGAATTACTAATAATATAAATGCTATAATTTTAGACATCTATTGCCTTTCTGTATGTAAAGGCGGGAACACGGCGTTTATGATTTTTGTAAATTATAATTGATGATGTTGGGAACACGCTGTTATATTACAGTCTTGTAATTGTGTATTTTTTTTATTAGTTTTGGATTTGGAATTGTGAAGACGTACTTTTCATGAAAGTTTGTGGTTAACTTTGATTTCATAAGATGAGAAATGTTTTATATGAAATTACATGATTAGTTTGACATGATACCTTTTGGTCCATATCTTGTGCTTTACTACATACTTTTATATACTACTCCGTATTGGAATCAGTATTTCTAAGATGAAAACGATACGTTAGAAGAAAACTGACAAACATGGGTTATGACATAATATAGAATAAGAAATTAGGTTTTGTTGAATGAATAAACGAGATATATTCTTTTTATTTCTCTGACTAAATAGAGTTAGGATTTTTTTTTTCTTTTGGTAACTGTCCGAAGCTTACTTTTTACTGCCTCATTAACATGCAATCTGCTATTTATTTTTTTATTTTCCTGCAGGGGGCATTTGCCTATACACGTGAGAGTGAAGGACTTGATCGGACGATTAACATTGCAAGAGAAGATCCGACTGCTCGTGAACAATGCAGTGCCAGTGCCAAGACTTGGGATGAAAGGATACGAATGGTGGTCCGAGGCTCTTCACGGTGTATCGAGAACTGGGCCAGGTGTAAAATTTGGTGGGGACTTTCCAGGGGCTACCCAGTTTCCTCAAGTCATCACCACCGCAGCTTCGTTTAATGCCTCTTTATGGGAAGAAATCGGACGGGTAAGATTGATGATTGATTGCCTTCTTATAGCTAACAAATTTATACTGAACTTATATTATCAAACTCACCCTGACAATATATTTGTAGAACGCTTATTCTTATCAGTTAAGAAGATTCATTTTGTTAGGATAACTATATGAATATTCACTTTTGTGTTTTTACTTTTCATAAAATCCATTTGTCCAATTATCATACCATAACCAGCTATTTCCACCACAGTTTCAGTTAATGCTTCCTCGTTGGAAGAAATGGGACGGGTAAAACCGTAACACTGTGAAATAATTTCGATACATAATTAAGTCTAAAAGATAGAATTTTTCAAAAAATTGTTCAGTAAAGTCAAAGCAAGGTTCGAGTCCTTGCGGTATTCTTTTTTTGTTTTGTTTTTATAAATCTTATTATATGAGTGAACCTCATATGTTTCAAGTAGTTTTTTTTTTGTCCTTTACACTTAACAGCAGAAAAATGCCTGTTTTTTAAAAAGCTACAATATTTGTTTTTTTATTTGGAAATAACTACTTATCTTTTTTTCCATGTAGAATGTTGTTTCTATTGCAAAGTATGTATAAATTTTTATTTGATATTTTATAATTTTGATTATATATGCTTATTGTGTCGCATCCGATGTTTTTTAACTAAACATTAAGCAATTTTTTAGTGGCCTACGTCAAAGCTTTGAAAGCTCTGGAACTTTGATTTGGATGGACACATAATATTTTGTGACGATGGAATTATCTGTACCAATTGTTTGTTTCCATCAAACGTCCATATGTAAATCAATCGAGTTAATTCTTGGATGTTGACATGTGCTACCTTTGTTGAGAGGTCCAAATTCGTCTACAAATTTTTAATTTTACCACTATTAGTGCATGTTTTTGGTTTCATAAATATCAGTCTTAGACCTATTGTTATATATTCCTCGTCCAAAAGATGGTCTCATACAAAATCGCAGTAAAGTTTGACCGGCTAAAAATTTGTATCAAAATTACTGAAATAATTTTTATAAAATTTTAATGATATAATTTAACTTTTGAACTATATGATTAACTTTTAAAAAAATCAATTTCGATAATTTTAATACAATTTATTGACCGTTCAAACTTGTACTTTGTTTCGTATGATACCATCTTTTTGGGACGGAAGGAGTATCACACAATTATTCACCTACTTTTTTTAACTTCCAAGAAACTTAAGTTTTGGAAAATGAAGCAGTTACGTACCGGAAATTAATGTAAATTTATTAAGAGTCGAAAATTGTCGGAAAAAGAAAACTGTCACTAAGGCGAGACCAAAAAACCTAAGTTGTGTCGCTCAAAAAATCTAGTGAGAAAAGATCCGCCACTGTATAATATAGAGTAAATACATCTTTTTTTCGTAGTGATATGCTCATAGGCTTATCGCATTTTGTGGTCATAGACATTAGATTATTAAGTTTGTAGTAAAAGTAAAGTATTTTTTTTTTTTAAATCTAGCGTGTAGTAAAAGTATATGCTCATAGGCTCATCGTATTTATTAGACTTTTAATTTACGTGTCATTATATAGAGTGGGCTGCATGTGACATTACCAGCTTTTGATTGGTTGGGAAGGGACCTAGTGGTAGACATTCCCTTAAACTTAATGACTAAATCATCAACTTCACTTTTTTACTTTCTTTTTCCCATGTTGCATAGTCCTCGAACTGTTAGCACAAACAAACATAGCTGCTATTTATTCAAAAGATAGGGCCAAAAAATTTATAAGGTCACTCACGAAAGGTAGGCATATATAGTCTCTCAAATAAGAGTTCCCACTTTTAATAGAAGTTGCATAGAACTTTAAAACTTAGGTTTTGGTCAAGGAAATTCAATGAGGCTTAGGATAACATAATTGCAGTTTTGGTTTCACCATAAAGTTTTACATATAATTATTATTGATTGTGAACTAACTAACTGTATTTTAAACACTTGACTTTATCCATTAACCTTATATATAGTACTCCATAATATAAATGTTTTAGCAACTAAAACCGCAAGTTCGTGCAATTTAATATTTTGACAATTATATGTTTAAACATTTCGATTGAAAAGTTAAGAGTTCCGCTCTTACAAGTTACTTCCAAAACTAAAAATATGAATGAGGTATTTTAAATAAGTTGTTAAATTGGAAAAATGAAATCAAGTGAACATATTAGTTTCTTTGGGTTAAGTTGGTTAGACTGAGTTACCTTTTACTAATTTACTAATTTGGATGATGAAAGTTTTTTGGAAATTGGGAAAAGGTACTGTAGCTCATATTGGAGATATGTACATTTGTAGAAAATAGTATACTACTACTAATAAATACTAGTGCAAGTTGGGTCAAGGACCACCAATAAGTTATAAGGTCCATCTAACAATCTGATAATATTGTTTGGATAATTGAAGAAAGAATTTAATTCTCCTTCATTTAAGTGAGGAGTATTTTTTATCAAGTAGCTGCCAGGCTACTTGTATTATACAAACAGATAAACTGAAAAAAATTGTATACATGATCCTAAGAAACTACTAGCTAGGAAATGATTTTTTGAACGCATCTTATTGTAATAAAATCTAAGTCGCTTTAATAAAACTTCGAAATTTAACATTTTTCATGATCAAATACCTCTCCTTGTGCTCACTAGTCACTGCAAGAAACGAGTGACTTAGAGACTGTTTAGAGGCAATTCCAAATCTAACATTGGAATCAAAATAATTCTTTTTTAAAGTGTGCCTAAATACAATATTCATATACAAACATAAAGAACCAATTTAAGTCGTGTCAAAATCGATTTAGAGACAAATTTATATGGTTTAACTATGTTGGTATACGAGTATCTTTAGGAACAGTTTTTTTATGCTTTTGTACCTAAAAATAAGAGACAAGTTTCATGTATCTCGTAGTGATTAAGTTTTAATTAATATCAACGCCATTTTAATAAATGTAAATTATCTCAACCAGGTAGTGTCGGATGAGGCGCGTGCGATGTACAACGGAGGAACTGCTGGACTAACATACTGGAGCCCGAATGTCAATATTTTCAGGGACCCAAGATGGGGTCGGGGCCAAGAAACACCCGGAGAGGATCCAGTTTTGTCCGCTAAATACGCTGCAAGCTACGTACGTGGACTTCAGGGGACCTCTGGCAATCGACTTAAGGTGGCTGCTTGTTGTAAGCATTATACTGCTTACGACCTCGATAATTGGAATGGGGCTAGTCGGTACAGCTTTGACGCCAAGGTAATTCATACTACTAAAAAAGTATAGTTAATTTTTATTTTTTTTGCATAAAACTTAATTTTGTTAAGGATGCGCATGTTTCTACACATTTAGGCTTATTTTTATCTGCTGTTCTCATTTGTTTGAAAAAGCTGTATTAAGTAATTTTTTTTATTGCTTTTCTTTTGCTGTAATTATCTTAATTTCTGTAAGATGGCATGAACCGTTTTTAGTGAAACAATATATATAAGGCATGTTTGTGTGAAGGATAGTATAGAATAATATAGTTTATAACAATTTACCATTAGTGGGATGGATAATAACACCATATAAATGGTATTTCATCCGTTCCTAATTAATTGTCTTATATGAAATTACGTGCAATTTTGATCGGTTTATAACATATATCAAAATTGTCGAAATGAAAAATTTCAAATTAAATCATATAATTTAAATTTTAAACTATATGATAAATTTTTAAAAAATTTCATTCCGACAATTTTGATACAAGTTATTGGCCGGTCAAAATTACACGTAGTTTCGTAGTTGACAATTAATTGAGAACGGGGAAGTATTAGTTATACCTCCTTATTATCATAAGTTATAGTACTTATATAATACCAAGTGTAATTTGTTTAAACAAATAAATTATAATATGGGTTCCATTGTCCTAATAATCCTATATCAACTCTTATAACGCAAACAAATATGACTATAAGTATAAACAAAATGAATTTTTCAAGTTAAAAAAAATATAATCTTATTTGCTTAAAAACTGCAACCATCAACCTAAATATCCAAATGGGACATTCACGTGATGGAAATATGCAGTGGAGGAACTAAACATGTTTCTTTTTGTAATTATGGGCAAAATGCTAAAATCGATAAAAATATTGTAAAAAAAGGATTTTTTCAGTGTGTTGGATTGTAAAAAAAGGATTTTTTCAGTGTGTTGGAGTATCTTTTAGAATGTGTTTGAATTCTAAGAAAGTGAAACGTGCTATATTGCTAATAGGCCCGAAATTAAATATGGTTTGTAACAAGAGCTAATTTTGTATCAGTTTTGTTCTCTAAATAACGTTTTTGTGAGTGAATATAAACAGGTAAGTAAGCAAGATTTGGGGGATACATATGATGTACCATTCAAGGCATGTGTGGTTGAAGGGAAAGTGGCAAGTGTGATGTGTTCATATAATCAAGTTAATGGCAAACCAACTTGTGCTGACCCTGACCTCTTACGTGGGACCATTCGTGGCCAATGGGGACTCAATGGGTCAGTTATTTTCTATCTCACTACTGCAATTTCAATCGGGTTATAACTTGTATCAAAATTATCGAAATGGTTTTTTTTTTAAATTTAATCATAAAATTTAACATTTGAACTATATGATCAACTTTTGAAAATTTTAAGTCCAAAAATTTTGATACAAGTTATTGATCGGTCAAAATTGCACGTAATTTTATAATGAATAATTAAATAATAACGGATCAAACATGTATATTTCTGTATGTATTATAGTCAATTGTATATCGTTATATATTAGAATGAGAGCTATTTAGCTACAGTTAAAAACCGTCACGACATTGTCGTTGACTAAAAAACTGTCGTAAAGCCGTCGACAAAACCAAAACCAAACATGTTAGGCTTGGAGAAATTCACCTGATCCATGTTCCCACCAATACTAGCTAGGCTTGGAGATTTCACCCTATCTTTTTCCCTTCTGCCCTCAAAAAACTGATTTTTATCCGGATTAAACCCAAAAATACCAGAACCGTTGATCTAAGACTCGATTCCGAAAACATCCTTCATCCCATTACAACCCAAACTCTCTTCACTCACTCGCTTCTTCTCATATTTGAGACTAGAAACTATGTTGATCCTGAAAAATCTTTTCATTGTAACAAAAACTAGAACCTCAAGGGTACACCCTCTTCTTGGTTGTAGAAAGGTCCAATGAGACAGAGAGAAATCTAGCAAGAGTAGAGAAAGGACTCGTCAAACCATCCACTCTATCAGGCTAAATCAATCATCCATATCATTTATGCCTAAAGTTACAAACCCCCATTCTATTCATCATAAATTTCCCAAAAACTTTTGGTGGAAGTTCTGTGAAGTGAAAGAAAGTATTATTTCCACCCTGTAGACCATATTTTGCAAGTCCATCAGCCACCATATTTTGCTCCCTCCATATATGAGTGATTTTTACCACTGGCCAATTTAATAAGAAGTTTATGTCCTCCTATATATTCATGTATTGAACATGAACTCTTTTATTGCTATTGTACCAGGTTTCGAGAGTTTTCAGGTCTACCTCGACCATAATATTAACCAAATCCAATTCATAACAAATTTATAATCCATAGAGCAAGGCCTTGATCTCAGCTTCTAAAGCGGAATTGCTCTCTAAATTACAATAGAAACTAAAGATCATGTCTCCCATATCATTTCTTAGGATACCTCCACCACTTGCAGCCCTTGTATTTTTGCAAAAGGCGCCATAAGTGTTTAGTTTTAGCTTCCCAGAAGGAGCCATTAGCCACTTAGTAGCAAGGCTTCTCTTTATCCTACAAGGAGATGTGGGAATATGCAGTCTATCTAGTGCCATTTTCTGCATTTTTTTTAGTGTGCGCTTTAGGTTTAATATTAACATTAAGGTCAATCAACCATTTCTCTACTTTCAGAATAATACTCTCCTTTTTAATGTCTTCATTCTTGTGTTTGTAATTGACCTTGCTAATCCAAACCTCCCATAAGATTAGAAAAAGGATTAGTTTGGCAATAGAGTCCAGTTGGGAGGAACCTGTAAATTTGTGACACCAAAAATACACATAATCTTTCCTGTCTTTAAAGTTTTTTTGGCCTGTTCCAAACACATTATAGAAATGTTCCCATACCTCTGTGACAATTTCACTCTTCCCAAAAAGGTGATCCACAGTATCTTCTTTTTTGTAGTACAACAAGTGCATTTCGAACCTAATTGAATCCCAAATTTCTTTAGATCTCCATCAATTTTGACACCATTGTACCATAGTTTCCAGCAGAAGATCGATATTTTATGAGGTAAAATAGAGTTCCATACAAATTTATAGAGATTCCATTTAGTATGTTTTTTCCTGAAAAATTTCCAAGCTTCTTTTGCACTGAGATTTCCATTCATAGCAAAAGGCCAATATCTTATATCATTACCATCTCTAAGCTTTATATCAAGCTTGGCCAATTTTGTCTTTAAATCCAGATCTTACAGTTCCTCAAAAATCTCAGACTTTAGATTCTGATTCTTCATGACTTGATGAAGCAATAGATCTCTTTTTCGTACAGTGTGAGCTTTACAAAGAGCTTCTTTGTCCATCCAGTTAAATGAATTGCTAATATCTTGTTTTATTGGACCAAACAGTTACATTGTTTCGGATTGCGACTCTGTTAGGGAACTATATGAAACCCAACACTATACCGCCACACCAGAAGATGCAGCAGCAGTGACAATAAAAGCAGGTAAATTTATTTACAAACCATCATACATACAGGTAAACAATTATAATTATTTGAAAATAGTAAAAAGATTAAATTCACAAATATTCAACAGGTTTGGACTTGGACTGTGGGCCTTACCTAGCTATCTATACCGAACAGGCAGTAAGGTTGGGTAAATTGGACGAAGCTGATGTTAACGGTGCGTTGGCTAACACTCTTACTGTCCAAATGCGTTTGGGTATGTTTGACGGTGAGCCCAATAAGCAGCCCTATGGAAACTTGGGCCCAAGAGATGTATGCACTCCGGCCCACCAAGAGCTGGCCCTTGAGGCGGCCCGACAAGGCATCGTGCTACTAAAGAACCGTGCAAAATCTTTCCCACTGTCCACCAACCAGCATCGAACAGTCGCTGTTATTGGGCCTAATTCTGATGTTACCGAAACCATGATAGGAAACTACGCTGGTACGAATAAATGCTCGTTTATACTAACATTTCTAGATTTATTAGATCACTTTGATGCTGAATTAGATCCTGGCCTAGCTAGTAAAAGTGTCGTGATGTTACTTTTGGCTGCCTCAGAAAATCCTAGCTTTTCGCCTTATAATTTAATAATTTTGATAAAAAGTACTCCTGGTTTGTTGAATTTTTATTTGATTGAATAATAGGATTGTATAGCTAATTAACTAATTAGAACTTGTAAAATTTTAATGACATTGCTCCGCGTCATGTAACGATTGTAGTAGATTCACGTGCTTTTTGAGTTAGATTAGTCTCCAAGTTATCAGATAGTTAAATGTATCTGCTACAAATCTAATTGCAGTATGGCTGAAGAGGCTATAGTGATATAATTTTGTATCATTTTTCCATTTTTAGCAGTTTCCTGACTAAATAAAGTTACTGATATTTTGCACCTTTTGTCATTTTTTAGGTATTGCATGTGGGTACACAACTCCATTACAAGGCATAGCAAGATATGCAAAGACAATTCACCAAAGGGCTTGCAATGGTGTAGCATGCCTTGATAAGCACCTATTTGGGCTTGCTGAGCAGGCAGCTCGTCGTGCCGATGCTACAGTCCTAGTAATGGGCCTCGATCAATCCATAGAACAAGAGGGTAAGGACCGAGCGGGGCTACTTCTACCTGGGCTTCAACAAGAGCTTGTTACTAGGGTTGCCAAAACGGCAAAAGGACCTGTTGTTCTGGTCCTTATGTCCGGTGGTCCGGTTGATATATCTTTCGCTAAGAATGATCCACGTATATCAGCTATTTTGTGGGTCGGTTATCCTGGCCAGGCGGGTGGAACTGCCATCGCTGATGCCGTTTTTGGACGTATAAATCCAGGTATATAGTATAATTTTGTATCTTTTTGTTTTAAACTGCTTTGCTCTTTCCCTAAGTCTTTTTTTGTAGTATTAGTGCTTGAATTTCTTTTACACTCCAATATATGTACTCACCATAATTTTCAGCAAACTTTCTTTTTCAAAAACCATGTTTTTCGTTTTGTGCTTCCAGTTTCTCATTATTTAACGGCTAAATCTTAATTTATTTTTCATGTTTCACATTGATGTTTTCCGTTTGCTTATCAATTTGCTTTCCCTACCCAACAACTATAATACTAACTACTAATGCATGTACATATGGTATATCTTTTAGGAGGAAAGCTGCCCATGACTTGGTACCCACAAGACTACCTAGCCAAAGTCCCTATGACAAACATGGCCTTACGAGCCGACCGAGCCTCGGGCTATCCTGGCCGAACCTATCGGTTCTACAAGGGTCCGGTTGTATATCCTTTTGGGTACGGGCTTAGCTACACCTCTTTTACCCATGAGGTAGTCCAAGGCCCATCCAAAGTGTCAATCCCCTTATCAAGCTTTAGAGGAGTTGAGAATTCTACATCATTGTACAATAGTATAAAGGTCAAACACACCAATTGTGACAAGTTATCTCTAGGTCTACTTGTAGATGTGAAAAATATTGGGAAGTCGGACGGGACTCATACATTGCTCGTGTTCTCTGCGCCGCCGAAGGGGAGAGGGGTTCCAGACAGGCATTTGATTAGGTTTGAGAAAGTTCATGTGGAAGCGGGAGGGCAAAAAAGGGTCAAAATCGATGTAGACGTATGTGAGCATCTCAGCATGGTTGACCAGTACGGGGTTCGAAGGATTCGTATCGGTGAACATGAGATTCATATTGGTGATGTTATGCATACTGTCTCTCTTCAAGCAGCTGCCTTAGACAACACTAGATTATAAAATACTATTACCTATATTTATAATGTCAATGTATTTTTCTTTATATTATTGTTTCTACTTATTTTTTCGAGAGTTGAGAGCAATTGTAAAAATTTGCATTATATTAGTTTCAAAAAACTAAATAAATGTTAGTATAATGGAAAGGGATTATATTTAGTGTGAGGAGAAAGATATGAAATTTTGGTCATTTAGAGATGGCCAAAAAGTTTGTGCTAAAACAAAACCTGTATTTTAAACAAGATTCTGATGAATAAAAGAGAATATCTTTAGTATGTTTTGCATTGTACGTACTCATGTTTAAATACTTTTGAAATTCGATTAAGTTATTTTAAATTCCAGTAAAGAACCGTTGAATAGATGCTACAAGCAATGCGTTGAAATAATGGCTGTGTTGATTTCAAAAAGTATCAACGAAACTACCAAGTTAAGTAGTAGTAATATTTTGGGAAGAAAGAATCATGTTTTTTTCCAAATTGAAGAAAAATAACATTTTTTTACACTTTAATTACTTTTACATGGTTAATTAGCACCTTGGCATCATGATTTGATATTTGGTGTTTCCAATATATTACACCTCGTGAGGGTTAATTATTGTAAAAAAAAAAAAAGAGATTGACAAAAAGAAATCAAGTGTCTTGTTAGTTAGGTTATATGTGTTTACAATGGAATGAACATTTCCAAAGGATTTTACAACATTCATTTACCATATCTGTTTGCATTTGCCTTTCACACACAAACAAAAATCTGTTTCGTTAAATTACTTATATACTCCAAAAGGAGTATTATAAATCTGTTTCATTAAAATCTATTTCAATAATTATTGGCACATGCACGTCATTTTATTGTGAAAGAGATGGATCATTCTATTTTATGAGCTGAATTTGTAACATGTGTAATGTGTAATAGTGCTAGGTGGTGCATGGTTCACAGATATTATGTAACCATACAGTACTAATTTGTTTCATTAATGTACGTTACACAATTAAATTGAACTACGTATGAGGAAAATGATGGAGGTAACTGGCCGTATAACCCACCCCACTTGCTACAATAATTGAAAAGAACAAAAATGACGGTAAATCTGAAAGAGATCATATCTGTACGTATTTTAGTTATAGTGATATTTAGTGAAAATTAGTGGTGCCGCATATATATATATATATATATATATATATATATATATATATTGTGGGTGGTGTGTTGGGGCTTTCATGACACTTCAACATCAATAGAGAAAACAAGGACATGAAATTAGGAATGTTAGTAAGATGAAGAAGGGCTTAAAACATGTGATACAGTGGAAGAGGTGTCGGTGACTAGCTAGCTACCGACGGGTTGGTACTAATCAATATATAAATATTGTTTGTTTTTTTGTTTTTAAAGCATATATTTTTTATAGTATATGCTGCATCCACAAAACTTATTGATTGATTCACATAAGCATAAGCAGAATAGTTTGGTTGGAGGATAAAAATGTACACAAAATATTCAACAACACATAACCGAAAAAGGTATGATTGATCACGCGGTATAAGAGATCCGGACACAGCACAGGCAAGACTAAGTTGAAGGTTACGGCTGATAATCAATATTGTCTATAATGTTTAAATCATGTCTGAAGTTGGGTCATGTATCATGTCGTGTAGTAGTTTCAGTTACTATTCATGTCCGTGAGGAATAGTTACACGTACGTATAAGCATGATGATTTTGAACACAAATATACATAAATTTAGTACACTTGGTCGGTCGGCTATTATCCTTACTAGCAACGTTAACATATCATGGAGAGTGTTTGTCTATTATTTGGCCTTTTACGAGCACACACTGTGCAATGCCTCGTAGAGGCTTTATAAATTTAGTGAAGGCCTTCTGGAGATTTGTCGAAGCTGTTTTGGAGATTTTTGATGTTTGGGTGGGTCGTGGCGGCGGTTGGGGTGATTCTTGGCGGCTGTTTATGATGGAGAAAATGTATGTTTAGATTTTAATTTATTAATTAAGTAAGATGTTTTTATATATGCAATGTATTATTTAGTACCGAGTGGGAACAAGTATATTGTTATTAAGTTAAGATTTTTTGGTGACTTGTTGAGCATTACCCCTATAAGTTAAGATTTACTATACGTTTTAGCTAGCAAGTTTTAAGCCTTGGTGCAACAAAACAAATTTTTTTCCAGTTGCGTACGTTTTGTTCTTCTTCAAATAGTTTCCTCTCAAGAGTCCTAAATCGTCACAATGGCAATATGTACACCTACCCCCACTTGGCCACTTCTACTAATTATATATTACTGATGTTATAAGTTAGGTTCCTTGTTCACATCTAACATTTTCCGATAACAAAAATTACCAAGTATGCATATATATATATTGAGTAGTATGCATGCTTTACACAAATCTTACCTAGGATTGTAAAATAATGTATGTAAATTGGAAATTGGAAATTGTAAAAGATAGGGTAAGGGGCATGATTCGCATAAATTTGTTTATTTTACCATACATGAATTTAATGTATGTAAATGGTAAAATATAGGGTAAGGGGCATGAATTTGTTTATTTTACCATAGATTTATTTACAATACTTTGGATATTCGATCGTGTGTGGATGGTGCTGTTGGGGTCTAAATATTATATTTTATATTATTTATCCCTTCCGTGTCTTTTTGTTTATTTTCACTTAAATTTAAAATTTTCACAAACTTATTCCGCAAATTTATAACATTTTATAGTGTATTGTATTTAAATTTTAAAACATTTATACATAATATTGTTTTAGTAATTTTTTCTAAGATTTAATGTTTAATTTACACTAATTTATACATTTATTCCAAAATAAATTACGTATAAATTTTATTTTAAAAATAATTATTGCAATGCATAAATACATGCATTATAGTAATTGTATAATTTTTTTTAATTTTTTATAATTTTTTAGATAAAATAAGTAATAGAACACGGATGAAGTTAAAAGACAGAGATAAAATAATTATACTCACCAAATTGACAATAAACCAATATATACTCTACTATATACCGTAAAAACATAGATATTCTTGTCTCACCTTCGTACTCAACCCTTTTTCTCTCTCCATATCTTCTCCTTCTCTGCTTGGTGCTTTTGCTTTCTCTACTTCAAGGTAACTATATATTCTCTATCTAATTTCCATTTTAGGAGATAGTATTCAATAAAATATTGTCATTCTATAGAAAAAGAATGGATAATATGGACTTTTACTTTGTTTCCATTTTACCCTTTGGTTTGTCATATTCCTTAAAGCCTTACCCTTTATAAATTGGTGTCTTTGTTCTCCCTATTTCATCACTATTTTTGCCTCTTTCCTAACATCTTCTAGCTCTATCTTCATCTCCCTACATACATAAAAAAAAGGTTTTCTTTTTAATTTGGTTTATTTTCTCTCTGAATTTTTAATAACAAGTCTATGCAAATTATTGAATGTGATATATTGATATATGTAACACAGGAGAGAGGTGAGATGGAGAACTATAGCTCAAGGTTTGAAGAGTTTATTGTGAGTCAAGACCAAGAGGTAATTAATCTGAAATTCTTCTAGTTTATCTATTTTTACCCCAATTCTACTTACAATAATGTAGATATATTGCTCCATCCATTTCAAAAATATACTACACTTTCGTATGCAAATTGTACAAAACAGTTTATTATCTTTTTAAGAAAAAAAGTAACAACTAACAACTCATTCAGGTTGGAAATCATGATGCATGTATATTCAACTTTTATATGTTATGTGTTTGGTATAGTTATTTTTTCTTCAAGAGATGGAATAAATTATGAGGACCTGCAAAGTCAGTTAAGATGAATTTTGCTGAAAATTTTATGCAGCTTAGGTTGAATTATAATTATATACTTGTTAGAAATTGAAAACCAAATACAAATTACGAAGTCTTTTACCTCGTGAAATTCTACTATTGTATTGGTACGTAATCGTTATTCGTTGACTGGTTCTGCTATTAATGGTTGCTATTACTATTTACTACTATTATATTATTTTCTTTTCTTGGGTACCACTTTGGGTATCAATTATATTTATAGCAATAAGATGCATTCATTTGTAATAATTTAATTTTCATAAATTTTGTATTATTACTGTAGTGGATGGACACCGGCCCACCATAATAACCAGATCTAGACCGTCAAATCTCTATACAATCTCTTTAATAGGTGCTATATTAATTAAAATGAAATAAATGTCTGGAACCAATAAAAAATTATCCACGACATTACAAGCATCTATTTAAATAACAATTCTGAAAATGAATAAATAAAATAAAAATGGGATTGACTAAGAGTTAAAAAAATGATCCACGTAGTGACGAAACAACCGTTCGGATGGAAAATCTAACCGTCCTGATTGCATGACACTTCACACGTGTGAGAACTTCTAATTATAAAGTACTTGAGCAAACTTCTTTTGCGGTGTTATTTTTAAAAAAAAACTTCTTTTGCGGTGCAATTTATTGCATTTTATGGATTGCTTTGGATAGTAGTACAGGTTGCTTTACACCAAACTATAGCTTGAACTAGAAAATTTAATTTGGTCCTCATAATGTAATGAAATCCTTTAAACTTGAAAATATCCGGTGTCATCTTCTTCTAAGGCTATTGTAGTATTCTTTAGAAATCGAAATTAACGAGGTTTATGATAAAAATAAATATATATAAACCCCAACATACATGAACATTTAGAATATTTCATTAGTATGATTACCAATATGGGTATATATATTTCTGAAACTAAAGAACAATTACTCATGAATGCGAAAATCAGGTAGCATAGACGGATTATTATATTTCTTGAAAATGGGGGGTTGTTTCCAAAATTCCCGATTCGATAATTTGTTTTCCTAAATAATTAAATTTTATCTTTTGGGTTCACACTCTATATGAATGAACCAAATTTAAGCCTAAAATATTGATTTTTTGAAGTGCGGCAAGGCAAGTGCCGTAAATAAA
Organism: Primula vulgaris; assembly: GCA_963920805.1. Lineage (NCBI taxonomy): Eukaryota > Viridiplantae > Streptophyta > Magnoliopsida > Ericales > Primulaceae > Primula > Primula vulgaris. Next base: position 4,274,526 of record OY987213.1, read on the forward strand.
TGTGTTTAATTTGTGGATTCTTTTGGCAGATTACGTTTCACGTGTAACACGTTCTTTAAATGAAATATTTTGGTGCTCTAGATATATCATGAATCTTTCTTATCGTGTGAAATATACTCCTACTATATTATGGTAAATTCTATTACTCCTATGACATATTACTATATAGGCACGAAAGACCGTAAGAATATGCTTGGTTTGGTACATACTATTAGGATTTTGATTCAAATTTGCATGCAATATCCTAATGTGTATCGTGATTATTATTTCATATGTACCTCCATTCCTTTTCTTCTTTTTTTACTTTTATGTTTTTATGAGTTTGTACTTTTTACGGTTGTCTGGATGACATTGTTACATATTCTGAAAACAATGTTCGTTTTATTAACAAAAAAATACATATTACCAATATTTACCATAATTAAACCATATCATTAAATTTTGCAATAATAAAAAATCTCGATGGTCCCTATAGTTGGTACTGAAATCCCATATTGTCCAACGATGGACATATGACATATATACTATATAACCTATCGATCGTGATATATGTTTTTTCTAAGTTTAATAGGGGAAATTAGCAAAGTATACCCTGTTTTGCGATCTTGGAAAATATTATTTATGTTATTCAATAATATGGACTACAGTAACCGCAAAGAAATGACTTGTTCGGCTGTTGTTGAATAACACAGATCATTTTCAAAGGTCCCTGTTGGTTCACCTTAAATAAACCCCCAGAAGGAATAACATATTATTGGCCATTTTTTATGTTCCAATATAGGAAGTGTGAAAGGGAAGTGAAGGAGCAACTTTCCTTTTATTCTTTTCTTTATGAATTTTTTCTTCCCAAAAAAAGTTACTTCTCCAAAGAGTATTCCAAAATGAAATTTGGTTCTTACATGACTAGGTCTTACTACTTACTTGGTAGTAACATTTGTCAATAAAAATTAGGCACAATGTGAATGGTTTGAATAGAGAGAGTCAATATATATTGGCCAATGTGAAATGTTTGGTAAGAATTGTATAATAATAGTAGTTGCTAGGTCCTCCTCCTGTACGTATGGATTAAGACATTTTGGACCAAACTCTGAACAAGTCTACTTAATTTGTTTGCATTTCACCCTTATTAGTTTCACATAAATCTTTTTGTTCATTAAGAGACTAATCGTAGATGGTCAAATTCACATATTTCATAGTGTATGTTGATGTTAAAATGCACTGCACCAAACACCACCCTTACCAATTTACCATTACATGCTTGTTTCTACTTTCGAACACACAAGTTTGATTCTGCAAATTTACAATATTTGTTTCTAAGTTATCTCATTTTCTTTCACCATTTGTGTTGAAATAATAATCAATCTGAAAAGTTCGCAAGGGACCTGTGGCTATATATAGTTTGAATCTTGAAACATCGACCACTGCGATTCAAGTGAACCAGAACATCACTTTTAGTTAGACATTAAGTTCAGGTGGCAAAATGTATCTTAAATATGTTACGATATTTATATAATTACAGGTGGCGTCCCCGGGGAAAAAGTATGGAGACCTAGTGCCAAAAAAGAAGCCTTTGATATCAAAGGCAAGTAAAGTTTTATCACATGTATATTGAAGGATTAGATACATATTGGACATTAGAATTAAGCTATAGACACTTCAAAGACAATTGTTGATCTAGCTATCTGACTAAATCTAAGAACGATGATATGTTTTGACATATCTTATTCTCGTTGATCGACCAATTAAGGTTAAAAGTATGGAGTAGTATGTATTTTACAAAGTCATGATAAGATAGTCTGAAAAATGTAAAAAAACTTAATATAAACGATTTCCCCTTGTTAATTATGAATATGTGCTATAACTAGATATAATGTGTCAATAAAATTAAAATTTTATTTTTTCACAGGATCATGCCCGCGCCTTCTTTGATTCAGCCGACTGGGCCTTACACAAGGTAAGGACAGACCTTTACTGGAAGTTTTATTTGTCCATATTTATTTATCACAATTTTTCAGAGAAACTTCAAGGTTGATTTAACTAATTCTATCAGCACAATTTAGAATAATATTACTTATATTTTTCTTTTTCGTTATGCAATAGCAAGGGGCTGGTGTGTGCCAAACAACAACAATTGCTATAGAAAACCTACAGCCAAAACTGCAGGTAAAAACTTAATTCAAAACCATGCAATTAATACCAAACGATCGTTTCCGTGTAGCTTATACAAGTAAACAAAATTCTATGTATGAATATCACCCCATTAATCAATAATTATCATAGAATTTGCAATTTCTGAATACAGAGAACCCCTCACCAACAGCTTCCCCCTAGAAGACCTGCTTGTACATCTGGAAAAGATAGCCATGTAAGTTGCTTATAATTCACTAGTCCCCATTTTCTCTTAATTCTTATATCTTATACTAGTAAGTTTGTTTTCATTTTTTTCTTGCATCAGTCTAATAAATTTCACTCTATTTGTGTATTTAACCTTTTTTTGTAGGCAGAGTGAATACAATGAAGAGCTTCACAAGGCAAGTTCGTACGTAGTTAATTGAAGTATGCAGCTTTAAATTAAACAACAGCTATGAGATGTACATTTCATTTGGTCTACTTAGCAACTGGAATGTTCATTAAACTTGTTATTATGTCAGAAGTTGAAACTATTTGAGAGGTTTACATGTGTAATTATATAAGTTTGCCTATGATATCCTATTTCTTCCGGATTTGCCTTTCGTAGATAAATACCAATGTGTTGGTGAAACCATTGTTTTCTACAAATTACTCTAAATGTATGTGAGAAACGAATCAACGATACACACTTCCCACAATCTTCCAGACACTAACAGTGAGAGTAGTGACGACACAAGATCACTATCATTACATGTGTCACACCATTTCTGCGCTCTAATGTTATTGACTTAATTAAATTAAACGTGATTCTCACGGAATTGGTGAGAGGATTATAATACACCTCACTTAAATCCATGTAGTGAGATTGAGGACAAAGTCACAAAATTATATTTTGATCTCAACTTCTCTCGCTTGAAGTGTAAGAAAACTAGCATGTATCTGTCTCCGTCAAAACTCATGATACGATTCTGTATCAAAACTAGCATAGACTTATTTCAGAATACATCAAGTACATAAGAGCTTGCTAAGTGAATACTTGGAAATGTCATTACTTTGTGCTTGATGATCCATTGTTATGATTTTATTACAAATTTTCTGTAAATTTCAAGTACTAAATCCAACCTTACCAGAATGATGTGTGGCTTCATGAACTTCTGGAACACGTTGTTTAATTTTATTTTCATAAACTAGTATCAAAATCAGATTTGGATTTGTATCCAATTTACAGAAAGTGTTTGAAATTGATGATGTCAAAAGATATATATAAACAAAAAGTATGTGGCTAAATGTCCATCCCGACCCGCCTTGCAGAAAGCCATGGTCGCGCAGCTTAGCTATTCCTTTACAGGCCAACTTAAGACAACCTGGCCCGAGCCAGATTGACAGTACTGGTTGTAAAGGACCATATATATCTCAATTTTGTAAAACAAGCAATATTAACCATTACTGTCAAAACTATATATGGACATAGTACTTGGCTCTTCGGATGAAGCTATGAGGAATATTGTCACTTAATTTTTCCCTTACAAGAATATGAGGTAGGGTTTTAGATTGGGTTTAATTTCATGTAAAAAAATTGGTGGCCAACAGTATGACTGGCTTGCCTTGACAGTCATCTCTACCCTCATCCACTTATTTTGCCTACAGAGAGAGAAAACCTCTGTTTTCCATTGTTTTCCACATCTTTCAAACAAACTTGTTCTACAATATTCATGGTCATTCAATCATTAAAACAAGATTATTAGTCGTGTTTGTGCGAGTTATAATGATTTCAAAATCAAAAGCAATACAAACTTGTTTTCTCGAGTGCAGTATGTGTAACCAGGTCCATGCATGAACTCTTCGTCTTCGTCAAGAGAGGTTTAACCCCATATATGACCGTACCTTGGTTGACGTTGTTCTTTATTGTCACAGATTGCCGTATGCTGAATTAAAAAGGACAATGTATGGCTTTCATGAACCAATATGTGGATTTGATTTGAAACTCGTGTCATGACTAAAATAAGTCACAACCGAATCATGTTGGTTTAAAACACAAACATTTGACTAGTACAAATGTCCAATAACTTAACATTGTGGAATTAGTATCGAGCAATAGCTTATGAGTGAATCAACCCACTGTTAGACTTTCACCTATTTATATATAAATAGCAAGGATCTCCTATTTCTTTCTTCCATAAACCTTTGCGCTGAAGCTACACTTTTTGTAATAGCTTACATAATTAATGACAAACAATTTATGGCTTGTAGCTTTGTCTCTCTTCTGTATCTCGCTCACCGGTTCCCAATTCGGTATGTATTGACTTCGAGAAAATTTATTCTGTATTTTGTTTCGTACTAGTTCAAACAATCTTTCGAACATTACATTTGAGATGGAGGTATAACCGACTTTTACGTTTTAGGCCTTCCTCCTCTGACTTAATGTGCTCGCACATGTAAATTTGTAATTTCCGAGTGTATGAGCCTATGAGGTTGTGTTCATAACTTTTTTTATTTCTTTTATGCTTCTGAATTTCATTACTGCTTGAATACTTCTAGGCAACGCAGAAGAAGAACTTCCTCATAGTGGTGGTGCCATTGAGCATCCAACTCAAATTGTTGACAAAGCCTTGACATGTTTCAATGATAAATATGTAAGTATTTTCTGTTATTGGATTCCTGTAAGTCTTTTACATCATCACTCATACAACAAAACTAATAAAAGGTAGTAAAATCAAGTGACAAAGTGATTCCGTAAAAGAGTAATATTAAATTATAAATTTAGCAATCTAGTTACAGTTCTTTTGTTTATTTTTATTGAATTGGGCTGAAATTGACAAATAATCAGGTTTACAACACGTGCGAAAATGCATTTAGATTGGGGATGAGTGGAAATTTGCACGTGCCGCAGGATCATACTGATGAATTTTGTAATGGCCCGTGCTTGACGGAGACTAACCTTGTGTTACATTGTGTTGAAAATATATTCCGAAATTTTGAGTTTTATAATCATGCCACGGTACGAGATGTGAGAGAAACGGTAAAGTCAGGATGTGGCGATGGTATCGATAGAGGTAAATTAAGTCTTTTCAAAACACCCGGTTACGTTTCTGGAAACAATTATTTCCCCAACTCAAACAAAAGAAAACTTAAGAATTTAATTTATATAAACTTGATTAGTTTATTTTGATTGGCAGGTAATTTTGATGTAACTGAACACATTCAGGCTGAAGAGAATAAGTCGCAAAGAATCTATCTTCCACTTATACTTGTGATTGTTTGTGCGGCTTTTACCTATGCGGAGTTGCGGTTTTAGACGAACGTACTTTAATGTACTAACTATGGATGAACTAGTACTTGTATAATTTGAGGGCAAAACAGTGTTGCAATACAGTAATATAATTAAGGTGATACATTGATTATTTCAACAAAAAAAAGGGTGATACATTGATACTATACTAATCTATATAGACTACAGTGGTACTTTTAGCCACTAAAGTGTGTAAGCATTTCGGACTTACTGAATTAAGCCCTTCCATTGGAGTATATGTTGGCTATTTGTTTTAATTTTATTTTTTGAAAATTTATTGATTACTATGTTTCGCCCCCAATATTTGGAACGCTTTGTGTCAAATTCGAATCTCTCTATAGTTATAGCTTTAATTCTACCTTGTTTTCTTAATCAATTAATTTTTTTTGAATTTGTTTAATAATCATCGATTATAATTATTTATAACCGGAAACACAAAAAACTGAAAAAACATGCTTTAATTTTTTGAAATATATCTTTTAAAAGTACCAAATAAGCAATTAAATTCTCAAAAGTTGTAGTGCTAACTTGAAAATCAATTTTTTTACAAGTGTTTTCTAATAATATGTTTTTTTTTTTGAAAATTAAACGGACCAACTATATTAATAATAAAAATGGGTGTCTTGCCCGGAGGCGAAGCAATTACACGATCATGAGAAAAATCGAAGCTAGCTTACAACAAGTTTGGGGCTTAGTCTCCGCACTCTAATCAAAAACCTATCTCGACAAGAATTACTAAATTTTCCATATCTATTCATACAATTCACTATAAAAAATTCAATCAAACGAAAAGTATTGTCGGGACTCGATTTTGCATTCCCAAACATCCTATTATTTCTTTCTCTCCAAATCCAATAAACCGTTGAAGCAAATAAAATCTTTCCGAGTCTAGCCGAAGCCGACTCTCCTTTGAACATGTCGGTAGCCCATTCTAACCATTGTGACCACAAATTCCTCGATCCAATAAACCCGGATTTGGCTCTTCCTAATGCCCAAACCCTTTTCGAAAATTCGCATTTAAAGAATAAGTGATCGATACTTTCTGCTTGCTTGAGACAAAGAAGACAACCGTTAACGCCTATGATATTCATCTTTTGAAGTCTATCCGACGTTGCTAGACGATTCAAAATAACAAGCCACAAAATAAAACTACACTTCGGAGGAATGTAACTAGACCAAACATAATTTTTTAAAACATTATATGTTGAAAACATTGACTTTATTAGAAAAAATAATTTTTTAAAACATTATTAGTAAAAATAAGGTATAGTAGGCTTACAATAACGTATACTAGAATCAATTTATTTATTTTTTATTGTCGGATACGGCGGCATGGGCAAAAAGGGTTAGAAAAATATATATTAAATCCAAAAAAATCACTTTTCGAGAAAGGAGAATATTCGGTACCCTAACAATATTGGATAAAACTCATAAATATATATACTTTATTAACACATACTAGTAGGGATGAGATCGGGTCGGGACCCGACCCGAAACCCATCAATCCGAATTCCGATCCGATTAGAATCGGAAACCATTTTTAACTCTCCATCCCGAGCCTGATATTTCGGGTACATGTCAACTCGGGTACCCGATAGTTCAGGTACCCGATGGGTCGGGATGAGATAATCCCGATAACATTTTATTTAAATTTGATACACTACACGTTACGAATAACTTCCTAAAAATTACAGCTTATATGCTAAAAGTCGCATATATACATGCGTTTCCCTTGATCATTAACTCACTTATAAGTACTACTACTATATGCATAAAAATTGTATGAGAATCTAAAAATTGTATGGTAATTCACTAAGTAGTCTGTAATTGAACCATATCTAAATTCCTATACATTTAGTTTTCTATGAAAGTCGTACCTTTCAAATTATAGTTGCTATGAAATTAACTGTGACCAGACAATAATAGAGTTAAAAACAAAATTAGAATTTACAATTTAGTAGAATAATAAATTTTGATACATATATAACTAAGTATTAATAAAATTATTTCCGGTACCCGTCGGGTACCCAACACTATTTAAAATCATACCCGATCCCAAAATCAAAAGGATCGGGAGAATACCCGACACCTGATTGACTCGGATAGGAAGAGTTTCGGGTCGGGATTTTCCCCCCAAGCCCTGCGAGTACTAGTAATTAATGTATTGAAAATGTTTAACAATATTTTGAATGCCTTTTCCGGTCCAATTATTTTAAATCCACTCCAATATCGTATGAGTTACGACTTCATATGTATGACTTTGACCTGAATACTTTTTTTCTTTCTGGAATTTTTTGACTTTTTAAAAAAAAACACATAAAAAAAAAACTTGATTGTAGAAGTTATAAAAAATTATAAAGTAAAATTATAATTATTTTTCTGGAAAAAATAATTATAAATTATAAGTGATTTAAAAAATAAAACTTGGGTTTTACAATAAAGAAAGTCAACTTTTCAGTTATTTGACAGTTTAGTGCTTTTTTGTTAAATAGAAAATTCTTAAAAAATATCTCTATAAATTATAGAATGAGTTTGTAAATTAACAGTCTGGTGTAAATGCTCTGAAAATGGGTTCTACAACCGAAAAGTTCAGTTTTATACTTTATAATTATTATTTTTAACATCACAAGCAAATGTTTAAAAAATTCCAAAAAATGCAATGAAAGTTAAAAAACGAGTTCGTAATTTGTACAATATGATAGTAACTCAAAAACTCTGTTTCATATTTTTTATTTTATTTTTGACACTTTTTGGAAAAAGGGACTAGAAAAATATACAAGTCCGATCAAAGTCATATCTATGAGTTACGACTTATAAATTGATGCATCGTCAAATGTTTCATATTAGTATAAGACTGATATTACTCTTATATATTTTTACTGGATTGTCTATTGTACTTATGTACTATAATGATCGGTTGTGTTGGTTTATTGTCATAGTTTGATTGTGTTAGCAAATTTTTACTCTTATACATCTGGCTAGCTTATAATTTGTAAATCTTTAGCAAATGTGATTTGGCTTAGCATACATTATGTAATTTTTACTCATATTTTCACCTAGCATACATTATGTAAAAACTAAAAAGTGGCCACCACTTGGTTTATCACCATTACTTTTGAATATTATTAAAAGTAATATAATTTATAGTAATACAAAGCGTGATAGATAGCCTGACTAAATGTGTAAATGTAAAATGAATAATTAAATCTAATAAATTATAGTTTTGATTTTAAATATAAAGGTAATAATGTTAAATCACCCATTAATTTTAACTTTGTTAAAAAATTTGTTATTTTTAACAACTATTTTAATTGACGAGCTAACTGATATTTTAATTGATGAGGTGGAAATTTTTTAAATCACTACTATAATTCAATGTTAATTCCTATATATAAATTACCATTTATTCGTTTCTCTGCATATAACTTCATTTATTATGCGTATGGCATTAAAACCAATGTAAGCTGCGGCTTTTAATAATTATATATTTGAATTAAAACATAGATAATATTATTATTTTTGTAAAAGATCCGTCAACTTCAAAACAAACATGTTTTTTTAAAATAATTTTCTAAATATATAGTAAATTAAATTAAAGTATTGTAAAGGCTAGCACCGCCTAATGGTAACTTATGTCATTAGTAACTCTGTTCATATTTGGTTAATCGAAGTTTTTTTTTGTTTTTTTTGTGAAATATAATGGAAGATTTAATCGACCGACTTTATTTATTTGTAGAACTAAAATTACTTGGTCCCTAAATCCCGTAACGGTAGCTTTTCGCGCTCCCCTATTTCCCCGCTCCCCTATTTCCCCGCTCCTCTCTCTCTCTCTCTCTATATATATATATATAAACGTATTTGCTGCTCCACAAACAAACCCTAATCAGTTCTCTCTCTCTCTCTATATATATATATATTTATTTATTTCCGGTGGAGACTCATCTCCGGAAGGTTATCTACTCGCCTAATTAAGTAATAAATACTGTATCAATTGAATGCTTATTTGTATTGGTTTTATATTCTAGGGCTTGTATATATTGATTGTTTCGATTTCAATCCTTTGGTGACGTTTTTATGTGATTTAAATTAGATCTATTTTATTGAAAACCCTAATTACTTTTTACTGATTGTTTTTTTGGGTATTTAATTGCAACTTTAATTAATTTCGACCTTTTTCAGTGAAGTACTCAGATCTTGTTTTTGGAAGTCTGATTATGGTTACTTAATTGATTATTGGTTAATTAGTTATAACTTTGATTAATTTTGATCTGGTTAATGTTGATTTGTATTGGTTTTATATTCTACGGCTTGTATATATTGAATGAGCCGATTTCGATCTTGAATACGTTTTTGTGTGCAGTAAATCAGATCCGTTTTACTGAAAACCCTAAGTACTTTCTACGGATTGTTTTTGGGTATTTAATTGCAACTTTAATTAATTTCGACCTTTTTCAATGAAGTACGTAGATCTTGTTTTTGAAAGTTTGATTATACTGTTTTATGTTAAGTAATTAGATCTGGTTTTTGTCTTGTTAATTTTTACCGATTGATTTTTCTTGATCTGGTTGCTATTTAAATATTAATTTCGATCTGGGTGTTGTGTGTGAAAATATTGGATTTAGTGTTATGAAAACCCTAACTAGTTTATACAAGATTGATTTTCGGTATTAAATTGGGGTGACTTGAATTTATTTTAATCTGGTTACTGTTTTATGTGAAGTAAATTAGGTCTAGATTTGGAAATCCTAATTAGCTTTTACAGGCTGATTTTGTCTGTTTATTAATAATATATTGAATTTGGGTCCATCTATTATAGGTTGAGTTAATTTCGACATGTGTACCGTTTTCTGTGAAGTATTTAGATTTACTTTTTTTAAAGATTCTAATTCTGTCTCTACAGATCGATTTGGGTCTTTAATTGCAACTCCCCTGTCGATATTTATTTTAGAGATCTTTATATTAGTATATTAACATAACACAGCCTGTGCCTATTCATATTCCTGACTGTACGTTTTGGATTCTAGGAATTTTAATGATTTGGTTTTGTTTTCATTGAGTTTACCCCATGATATATTGCTGAGTTTGTAATCAAATAATTAGATCAATGTTCTTAAATCCTTAAAAAACTTTCTGAGTAACGGTAAATTACAAATATCTGAATTTAGTTTTACTATAATCTACCCTTTTAGAAAGATGCAAGCTTTCTGGTTTATCAAGATCTTATGCCTCAAATTTGAAGAAGCAATTGCCAATTGCTGTATTATGTTATTTAAAGAGTCTAAGCGTTGTCTTGATTGTGTGCTTTTTTTCTTGCATATACAATTATATTTGGTAAAATGCATAGAAACTATCATAAACACTAAACAACATCCATACTTCTTTTCTTTTTTATTCTGGACTGTTGGACTCTGGCTGTATGACTTGTGATTTATTTATGATTTGTTCATTATCTAGCAATTTATATTGTGACTTTTTTAAATTGGCTTTTGGCCCTATTAGGGATTTAGTTTAATAGTACGTGTATTTCCGTTTTGTAATTGTGGAATGATTGGTTGCGCGAGTATATAAGTTAGTCCTAGTGGTTGGTATCATGTTTTCTTTTGAATCTAAAAAAGCTCTTACCATTGTACTTGTTTAATTTATGGAATAAGTGTAGTAGATTGGTATAGATAAACAAAACAAGCTGTGTTAATCGAAAGGGATGCTTTTCAACATATTGACTCTTGATCCCTCATCAGTATACTTATGTGCTGTATCGGCAATCAATGGCAAGAGTAAAACTTGTTGCTGTCCTATTTGAATATCCCATCGACGGATAGATCTCTGCTGGACATGGTTCGTTGTAAGGTGATACAATTGTTTTTATAGTCTAATTAAGTCTAATTTAAAAAATTGCTGTATACAGGTAAACAAACTACTTAAATGCAAACTTGCAAATAAATCGATGTGGCAACAATTGACTCATTATTTAGTTGCACGCTGCAAAGTTAAAAATATAACATGCAAGGCATGTGAACCAGTCTCCTCTTATGGCATTAATGTTTTCCTTGTATGAAGATATTTACTATCCTTTATTTTGTATTTTGGTACTTATGACTTATAAGATGACTACTTCCTTTTAATTTCCTTTATATTTTGTAATAATTAGCTTTCTGATTCATATACCTCTAATTTTGAGGAGCCTTGAAGAGTATGAGGATATTGGTTGAGTAGGTTAGGACTTGAGTGTTTACTCCTCAAACCCGTATCGCAAAAGCCATGTATTATGGATTACCTTTTATAAATATGTTCTAATATACTTTTATAGTACTGAGTATATTTTTATACATTATATACGTCTATTTTTAGGAGCCTTGAAGTATGAGGATATTGGTTGAGGAGGTTAGGACTGAGTGTTTATCCTCCTCAAACCCGTATCGCAGAAGCCTTGTATTCTGGGTTATCTTTTATAAATATGTTCTAATATACTTTTATAGTACTGAGTACATTTTTGTAAATTATATACGTCTATTTTGAATCGGTCTCTTATGATGTTATCTGTTTCCTTCTATGAAGATAATTTATATTATTTATTTTGTATTTTGGTACTATATGACTATTTTATGTTATTTCCCTTTTTATTTTCTAATAATTAGCTTTCTGATTCATATATCTCTATATGAGAATATTGGTTGAGGAGGTTATGACTGGGTGTTTATCCTCCTTAAACCCGTATAGTAGAAGCCTTGTATTCTAGGTTAGCTTTTATAAATATGTTATAATATACTTTAATAGTACTGAGTATATTCTTGTACATTATATACGTCTATTTTGAACCGGTCTCTTATGACGCTATCTGTTTCCTTCTATGAAGATAATAATTTATATTATTTATTTTGTATTTTGGTACTTAATAGATGACTATTTTATGTTATTTTCCTTTTTATTATGTAATAATTGGCTTTATGATTCATATATCTCTATATTTAGAGGAGCCTTGAAGTATGAGGATATTGGCTGAGGAGGTTAGGACTGAGTGTTTATCCTCCTCAAACCCGTATAGCAGAAGCCTTGTATTCTGGGTTACCTTTTATAAATATGTTCTAATATACTTTTATAGTACTGAGTATATTTTTGTACATTATATACGTCTATTTTTAGGAGCCTTGAAGTATGAGGATATTGGTTGAGGAGGTTAGGACTGAGTGTTTATCCTCCTCAAACCCGTATCGCAGAAGCCTTGTATTCTGGGTTACCTTTTATAAATATGTTCTAATATACTTTTATAGTACTAAGTATATTTTTGTAAATTATATACGTGTATTTTTAGGAGCCTTGAAGTATGAGGATATTGGTTGAGGAGGTTAGGACTGAGTGTTTATCCTCCTCAAACCCGTATCGCAGAAGACTTGTATTCTGGGTTACCTTTTATAAATATGTTCTAATATATTTTTATAGTACTGAGTATATTTTTGTAAATTATATACGTCTATGTTGAATCGGTCGCTTATGATGTTATCTGTTTCCTTCTATGAAGATAATTTATATTATTTATTTTGTATTTTGGTACTTAATATATGACTATTTTATGTTATTTCCCTTTTTTATTTTCTAATAATTAGCTTTCTGATTCGTATATCTCTATATGAGAATATTGGTTGAGGAGGTTATGACTAGGTGTTTATCCTCCTTAAACCCGTATAGCAGAAGCCTTGTATTCTGGGTTACCTTTTATAAATATGTTATAATATACTTTTATAGTAGTGAGTATATTCTTGTACATTATATATGTCTATTTTGAACCGGTCACTTATGACGCTATCTGTTTCCTTCTATGAAGATAATAATTTATATTATTTATTTTGTATTTTGGTACTTAATAGATGACTATTTTATGTTATTTTCCTTTTTATTATGTAATAATTGGCTTTATGATTCATATATCTCTATATTTAGAGGAGCCTTGAAGTATGAGGATATTGGCTGAGGAGGTTAGGACTGAGTGTTTATCCTCCTCAAACCCGTATAGCAGAAGCCTTGTATTCTGGGTTACCTTTTATAAATATGTTCTAATATACTTTTATAGTACTGAGTATATTTTTGTACATTATATACGTCTATTTTTAGGAGCCTTGAAGTATGAGGATATTGGTTGAGGAGGTTAGGACTGAGTGTTTATCCTCCTCAAACCCGTATCGCAGAAGCCTTGTATTCTGGGTTACCTTTTATAAATATGTTCTAATATACTTTTATAGTACTAAGTATATTTTTGTAAATTATATACGTGTATTTTTAGGAGCCTTGAAGTATGAGGATATTGGTTGAGGAGGTTAGGACTGAGTGTTTATCCTCCTCAAACCCGTATCGCAGAAGACTTGTATTTTGGGTTACCTTTTATAAATATGTTCTAATATATTTTTATAGTACTGAGTATATTTTTGTAAATTATATACGTCTATTTTGAATCGGTCTCTTATGATGTTATCTGTTTCCTTCTATGAAGATAATTTATATTATTTATTTTGTATTTTGGTACTTAATATATGACTATTTTATGTTATTTCCCTTTTTTATTTTCTAATAATTAGCTTTCTGATTCGTATATCTCTATATGAGAATATTGGTTGAGGAGGTTATGACTGGGTGTTTATCCTCCTTAAACCCGTATAGCAGAAGCCTTGTATTCTGGGTTAGCTTTTATAAATATGTTATAATATACTTTTATAGTAGTGAGTATATTCTTGTACATTATATACGTCTATTTTGAACCGGTCACTTATGACGCTATCTGTTTCCTTCTATGAAGATAATAATTTATATTATTTATTTTGTATTTTGGTACTTAATAGATGACTATTTTATGTTATTTTCCTTTTTATTATGTAATAATTGGCTTTCTGATTCATATATCTCTATATTTAGAGGAGCCTTGAAGTATGAGGATATTGGCTGAGGAGGTTAGGACTGAGTGTTTATCCTCCTTAAACCCGTATAGCAGAAGCCTTGTATTCTGGGTTACGTTTTATAAATATGTTATAATATACTTTTATAGTATTGAGTATATTCTTGTACATTATATACGTCTATTTTGAACCGGTCTCTTATGATGCTATCTGTTTCCTTCTATGATAATAATTTATATTATTTATTTTGTATTTTGGTACTTAATAGATAACTATTTTATGTTATTTTCCTTTTTATTATGTAATAATTGGCTTTATGATTCATATATCTCTATATTCAGAGGAGTCTTTGAAGTATGAGGATATTGGCTGAGGAGGTTAGGACTGATTGAGTGTTTATCCTCCTCAAACCCGTATCGCAGAAGCCTTATATTCTTGGGTTACTTTTTATAAATATATATACTTTTATGGTACTGAGTATATTTTTGTAAATTATATACGTCTATTTTGAATCGGTCTCTTATGATGTTATCTGTTTCCTTCTATGAAGATAATTTATATTATTTGATTTGTATTTTGGTACTTAATATATGACTATTTTATGTTATATTTCCCTTTTTATTTTCTAATAATTAGCTTTCTGATTCATATATCTCTATATTTAGAGGAGCCTTGAAGTATGAGAATATTGGTTGAGGAGGTTTTGACTGAGTTTTAATCCTCCTTAAACCCGTATAGCAGAAGCCTTGTATTCTGGGTTACCTTTTATAAATATGTTATAATATACTTTTATAGTATTGAGTATATTCTTGTACATTATATACGTCTATTTTGAACCGGTCACTTATGACGCTATCTGTTTCCTTCTATGAAGATAATTTATATTATTTATTTTGTATTTTGGTACTTAATAGATGACTATTTTATGTTATTTTCTTTTTTATTTTGTAATAATTAGCTTTCTGATTCATATATCTCTATATTTAGAGGAGCCTTCAAGTATGAGGATATTGGTTGAGGGAGGTTAGGACTGCGTGTTTATCCTCCTCAAACCTGTATTGCAGAAGCCTTGTATTCTTGGTTACTGTTTATTAATATGTTCTAATATATTTTTGTATATTATATACGTCTATTTTGAACCGGTCTCTTAAGACGCTATCTGTTTCTTTATATGAGGATAATTAATGTTATTTATTTTATATTCGGCTACTTAATAGTTGACTATTTTATGTTATTTTCCTTTTTATTTTGTAATAACTGGTTTTCTGATTCATATATCTCTTTATTTAGAGGAGACTTGAAGTATGAGGATATTGGTTGAAGAGGTTTGGACTGGGTGTTATCCTCCTTAAACCCGTATCGCGGAAGCCTTGTATTATGGGTTATGTTTTATAAATATGTTCGAGTATATTTTTGTACATAATATACGTCTATTTTGTTTTAACATGGCTGGCTTATTCGTATACCCCTTTACAATAGTACCGTTGTAAAATTTGTTATTGTATGTAATGTATGCCATTTAGATCCTCCTCAAACCATGTCGTGCGGATGACGACTTGTGTACAGGGTTTCGTGTATATATATATATATATTATTTTTGTTATATCTTTATTTTAAAATAGTCGTTGGGTCTGAGGATTATGGGTGAAAGGGGTATGGCTGAGTACTTGGATCCACCTAAAACCCTGTAGTGTGTGTGAGCAAGCCCTATGCACCTAATTTCACTTTATTAGTATATCTGAATAAGATACTTTGATTATGTATTTCACAACTTTATTAGTATACGTTTAAACTGTTCATACTTTGATCACTTTTATTTTTTTTGTAACCCGAAGATAATTGATTATCTTTGTAGCAAAGCGTATAAGAATGCTTTTATTATTAGTGCATACGTTTCTGTGCTTCTTTTCCGTATTTCATTCACATGTTTTTTCTCACGATAACTTTCTTCTCATTTCAATGTGCATTGTACCTGTACTGTACTGGATGTGGATGCGCAAGTAAATACTTACGACCTTATTATAAATGTAAGTTGCTATTTATTAGTATCTTTCTTAGTAATGCTTATCTTTTTTACGTAAACTGGTCTAATTAATATTTGTGCTTCTCTTCCATATTTTATTCACATGTTTTTTTCCCTTACAATTGACTTTCTTCTCATTTCAATTGCATTGTACCTGTACTGGGTGTGGATGGAGAAGAGCAAGCAAGTAAATACTTACGACCTTATTAAATGTAAGTTGCTATTTATTAGTATCTTTCTTAGTAATGCTTATCTATTTTATGTAAACTGGTCTAATTAATATTTGTGTTGTGGCACATTTAGCATGCAAAGCCTATGCAACACGGTTAGCTAACCGGAACTTCAAAGCAATGGCCAGGTACTAATAAACATTGTTTTTCTTATGTGGGTTTTTCTAATCAACTAGTAAATTTGGGTTTTCGAAAAAATTTAGGGAGTTGACTTTAGCATTTATAAGTTTCTGTTGGTAAATTATATATGAAATTGTTTTATCTTTAAATTGCCGCTTTTATTTTCTGAGCTTAATGTTTATTTAATAAAATGTTTTGAAACCTATCCGTACGTTTTGAAGGTGATCTATGGAATTGTTGTTAATATAGGGATGAAGGTGATCGGAAAACTCATTCCAGTAAAGGGATAGGTGAGTTTATATATCCGGATGAGAACTTTGAATATATAGCAATAACTTACTTATCTTTAGAAACAGTTTCAGTTAATGGTGAAAAACAAATCAATTTATCTGCATAACTTTTTTTATTTAGTCTCTTATTATAATCAGATAGAAAGCTACGAGATTTTCAAAAATCAGGGACCTGATGTGTCGCTCTTTTAAATCTAGTGGGATATTCTGAGTTTCAATTGTAATACTATTCCAAATTGTGTGGATTTCATCCCCTTTCTCTTAAGAGTACTAATCAAGCTATAAATATTTGCAAGATACCTAGTGCAGTCTCGTGTATGCATAGTTAGATTTATCATTAATTTGGACTTGTCGAAAACAAAAATGCAATATTGATCGACACGGTCTGATTCTGGATTGGTTTTTTTAGCAAAGTGTAATAATTGATTTTTTTAGCAAAATATATGCATATGTTTTTTTCTTTTTGTCATGAGCTGACTCCCTTGAGATCAATATGCAAATTCACGGGTAGTGGATATATTTTTTTTGTCAGTAAATTGGGTGAATACTTAATCTGACATTTGGCATATCTTGGTAACAAGTGAGAAGCATGGATGATGACGTGGCAAGAAGAAGGTAACACACATGGTGGACAAGTAGAGCGGGTTGTGCACGTTAGATTTCGACATATTAAATTCGGAATTTAATTGCGCCCCTGTTCAGTATGTGTAAGCTTTATCACAATCCTGTGAGTCTGTGCCTTTTCCTTTTCTTATGATTCTTAAATATTTTTTTACTCGAGTGCTTCTAACGATTTGAATAGTATATCTTTTTGTTGGACTTTAATTGGTTGAAGACGGATAGAAACAATCGTAGACGTGTTTATTATGCCCGCTTTTGGAACTTTAGCCTTGTTACATGAAGGGTGTATTTTAAAACTATAATGTAATGTCTGTAAACAACACAGCCATACGTCTATTTTTAATTTTGGTTTTGGACTTCTCCTGAATGATTTGCGATTTCGATTGCTATAGGTTGATGACCTTCTGAGCTTTTGGTCCCTGTTAGCGCTATAGGTTGTGAAGTCTTATTTTTATTTGTTATATTGAAACGGTGAATTGCAATTTATCAACCAGGTTGATCCCCCGCTAGTGATTTATTTAAATGGTATTGTTGTTTTCTTTGAATTAAAAGGAATTTTAATAATTGTACTTGTTTAATTTATGGAATAGGTGCAGAAGATTAGTTGAGGAAAAAAAGTGGCACCGATGAAAGATATCTGTTCCACAAAATGGCGTTGGCTTCTTTGTCACTTTAGCTGTGTTGTATCTGATGGCACGGATAGATGATGATGTTGAAAGAATTCTTAAGAGTAAAATTTGTTGCTGGCCTATTTCAATATGCCTGGCTGATAAATCTTCTGCTGGGCATAGTTAGTTGTAAGGTAACGATACAAATCCTTCTTTTGTCTAACCAAGTTTAATTGAAATATTGGCTTATGCGTAATCTTAGGCAAATAGACTATTTAGACGTAAACTTGCAAACAGACTGAAGTGACAGCAATACATTGATCACTGAACCATAGCAATGAACATGTGTCCATAGACTAATTAAATTCTGACACATTAGTTTGTTTGGTCGATTCAATGCTGTTAAGTTAAAACCGTAATGTGCTGCTAAGCCTTGTGTTTTGGTTTCCTTTTAGTTTTTATTGACTACACATTGGTAATTGTTAAAAATTTCGTGAAAACACATAATAATAATATTACTCTTGAGTCATATTCGTTAATCAGAGATTTAACCTAAGGCAGCGACCGACTTATTTATTTGTAGAACTAAATTTACTTGGTCCCTAATCTATTAGTACCGCGTAACGGTTGCTTTTCGCGCTGCCTTTTTGCCCGCTCCTCTCTCTCTATATATACATAAATACGTATTTGCCGTTACACAAACAAACCCAATCAGTTCTCTCTCTCTCTCTCCCCTCTATGTATATATATTATATTTATTTATTCATTTATTTATATCTTCTCATGATGGAAAAATATAATATATACGGATTGATTTAGGGTTAATTAGTTACAACTTCTATTAATTCGATCTGGTTACTGCTTTGTTTGTATTGGTGATTTAAATTCTAGGGCTTATATTGATTGATTCGATTTCTATCTTTGGTTACGTTTTTATGTGTAGTAAATTAGATCTACTTTACTCAAAACCCTAATTACTTTTTACTACTGATTGATTTTGCGTATTTAACTGTACCTTTAATTAAATTCTACCTTTTCCACTGAAGTAATTAGATCTTGTTTCTGAAAGTTTGATTAATTGATTTATATCTGGTTGCTGTTTTCTTTAAAGTGATCAGATCTGTTTTTTTGTTTAGTTAATTTTACTGATTGATTTTGGTTGAGCTTGCTATTTAAGTTGATTTCGATCTGGGTGTTGTATGTGAAATTAATAGATCTAGTGTTTTGAAAACCCTAAATAGTTTATACAAGATTGATTTTTCGGTTTTAAATTGGGGCTGACTTGAATTTATTTTAATCTGGTGATTGTTTTATCTGAAGAAATTAGATCTAGATTTGGAATTTCTAATTAGTTTTTACAGACTGATTTTGTCTGTTTATTAAGATTTTATTGAATCTGGGTCCATCTATTGTAGGTTTAATTAATCTCGATATGCTTACCGTTTTCTGTGAAGTATTTAGATTTACTTTTTTTTTAAAGATTTTATTTCGTTCTCTACAGATTGATATGGGTCTTTAATTGCAACTCCCCCGTCTGATATTTATTTCAGCTCCTTATGTTAGTTATTTTTATTGGTATATTTAACTTCTTGTGAGCCGGTTGGTGCCAATTCCTATTCCTGACTGTATGTTTTGGACTGTGGGAATGTTAATGATTTGATTTTGTTTACTCCATGATATATTGATGAGCGTTTACCCCATGATTGATTTTTTGATGAAATAATTAGATCTATGTTCTTAATTCCCTAAATACTTTTGGAGTAGCTGTAAATTACAAATATCTGAATTTATTTTTACTATAATCTACCCTTTTAGAAAGATGCAAGCTTTCTGGTTTATCAAGATCTTATCCCTCCAATTTGAACAAGCAATTGCTGTATTGTATGTTGTTTGAAGAGTCTTAACCATTGTATTGATTGTGTGCTTTTTTTCTTGCATATACAATTAGATTCGGTAAAATGCATAGAAACTATCATCAACACTAAACAACATCCAAACTTCTTTCCTTTTTTATTCTGGACTGTTCGACTCTGGCTATATGACTTGTGATTTGGTTTATTATTTGTTCATTATCTAGCAATCTTTATTGTGACTTTTTTAAATTGGCTTTTAGCCCTGTTAGGGATATAGTTTAATAGTACGTGTATTTCCGTTTTGTAATTGTGGAATGATTGATTGCGAGTATATCAGTTAGTCCTAGTGGTTGGTATCATGTTTTATTTTGAATCTAAAAGAACTTTTACCATTGTACTTGTTTAATTTAAGGAATAGGTGCAGTAGAATGGTATAGATAAGCAAAATAAAACAAGCCGTGTTAATCGGAAGGGATGCTTTCCAACATATTGACTCTTGATCCTTCATTAGTATATTTATGTGCTGTATCGGCAATCAATGGCAAGAGTAAAACTTGTTGCTGTCCTATTTGAACATCCCGGTGGCTGATAGATCTCTGCTGGGCATGGTTCGTTGTAAGGTTTTATAGTCTAATTATGTCTAATTTAAAAAATTGCTGTATACAGGTTAACAAACTACTTAAATGTTAACTTGCAAATAAGTCGATGTGACAACAATTGACTCATTATTTAGTTGCACGCTGCAAAGTTAAAAATGTAACATGCAAGCCATGTGAACTGGTCTCCTCTTATGTTACTAATGGTCAGTACGTTTTTTATTTACTTATCAGTGACAGAATTGGTGATGGCTCTGATTATCCGGACGTGTGTGCTCTGCCTATGATTATTGTTGCTTATTATAGGTAAGCCATTTGTTTGATCACATCTTGTGTTTGTATGTCTATGACTTCTCATTTCTGTCTTTTTGCCATGTCACCTAATATAATCTCTTTCTTGTTGAGAAAATTAATGTATGTTTTTTTTATTATATTAGTTGGTTTTAGGGAATTTAAAACCATTAGTATTTGAGTTTTACTTGGTAGATTACAAATAAAATATTTTTTATTTATAACTTTAATGTTTACTTTTTAAATATTAGTTGATTTTAATAAGGTCTGACCCTGGAAATACATTTTTTGAACTGTTCCCAAAACATCTCATTTTCGGAAGGGTTGTCTTAGTCTGAGACACTGGGTGCTTTGGCTTATCTACTTGACCAAAGGCCCAGTCCTGGTGTAGTATTATGGAAGCTTTAATAATAATACCAAGCTCGTACAAAAAGATAAAAATGAACTGTAGCTAAATTTAGATTTTGACGTTACAGTCAAGCAGTCAACTAACAGATGTAATACTTCATGATTATTTTATTAGCTTAATTATATTACTCACTGTAATAGCCATGTATTCTACTTAGGTTTGATGAACTAAGACCATGTAGGCATGATTTGATGTATCTGCATATTTCTTATTCCAAAATCATTTTGCAGGACAAGTCATTCTATTCTCTCTCTGCTAGTCTGTCTGTTGTTTCTTCCATTTCAGTTTCTAATTGGCAATCCAAGTTCAGTCCACAGGAATGTCACGAGTTTGGAGAGATCTTTGTAAGTCTCATAACTCTTATGTGATGTTTGAAGTCATTCTACTAAAAAATTCCAATCCTTATATCATGATTTAAGCTCAGATTGGATTTTTTCTCTTTTTTACCGTTTGTGGCCGGCTGGCTGCCTAATTAGCATTTGTGTTCCCTATACAAATATTCCCTTGTATTGCCTTAGGCGTATGTAGGGATGGCAGAATTTCGGGTTTTGGTCCGACCCGACCCGATACGGGTTGGATAAAAGTGCAGTATTATTTGGGTCGGGTTGGATTGAGTTACTTTGCACTTTTGTGCAACTTTGTGCAAGTTAGAAATAAGTTCATATTTCTATAGGTACCACTTTTTAATTATTTATTTTATTTACCAATGGAAAAAAAACACATAAAATTATATAAAATGCCAAAAATCACAAAAAATTATAAAAAATGAAAAAAATAAAAAAAAATAAAAAAAAAATCACAAAGAAATAAAAAATCACAAAAAAATTATAAAAAATGAAAAAATCACAAATAATCACAAAATTTTTAAAAAATTACAAAAAAAATAAAAAAAATTATAAAAAATGGAAAAAATCACAAAATATTATAAAAAATGAAAAAAATCACATAAAATTATAAAAAATCACAAAAAATCACAAAAAATGAAAAATAAATAAAAAAATCACAATTTTAAAAAAATTACAAAAAAAACAAAAAAAACTACAAAAAATAAAAAAAAATTACAAAAATAAAAAATTACAAAAAAATTCCGGGTCAAACGGGTCGGGTCGGGTCGGGTCGGGTATAACGGATCGGGTCGGGTTATGTGCGGATTGATGTGCGGGTCGGGTCGGGTCGGGTTTCGAGAAACCCGGCCCAATTGCCATCCCTAGGCGTATGCATTTAGGTGGCAATAAACAGTCAAGTATGTTAAAAGGCCTTTGTAATGTACCTTTAACTCTTTTAAGGTTTATAATTTTATTGTTTAGTCATTTATAGCAACAGAAGATCTTTTCACTTCGATTCTCAATTTGGGTTGGACAGTGGATCCAACATCAATTTTGTTTCTATTGATTCTGTATTTATATTGGGGAACTCTTGACATATTCTTGAGAATAAGTATGTGTTAATCCTTTGAGCATGGTCACCTTAAAACCTAGAATTGACTGAGGAAGTGTAAGTTGTAATAGATGGCTGGCTGCTGGATTTTCTCTACTACGTATAGTCACTTACTTAACCTTTAATTGCAGAGTAGTATCTGGCTGGGTGTCCTAGCTGCGAGTCATTCTTTTGAAAAATTCTGTCAGTGTTAGCCACACGGCATTAGATAACCTAATTTAATGTTTCTTAAATTTACTCTCTTGTCCTTTTTTTCCCGGTAAGTAACTCTTCTCCTGGTAGAAGATATAATTTGAATGTTGTTAATTTGTTTGACCTCTTCATTTAGTGATGATTTCTGCCTTTTTATCCCTTCGTATGTGTACTAGAAAGTAAGTGAATTTTTGACATGACAATTTTCTTATGTGTGTCGCTTCATCCTCGATTGCGACATTATGAGTTTTACATAAAATGTTATTCGGTTATTTCTCAAAAATGGTTTATGTGGTCTTTAGTTATGAAGTTTCGTGTGCTTTTACAACTTATACAAATTATTAGTTGGCACTCATAATAATTCTCTTCAGTCCAGGGTTTTAGTGCTCTCTAGTAATTGTTGTTTTGTTTGGTGAAAGGAAAGCATGCAGAACCTGGAGGTAAATATGATCCACCTTACTATCTTTTGTAAAGCTGTGTATGCTATCCCCATTGTAGCTCTTGGCAGAAGAGGTTCTCTCTCTGCCCTTTTTTAAATTACTTGGAAACCAAGGTCAACTTCGGTCAAAGAGATGCTGGAGAATATAACTTATGGTTGTGTTTATTTTGAGAAGTTATTCGTTTACCCTTTTGAATGCCTCAAATATCTATTTATGCATCTCTTTGGTACGGAGCCGTTATTTTTATAACAAGGACTTAACATAGACGAACTGTATATGAATCTCCGTTTGAGCATTTTCACTTTAAAGCGTAGAATTGGCTGTATGATGTTGTTTTGAAAAGTATACTACTTTGAAGAAGCTGACAAGGCAATAGATATTAGAAGTCGCACATCTAGCACACATTACCTGGGTTTAGATATGTTTTTGCTACATGTCTTATATTATCACTCTACTTCCGTTTCTTGAAAAGTGCAGCTTCTTATATGCCATATCTAGCAAGTTATATTCAAGTTAGATATGCAACGGGGAAAGAAAACGCCAGGCCAATATTCCTACATTTTGTATCTTTGGATTTACTTTTACATGCATGTCAAGTTCTAATATGTTATTCATCGAAAAAGTGTCATCTCTTTACTAGTAAAAAACAGTCAAGAGGCATGTATGCAGAAAAAAAAAAGTTTTACAAGCTGGAAGGAAAAAGGGTTACAAACAGGTGTCAAGATTCTTACCTATGTTTACCTTGATTTTTTGGGTCCCATGTCCTTATAATTTAGTGCAGTAGAGTAATTACTATTGGCATCAAAACGGGCCATTAAGGTAAATGAATTGGCTTCCTAGTACGTGTAGTTGGATTTATTTATGATGATATTTTTTTCTAAATTTTTAGCTAGTAATTTTTTCTCTTCATGTAACCTCTTACTCACCCCTTTTTACACCTTTTACATTTTTAGGTTCTCAAGAAATGCCAAACAACATGAATTATACTTGATTCTTTTTGAAGGAGACGAGGTAAAACTTGTACCCCATTTGGCCAAAGTATGTTGCAGGTTAAACACACCATCTGAATTTTGCTGGGCTCCGATTTAAGCAATCTTCCTCCCGGAACAAAGGACTATAAATCAGGTAAGTGTGTTTAATATTTTCCTGCTACGTTTTCGCTGCAGTATGTTTAGTTCTGAAACTTCTTTGCAAATCTATTTCCATGATATTTTTGTGGAATGTTTAGTTGTTATAATTGATCCAGTGATTTAAGTAACAAAATGAGTAACGGAAATATAAAATGCTAAAATCCTGAACCCAATAAAGTAACAAGTGGTAACGATTACTGTTAGCTAATACCATCTCAAATTATTTTTGGGTTTAGCGATCCTTTTTTGGTCATAGATTGATCCAAAGAACGAGAGTCTCTATCTTAAGTCCTTGGTGTCTCCTCAGTAGCTCTGTGGTAGAGCAGTCGGTTGTTAGCTGACTGGTCGTAGGTTCAAATCCTACCTGGGGATAGTTCTTGCTTATAGCTTTTCTGACCTAGCTACCTCCACATTTGTCCTTTTTTCTTCTTCTTTTAAACTAGCAGAATCGTGGGACATAGGAAGTTTCTTCTCAGTTTTTATTTCTCACTAAAGGTGAGTTTGTGGAATGTTTAGTTGTTATAATTGATCCACTGATTTAAGTTACAAAATGAGCAACGGAAATATAAAATGCTAAAATCCTGAACCCAATAAAGTAACAAGTGGTAACGATCACAGTTAGCTATACCATCTCAAATTGTTTTTGGGTTTAGCGATCCTTTTTTGGTCATGGATTGATCCAAAGAACAAGAGTCTCTATTTTAAGTCCTTGGTGTCTCCTTAGTAGCTCAGTGGTAGAGTGGTCGGTTGTTAGCTGACTGGTCGTAGGTTCAAATCCAACTTGGGAGTAGTTCTTGCTTATAACTTTTCTGACCTAGCTACCTCCCACATTTGTCCTTTTTTCTTCTTCTTTTTAAACTACCAGAATCGTGGGACATAGGAAGTTTCTTCTCACTTTTTATTTCTCACTAAAGGTGAGTTTGGTTCGTTCAATTCTTAAGGTAGCTAAAATTCTGAACCTTATAACCCTTGATCCTGCAATCTGAACCACTTAAAAGTCTTTAAAAGCCTTATAAAAGAATAATTATGTGGACATCGATTTTGCCCTGTACTTTATCCTCAGGACTCCTGATAAGTTGAACTTTTTGCAAGTTTATACAAGTGAATTGATCTTTCAAGGCAATACATGTTATTCTTTTAAACTCATGTAACTTGGTTAACAAAAAATATACATAGCAATAATTGGGCAACCGCATGTGTAAGTTTTTACGACACCTTGGTCTGCCATAGAGGTTCAATGATGCTGGTTCTTAAAATAACTATTGAAATACGGGGTCATTGCTAAAGTCTATTGTGTACTGTCTTAACTATTCTTATTGACAGTTTTTTTCCAAAAAAAAAAAAAAAAACTTTGAGCCCGTAATTATCTGAAACACTACTGATGTTTCCGGGCCACCCATTCTATTCAACTATTGTCTTTTAGTATTTAGTTTATGCTCCATTTAAATGGGGCATCAGTATATAAAGTCATACTTGCCAAAATAGTAGTATATAAAGTCATACTTCCGAATTAGTGAGAAATGAGTTGTTAAATTATGTGCCAAAACTAGGGGTGGGAAATAATCCCCATACCTGATCCCGACCCGACACAGTCCCGCCCCGATTCTGTCGGGTACTCTCCCGACCCTATTGATTTCGGTGTCGGGATCGGGTGTGATAATTGATATCCGTCGGGTGTGATAATTGATATCCGTCGGGTACCCAACCCGACCCGAAATTTATTAAATATATAATTTACTCACACATCTATATCTACGTATTAAGTAAATAGTTACTATTCTTAATGCTCGATTGTTTCCAGTAACCTTCTAAAGGGTACATACATCTTACTATACACTTTTTGAGTTTTGAGTTTTTTTTCCAATTGATTTATTAGTTTGAATGTTAGATGCATCTAAAAACCTCTTCTATAAAAACAATCTTTTACAAATATGTTTTTCGTTTTTACACCATCAAAGGAAGATAAAGAAGTATAATAATTAGAACTAAAAGAATGGTCGCATAGGACTTGTTTGGTTGACCTCAAAAAGAGTAGCATGGTCTTTACTTTTACTTTCAAATAGTTTATTTGTTTTTTTCTAGTAGTATAAATTCATTTTTTTATTCAACCAAAGCTAACGAAGACTTACTTTTTCATAAGCACATTATTGTATAACTGCCGGCTTGCTGTCATTATATGCAATAATTTAATTGATCAAAATGCTTTCTGGTTTCATACACACTGGACAGTTTGTAGCGAGTTTGAACATTCGCACAATTTTTCAGTAGCAATTCCTCTTCTATTTTATGAGCTTAAGAGTTATCGGGATTATACCATCCCAACCCGTCGAGTACCCTAATTGTCGGGTCTCAACTTTTTTCGGGTCGGCATCGGGAAGAAAAAACACTATCCGACCTCTTTCGGGTCGGGATTCGGGTAGGAGTGTTTCGGGTCGGGACCCGACCCGGTGCCACCCCTAGCAAAATTTTGGATAAAGTCATGAGTTTTTTGTGTCTTAAGAATCAGCTGAGGATTTATCTTAAAAAACATTGACAAGAAATTAGGTGGACAATCGAATATGAAATAATCATGGTATTAGTAAACACTACGGTGCCAAAAAATCATTGAATATTTTGGTCATCGGCCAAAACTGGTGCACTACCACTCTGTTCTAGTCTCAATAAGAATGCTAGTTCTTACTGTTCATATATTATGATATGAATATACCACACCTATTCGTTATGTATGGATGATGAGATTCCATTGATACAGAGCCAATTCCAATACACTTATTGGAGGATCCAATTGGCATGCATCCAGTAGGAATTGAACCTACGAATTCGCCAATTATGAGTTGGGCGCTTTAACCATTCAGCCATTGATGCTTAGCGGGGATGGGAATAACCAAATTTCAATTGAAATGAAATATGTAGGATCAAATCAATGCAATTTAGGAGGAATCAATGAAAGCACAAGAAATTAGTTGTTCCCGAATCACTTATTCCGTAGGCATTTCCACACCTAGCTCTCTCAAAGACGTAACACCCTTACCCACTATCCCACACGGTACAATATGCTCAAAAAAGCTTAAATCTGGATCAATATTAAAAGCCAAACCATGTGATGTGATCCCACACGATATTCTAACACCTATAGCACCGATTTTTCTATCACCAACCCAAACACCTGTCTCATCCTTTTCACCGGGACGAGCTTCAACACCATATAAAAATGCTAACTCAATCATAGTATACTCAAGCTTTTCAACGTATATACGTGCACCAATACCAATATCATGAAGAGAGAGAATGGGATATAGTATAGCTTGGCCTGGTCTGTGAATACGTTATGAAGCTGAGCACCCATAGCTTTTAGGTCATTTTCGGGAACTAATAAATTGTAATATGTTCTTCGTTTACCTAAGTGTATATGTAGGTGGATGTTGAAGAGATAAAAGAGTATCGGAGATTTTGTCAGATTTTCTATCG
The DNA here is from genome assembly GCA_963920805.1 of Primula vulgaris. Classification (NCBI taxonomy): domain Eukaryota; kingdom Viridiplantae; phylum Streptophyta; class Magnoliopsida; order Ericales; family Primulaceae; genus Primula; species Primula vulgaris. Next base: position 4,302,535 of record OY987213.1, read on the forward strand.
GACGTGAGTTTTTCTTGAATCTTGTGACTGTAAGTAATTTACTGTGCCCATTCTCCAAACCTCTAGCTTTCGAAATATTCTCATTGCCTACAAAAATTGCAAAACCAAAACAACTTACTGAGATTTCCTAAACTTTAAGTAGCTACAAGTTTAAAGAAACTTAAACTAGTGGCTTACGGGCTTCCATTACCCGAAACTGAATACTACAACAGTATCAATCAGTTGTGCACATGCGCGCACACACGCACACTGTATATATTATATATAAGTTGTTACATCATATTTACATTACTTACTGAATTCCCGAGCATTAGATTTTTTCTCGGTTTTAAAAAGTTTGCTCCATAGTTAAAAAAGCTTAAAGCTCACTTTTCTGCTTTTTAGGCTGTTAAAAGCTCACGCTTTTTGCGGAACTATTGCAAACACGCTTTAGTTAGGTTTTTGCTTTTTGAAAAACTGGATTTTTTCATGATGAATATCATACTCTACTCGTAATTAAACTCCACTCACATTTCAGACAACGAATGATGCTCGTTTTATGGGATTCATATTTCGTTGCGAATGAGAGCTAAAAATGGGACCTTTAACGTAGAGAGAATTTAAACACGGTACGACTTAGCTGAATAAAGTTAGTGGAGCTAGAAATGCAAATTTTAAGTAAAATGGATTACTCTATATGCTAATTATGACTTTGTTTTGTTCTATCGAAATTCCCATTTCCTAATTGCATTATCCCATTGCTACTTCGAAAACGAAAAACTTTAATTTAGATACTTGAGTTAATTATGAATAAGATATTTAGTGTATACAAAAGTTATAAATAAATAAAAATTAGAATCCAACTTTCAAATGAATAGCATAAACACCTCCTAATTTATCAAAAAAGAAGAAGAGAAAGTTGTATATAGATACGTATTTTATCTCTTTAATTCGCGGGAGAGGGGCATCTGACTGTTTTTTTAAAACAATTATCCTAACTGGGTTTAATATGAGCCGGTAGATTTGAAATAAAAGACCTAAAGATTGCAGTTAAAAGGGTTTCAAGGAATAAATTTGATAAAATAAAAAGGAATCTTCAAACAAATACTCTTGTTAAATTCATTTTCTTTTTTTCTCTTTGCTTATCACTTTAAATGTTAAATGCTAAGAACAATTCTTCCTTTAATCCATGTGAAGAAGTACCTTCAATTTAAATCATTTAATTTTGCTTCAGAATGAGTTTATAATATATAAGTATGTGATAAATGGGTTGTTTTGCAGCAGCAATGATGAATTGAATTTTATTAATGTTTGCTTGCAAATTAATGTTAGGAAATTAAATTTGGCAAAGATTTTAAAAGAAAATGATGAACCGTACATTTTTTATACTACATTTTTTCTGAAAAAACGCACAAACCGTACATTTTTTGTACGAACCGTACATATTTAATCTACGGTTTGGACTGAATTGCAATTTTTTCGAATTTCAGGGGCTGAAATGTAATTTCGGTAAACTTTAGGCAAACCGTACATTTAATCTACGGTTTGGACTGAATTGCAACTTTTACAAAATACAGGGACTGAAATGTAATTTCTGCAAACTTCAGCCAAACCGTACATTTAATCTCTGGTTTGGCTGAAGTTTGCAGAAATTACATTTCAGTCCCTGAATTTCAAAAAATTGCAAATTAGTCAAAAAAATTGAAATTAAACATGAAATTAAACTTTTTTGAATTTTTTTTGAAATTAAACTTTTTTTATCTATATTTGTGTAAGTCTATGTTTGTGTTTATTTTGAGAGATTGTTAGAATTGATCAATTTTATATAAAAAAAATCATGTTTAAAAGATTTATATAAAAAAGTCATGTTTAAAAGATTTATAATTTTTATAAAAAGTTCCTTTTTATTTTAAATATATGAATAGGGAATTTAGTTTTTTCCATAAAAAAAAATTCTTGTTTAATTTCAAATTTTTTTTTGGACTAATTTGCAATTTTTTTGAAATTCAGGGACTGAAATGTAATTTCTGCAAACTTCAGCTAAACCAGAGATTAAATGTACAGTTTGGCTGAAGTTTGTAGAAATTACATTTCAGTCCCTGCATTTTGTAAAAATTGCAATTCAGTCCAAACCGTAGATTAAATGTACGGTTTGCCTGAAGTTTACAGAAATTACATTTCAGTCCCTGAAATTCGAAAAATTGCAATTCAGCCCAAACCGTAGATTAAATGTACGGTTCGTACAAAAAAATGTACGGTTTGTGCGTTTTTTCAAAAAAAATGTAGTATAAAAATCCAGCCTCGAACAAAAAAGATATGTTCCGGGGTTTCATTGTATGTATATATAGGTTACAAGATAAAGGATACAAAAGAAATTAGGAGTTATTTTACGGTACAAGCAGTTGGTATGTTTAAAATTTTACTTTGTTTATGATTTTTATTGAACAGACGCTTGTCTGGTGTTTCTTGAAAACTAAATAAAACATAATCACCCTTCCCAATTAATTGGTAACTACGAAACTACGTGCAATTTTAACCGGCCAATAACTTGTATCAAAATTGTCGGAATGAAATTTTTTAAAAGTTAATTATATAGTTTAAACATTAAATTATATGATTTAGTTTTGAAATTTTTTATTTCGACAATTATGATACATGTTATAAACCGGTCAAAATTGCACGTAATTTTATAAATGATAATTAATTGAAAACGGAGGGAGTATCATACCAAGAGTTTAGAAAGGTTTATCTAATTTTAAGAAAACTGGACTGGGTACATAAATGATCTCCATAAATTAAACAAAGTTTCCAGGATTTGGTTTCTCTACTTGTCATAATAGACTTATATTTCTCAAGATTTTAAAATGTAGCACATTTGGTCCTTATTGGATAGAGGAAACCCATCATAATCCATAGATGAATCAGATTAAATCATCAAATGGTTCTCCAAAGTAATTTTGTTTTCTATAGTTAGGAATGTTTATCAATTATCAATATAGCAATTTTAATTACAAATGCATAAAACTATTTGATTTCATAAAATTATTTATTTCCGATGAGACATAAGTACTTAATATCCCAGTTTATTGATATTTCTGGTTAATAAGTTCAATGAATGGTGAAAGCAAGAATTTGTTATAAGTAATATAATAAGAAGACAGTTATTTAAGAAAAATAATTTGAGTACCGCAACCCAAATCTTCACAGTTCACACCTTTTGGAAATTGAACTGTTGTTAGATAAGGAAAAAAATAACTAAAATACTTTGCAAAAAGCTTGATTTCATATGACCCCTTAAACTTTGCAATTTTGCAATGACTTTCATAAACTATCTACATTCTGCAATTAACCCTCATACCTACCTTTACAATAACATAACTCTACCCTCTGTAACGACTCAGAAATTGGTATAGTTATTATGGTCTATTAACCATTTTATTAGTGGTATTAATATTTATTGGGTGTTGTGTAGCGATTATTTTGGTTGCAAAAATTTTGTGTAAGTGTGTAATATAACTTGAAATAATTTATTATAACGTAATTGTGTTTGGGTGTTAATTGAATAAATAATAGTTACACGGACTTGGATGGTAATTGAATTAATAAAAACTAAACCTAATTGGTAATACACATATCTATACTATTAATATATGTGTAGACCCATGAAGCCTTGAAACAACTTTCTTTCAAAAAAGCCCCAATAAATAGAAAAATTACAAAACAAGAAAAAAGAAGTTAGAGCAAGTAAAAAAAAAAAACTGCCGTTCCATTAAATAGAACTGCCCCAATAAAACTGCCCCAATAAAACTGCCGTTCCATTAAATAGAACTGCCCCAAGAAAAAGGAAATTACACCAGTAAAAAAACTCTTTCTACAAAAAACCAGAAAAGCATTGAAAATACAGGTAAATACAATTTCTCTTCATTTATTCTACTTTTTACTTCAATCTTTATCCCATTTATTATTCAAATTAAAATATAGAATCCAGCGTATTTTGTTATTACACGTATGTATGCATATATTTTTTTGAATTCGCACCCATCGGGTGGGCAAGTCCGCTAGTACAGTATATACATACTCACTTTACATACACAGCCGTATATATACATATTCGTATACACATATATAATACACATATACATATAACCTACATACACAGATAGAAATACATAAATACTGTCGAGAGAGAGGGGGAGAGAGAGTAAGGGCCGACAGAGAAGAGTTGTCGGAGACGTGGTCGGTGACAAAAGCGACCATTCATGGAGGTATAGTTGGTTGTTTTTTTTTGGGTTTCTACGTGGTCGCTTCGGAGGCTGATATCGAGGTATTCGGGTGTCCGTTTTTCGCAATCAAATACATTTTCTTAATCTACTCGTCGATATCTATCTACCTGTGTAAGTCTGCTTCTTCGATTTTCACTTTTATAAAAACCCATTTTTTTAAGATTTTATTAATAATCCGAATTTGGTCCTTGTTTTAATTACATAATAGGGGCTGTTTAAGGACTGTCTAGGCTGTCCAGGTTTTATTAGGTGGTACAGCTCGAGTTTGGGAGTTTTTATAAACGAGCTCTTGTTTGTTTCGGTAAGTGGGAGGAATATGATTTCGTTTTAAAAGCGGGACTTGTGTGTTGTTTGTTGCATATTAATTTAGGTGATGCATGTGCATTATAGTGACCAGTGATCTTATATTTACTTATACTTAAAACACAATTTGTGAAAATGTAATATAAATTAAACTTTTGAGAAGTGTTGAACGTGGTGACAATGTGTATACATATGTGGTGGTATTGTGATTAAAATGATGTGTTTCAAGTGACATTATGTATTATTTTCGGTGTGTGGACTTTGCTGTTTTTTTTGCCCTTTTGGAGCTTATATATATATATATATATATATATATATATATATTTTTTTTTCTGGTATTGTAGTACCAATGTGTGTGGGGTACCATTGTATGATGGGTCCCTGAGCAGTGACTCTAAAGGTGGGTACATTTGTACCATTGTGTATTTAAGGATGGTCCCCGGAGGCTTACGGTGAGAGTCCGGAAACTTGCGCAAGTATTAGGTGTATCGGTACCATATGGGTAGTGCCCTTAAAGCCGGACTCATATCTCTAGTCACATACGATAGTGTCAGCGTGTCGGTGGGGGTACCATTGTATTATGGGTACTTGAGCAGTGGCTCTAAAGGTGGGTACGTATGTGAGCAATCCCGACTTTGTTTTTGTTGAGTTTTATTTTTATTATCATAATCTATTTATTTAAACCTTGTTTATATGTTCATTTGTTGTGAATGTGTAAGTTACTGAGGTGGTTACGTTTCCCATAAAATTGTCTTGTCATTATTTATCCTGATAATATATTTGTCATGTTAGGATTGTGTGTGCGTGATTAGTAGCGTGCGCCGCTTTTTAAGCGATATTGTTTTCTTACCTCATTTCTTTGTTTTCTGTACGTTTTGTTTTCAATCGGCATACACGTGCCGACGTAAGCCGTGACGAAGCTTAGAGTGATTGCTAGTGGCTCAGTTATCGGATTACACTTGATCGTGTGCACGTTAGACTTTTTATTCATGTTGGAACTATTCATTTAGTTGAGCCATGTTGGCCTAATAAGTGTTATCGCGAGTTTGTTCGTTATTTGCGTACAAATACTTTATTCGTACCTCATTTATTTTGACTATATGTTTTGGATCTTGATGGTTATTGGATGTGACATTTTATTGTTGGATTGGTTTTAGAAATAGCGCGATTGACGAGTTTTAATTATCTATATCATGTTGTTTGAACATGTTGATTTTTTTGTGTGGAAACAAATAGATACGTAAAGGTCATAAGATTTTTATAAATCATTTTATTAAAACTTTCTTTTCGTATCGTCACATTTGAGCGTTGTTGGCTACCCTTAGGCCAATAGTGACTCAAATATGACTATCGGCATGTCCTGAAGGATCCGTTTGATTTTTATTTAGTGTATTGTCGAATGCTTCCGCATGTTTTGATATTTAAACTTTTTTCTTTTAAATAATATTTACTGCTCGGGTTTACCCAAATCCGGGGCGTGACACCCTCGATCATCCGTTTTGAAAAAAAAAAGTTACTTTTATTTAGTTCTTTAATATCTATGCAATTTAAATGCGGGTCAACATCTTTATAACGAAAAAACATTTTCCACAGCAATATAACTCTTTTCCTTATCCATTATATTAAGCATCGGAAAAACACGTACATTCAACAAAGAAATATGTAAACATAGTAGCATTCAAATGAATAGTGTACAAAATTATCAATTATGTCATTTCAGAAGTGAACATGGGCGTAATTATTATATCCAAGTGCTATTTGCAAAGTACCTATAGTTCATGGGGTTTATTTCCATAACATTTATAGTTCATAGAGTTTATTAGCATTTTAGTTTAAAGTATATTCGAGAAATATAAAAAAAAATTAAATCCACTGCTCCCATAAATTCTCCACGTACTAAAATAACTGCCAACTAGCTTCTTATTTTTTGAACTGCCGCCTTAGCTTACACACGGTAAAAATAAAATAACTGCCACTCTTCCCACGAAACAGAGCATCAAAACAGAGTTATACCATGTTTCTTCTTCTCCAAAAATCATAAGTTCACAATCCAAACATGGCATTGTTAAATTACAAAAATACTCTCTCTTTCCCCCTCTCGAAAACGAGGACCCCTGCCCAGACCTACCTCCTTCTAGCTTTCTCGCTGTTCTTTTACTTTTCCGGTTCGAATCAGAGCAATGGCGAGTGGAGGGGTAGTAAAAACGCGACAAGGGATTTTGGGTCTTGTGATATATTTGATGGTGACTGGGTCGAAGATGATTTTGAACCGCTTTACCAACCTGGTTCATGCCCATTTGTTGACGACTCGTTTAATTGTTTTAAGAATGGGAGGCCGGATAGTGATTATCTTCGGCTCCGGTGGGTCCCACGAGGCTGTCAAATACCAAGGTACATAAATGGAGTAACTAGGAACCGGCTAAAAGAGACTATAACACCTCGTATTGAGGAAAAACCGATATTTTAAAATGTATCTTGAATTTTTTTATTTATTGATTTTAGCCTTTCAGCACCCCATACTTACGAAAAAAACTTTTCTAGTTTCGTCACCAGCAGAAGTTGGAGTATTTTCCAGAAAAAGAAAACTGTGTAAAAAAGAAGAAGAAAACTTGGCAGTTACTAAAGTATCACTCTTGTAGGTTACTGGCTTGTTTGTGTACAACTTATAAATTGGTCAATATATGGGTTCTTTGGACTTGAAGGCTACCTAACTTGCATTTTCAACTTATTTTGTTTGGTTATTTTGCTTGGAAATTGTAATGCTTTACAAGAATTGGAGATTTTTTATATTAAAAAGTAATTAGTGGAAAAGTTTATATTTAGAGGAATGTTTCTCTTCCTAAAATAAAGCAGCTTGTTTGCTGAAAGTATCAATTGAACTTATAACAGAAAGACCTATAGACTTCAAATTAGATCTATGACCCTTCTTTTATCTCGCATCGAATTTCTCAAAGCACACACTAATGATTCAAACAACCACTGTTGCTTATGGATACTACAAAATATGCTTATGTTTTTGTCCCCACTTTAATAATTTGTGGATCTATGAATAGTAATTAGTTAGTTTTTTCTCTTCTGAGCTATCATGTTTCGAACTTCAGCTTCTAGTCTTCTGGAATTTGGAAGGAACATTTGTTTGCCTATAAAGTAGGATAAGTCTTAAGAAAAACTATTGGCTCGAAGTAATTTAGCAATGCCACTATGCCAGTTCGATATCAAATCGACAATATTTCGTACACATAAGACTACAGTTTATGGACAAATTTTGGATAGTTTTTACTGCATTTTTCGTTTGAACGTGGAATATTTATATAAAGAACCCTATTTTTTTCTCTACTTCCTCAAAAAAAAAATGCAGGTTTAATGGTTCGCAAATGTTGGACATTTTAAGAGGAAAAAGATTAGTTTTTGTTGGGGACTCATTGAACAGAAACATGTGGGAATCATTAGTTTGTGCTTTGAGAAATTCGTTACGGGACAAAAGAAGGGTCATTGAAGTATCCGGTCGACGACATTTCAGGACTCAAGGGTTCTATTCTTACAAATTTAAGGTTTGTAATATACTGAAACCTTGATTTCCATCTCTTCATATACACAGTAACATGTATATAGTTTTCTAATTAATATGGTGATTGAAAAAATCTTTCAGGACTACAAGTGTTCCATTGATTTTGTGAAATCACCATTTCTTGTTCAAGAATGGAAAATCTCGGACAAGGCGGGGACACGAAGAGAGACACTACGACTTGATATGATACACGAAACTCTGAGCAAGTATCAAAAATCAGATATAATCATTTTTAATACGGGGCATTGGTGGAACCACCAGAAGCTGTACAAAGGGTAGCATTTTATGCATGCGAAGTTACGAACAAACTCACACTCTTAATATATTTCCCCCACGAGACTAACGTCTTTGATTTTTTCTTCAGGAATAATTATTTTCAAGAAGGAGATCATGTGCATAGCAAGCTAGAAGTTGGAGAAGCATATACAAAGGCTTTGAAGACATGGGCAAAATGGGTTGATAACAATATTGATGCAAATCGTACCAGGGTATTTTTTAGAGGATACTCTGCCGCTCATTTCAGGTAGAATTCTGACAAATTTATGGTAGCATCCATACTAGACGAAGTTTGGATTAAGCCTATAAGTCTGGCTTAAATGTTTTGGCTTATATTGGCCACCTGATCAGTTTGTTCGCTAGCGTAAGAGTTATTTTTTTCAATTTGGTTGTGTGAGATGAAAAAGATTTAAACTAGTAAAGATAGCAAATACGAATCCTACCAATCTTTGTATCAGCCTTCGCTTCGACTTCAAAGATTTGTTTGTTTACACAATGTTTTTTATTTCAGTAATTGTAATGCAATTTATGTTTGTTTCTATAAGTTTGATAAATATTGGTTCGAAAAAGTGTGATATCGTGTCCACACTAGGCTTTTCCGAGGGTACTTGATCAAGTTACACGGTTAGAGGATTTATGTACAACCAGTCAACCATAGCACTTTCAGTTTTATAGTAAATAATTTAACCCCTTTCTTTGCAGGGGAGGACAATGGAACTCCGGAGGCAACTGCGACGGAGAAACCCGACCCATAACAAACGAAACGCATCTGTCACCATATCCATGGATGATGAACACTCTCGAGTCTATAATATCCGAGATGGAAACCCCGGTTTATTACTTAAACATTACAAAAATGACTGACTATAGAAAGGATGGACACCCTTCGATTTATAGGCAACTAAAGTCCCTTAAAAGTTCGGGGAATGTACAAGATTGTAGTCATTGGTGTCTCCCTGGGGTGCCGGATCATTGGAATGAGCTTCTCTATGCTATTTTGCTACAATCCGGAGCATAAAATACGCAATGACTTGGCCTACCGTAAGGCTATCAGAAGTAGAATCATTTTGCGGAAGTAGAGTTTCTGTAATTTAATCGTTGCTAGGATAAATCTATTTATTTGCATCTTGCAAACTTATGTAGTTATTCTTTGTATTTTATGGGATAATAGAAATGGAAAAACTGACTTATTTTTTTACGAATAGCATCATCACGAATATCCTGATACTTCACATTGTAGTCGATCACATAATGATCTGATATAAATATTTACTCCATCCGATAGTTATCTCACAGGACTACATGTTCAAGATAATTAATTTATAAGGAGATATCAAATGTAGCATAACAAAAAAACGTTCTTCTGGTTACATATACCAATCACCAATTCATATCAACAGATTTTATCACTTGCTTCTAATATTGTTTGTCTCTCGGAACAATTAACGGTTAACTGAATATAATTGATGGACTCGTGAGTGAGACGAGACGAGATCTTATAAAAAAAATTCTACTATGAAAGAAAGAGACGAGATCTTATATCTATAATAAATTCTCGAATCCGCCAATTTTCAAATATCGTGGGATATACAACCAAAAAAATTTCAATCAACAAATTTTCGTGGATATCGTGTGGACTGTGGAGTAACATTTGATATTTTCACTATTATGTAAGTTTATATATATATATATTTTTTTTTTATGGAAGAATTACAAAAACCATAATAACATCACAGTTTAAATTATAGTGACCTATTTGGGTAATTCCCACATAAGTTTACTGATCTATGCATCTCGTAAAAATAGTTCAATTCTAACGCAAATTATTAAAATGCGATCATAGTTAGTTATAATTAAATTAATAAATTTGCGTGTCAATGTCGACATACAATATACAAACATAATTAAAAATTTAACCAAGAATATTAATTTGGGACTTAGACAGCCGTAGAAGTATTTACAGAGTACAAATCATCCTTTAATATGGATTTTTCACATTCCATACTCTTTTGTTTTTTCAATCCAAAATAATCATTCAAAAAATTTGAAAAAATACTACAATTACGACTAGACAGTTATTAATGCATTTCAATAAAACAAAAAACGAAAAAGTCAATACTTTTTTTATTTTTTGACCAAAAATAAGAATTAAGGTAAATTAAAAATTAAAATCATAAAAATCATGTCAATCAATTTTTTTGTCCAAATATGAAATTACTCTTTTGTAAACGTTTATAACCATAGCTTTAAATAAATAAAAAACGTTTATAAACACACACAAAAATACCAAATAAGATTTAAAATATAACAAAATAAAATTGGTCAGGGCCACGTATGCTAAAACTTTTGTCACAATGTCGACATACAATATACGAAACATTCGCGAAGAATATAACTTGACGATTTCTTATAGAGAGAGGGAGAGAGAGTTATAGCTTAGCGAACACGTCACCGGAGATGAGACCGCCGGCGGCAATGGGAAAACGGATCAACCTTGACACGTCAGCACGGAGGATCGACGTCGACAATCGTCTCCCCCTTCGCAATTACTATCGAATCGCTGATAATCTCCTTAAACAAGTATTCTTTTTTTAACAATATAATAACAATTCACTTAATTGGCTCTCTCTCTCTATATATATATATTTATGTATGTATGTATGTGTGTGTGTGTGTGTGTGTGTATGCAATAGAAATATAGAATTCGATTGATCGTTAGCGTCTTGGTGTTAATTAGGATAAAATAGGAGTACAGGTAGTTTGATTATTGTTGATGAACTTGGTTGGTTGGGATATTAATTAGTCCATTGAGTGTGTGTGTATAGATATTGTTGCACCGGAATTTGAAATATAGGAGTCGATGAATCGTTAGCGTATTGGTGTTAATTCTAGTAATATAGGATAAGAAAGTTGTTATTTTCCGTCATTGTTTGATTGTTTTTTATCTGACTCTAAATTAGGGCTTTGTTAACACTTGTTTTTATTTAATTTAAACTTAAATGATATTACGAGTATATGCAATAGAAATATAGAAGTCGACTGGTCATCATCGTATGGGTGTTAATTCTGATTAACTAGGATAGTAAATTTGTTACTTGCTATTGTTTGATTGGATTTGTCAAATTATAAATTAAAGTTTTGTTAACACTTATTTTATTCAATTTAAATTAAATGATACTCCTATTAGGAGTATTGACAGTTTGATTATTGTTGACGAACTTGGTTGGTTGAGATATTAATTAGATAATATAAATATATATTTGAGATAGAAAATTGTTAGCGTTTTGGTGTTAGTTCTAATAAAATAGGATAGTAAGGTTGTTATTTGTTGTCATTGTTTGATTGGATTGATCAAATTCTAAGCTAGGGTCTGTTAACACTTGGTTTTATTCACTTAACTTAAATGATATTAGGAGTATAGATAGTTTAATTATTATTGATGAGCGTGGTGGGTTGAGATATATATTAGTCGATTGAGTATGTGTGCATAGATATTGTCGTATCGTGATTTGAAATATTGGGATTTTTTTTTAGCTACCCTAGAAAAACTAGGAATACATAAATTGATTTTATAAAATGTGATATATTTGTGATTTTCTCGTGGTTATTAGATAAAATAAATCAAATTCTAATTAGGGCTGTCGTTAACATTTGTTTTATTAGTTTTAACTTTCATGATATTAGAGGAATAAAGCTGTTATAGTTATTGTTGAGGAGCTTGGCTTTTGGCTATTTCAGTTGATCAAATTGCTTATGTTCGTGTAGGTATTGTGATATTGGATTATACGAATATTTTTTATCTACCATGAAAAACGCTAGGCGATAAATTTTTATATAAGATGATATAGTAGTGTATTTTTTTAAAGATACTATGAGTTTATTTGGTTGCTTCTCTTAACAAAATAAGCTGGCATACTTGAGCCTAAGAAATATCTGTGTCCATCAGCTTAATGCGTATAGATTTTTCGGTTTAGAAACCAAAAAACCCAGTTGTTTAAACTGATAAACTATATTCACCGCATCTTTTAAGCGGGAAAAAAAAAAACTGAGCTGAAAAACGCTATGTAACAAGCTATATAAATATAAAGATTCATTTTGTATAACTAGCATTGCTCTGTATACTTATTTGTTTTTGGGTAAACCGACCTTGCAATGGAAATGCATTTCTTGAAGAGCTTGATGTTTATTAAATTTGAATATAATGATTTATGAATTGAGCTGTTTGTTTCGCTTGATAGTTGTCAGGTTGTTATCATATTGGTTTATAGTTTTGTTCTATGATATGGGAGCAAAGAGCTTTGTGAATGTGCTCGATCAATTAGAGCTACAAGACCAATAATTAGGGTAGGAATTGCAGAAAGAGAACATATTGGAATTTTGTTGAGGACCTTGGTTCTTTCTGATATTCATTTGCCTGTGATTTTTGAAAAATCACCTTTGTCCTAAAATTTTAATGAAAGATTACTCTGATTTACTTAAGCATCCTAAATCTTTATGTAATTACCATTCCTTTTGAGGAAATTTTGAATGTAAGTGCATTTTGTTTTAAAAAAGTGCAAAGCTAGTAACAAGTTATTTATTCTGCTTTATTGACTACTTTGCTATGATATTGGACATCAGGGAAGGAATTGCAGAAAGATTATAAGGGTTGGAAGTGTTTTCAAGTTGAAATTATTGTCAGATACATCTGATGTGTGTTTAATTTGATTTAAATAAGCAAATAATTTAAGGGAGTGTGTTATAGGCGCTGAAGTAATAAAATTGTTAGTTTACATATAACCAGAATCCGAGATCATATCCTATTTTAGATGACTTTGCATTGGAGATGCACTTCTTTTCTTGGGTCTGATTTCATGATTATGATTACCAGTAGTTGAGCTTTCTGGCTTAGGGTCAGTAATCATGTTCACTGGTATCATTGTTTTTATGACAAAGGAGAGATAGAGCCAATAACCTTTTTACAGTGATCTAACATGTTTACTGTACTACAATGTTGGACATTAAGAAAGGAGTCATAAAGAGGAGTTCCTGGAAATACATTCCACTCTTTGCGGAGGGATGTATCTATATATTGGACTATTATTTTGTTTATATGACAGTAACATCGAGAGGCTTAATGTTAAGGGAGTATGCTTTGAATTAATTTAACTATCAGCCTAAGACATTAGGAGTACTGCCGTTAGAATTCTAGACTTCTAGTGTTAATAGTAACCTCAAATTATTGTGGGATTGTGACCCCATCAGAAATATACGTACTGTAAACTCCACTTCATATAGGAAATACTGAACGCTGGAACAAATAGATATTTTTTCATCATGAAAGCTATCATCAAAAGCCAATAGAATGAAATGAGGTAAAATGATATTTCTGCAGCAAATAATTTTCTACATTTAGGCATGGGTGAAACAAAATTTGGGCATTTTCAGTTGTGTTATCATGAACAATCGTTGAGAAGGTTTGAATATTACTCTTAGTAATTTTATATCTTTAACAATTGAAGTTGTATCTCATTGTAAACAAGTGCCAATAGATCTCACTTATCATGTGAGCATTTCATTTCCGTGTCTTCAGTCTTTACTACATAACAATAAAGCAGAAAGGTCTGTATCACTTTGTCTTATATTGAAAGACTAAGAGGGATAGATAGATAGATAGATAGATAGATAGATAGTAGGACATGCTATTTGACCTTTTGTATGCATTACTCGTAGTAAGCCAAAATTCAAATTGGTAATTAAAAATTTGAAATGACGAGAAAGACCTCACGTCTTTGTCTTTACATGCCGATCTTGAGTTTCTTTCAAGAGTTAGATCATTCTAAGAAAATTGTTTATGTACCGATTTAGAGGCATGTTTACTGGATAGTAGCAGTATAAAATTTTCAGTTACATCTTCAATGCATCCATTTAACGTATGAATGACCACTATTTTGTTTATCTTCTCACCTCTTATTCTTTTTTGACAAATTCCGGAAACACAGGCTAGTATTTATCGAGAGGAGAACAACATATTAGATTTGTATGTCATGCTTCTGAGATACTCAAGGTTAGATCTCGGTTTATTTCCTTTTCATTTTTCGGATCATTAGCAGAATATAATATTTTTTGTTTATTTGAGTGTTCTATTTTTCATTTTTCCAGTTTATTAGTTGACACTATACCATCTCATCGAGACTACCAGGTTTCCCTTCCGAAAGAAAGAGCACATTACAGGAAGGTCAGTTCAAATTTTAGTATTTCTACCTACTTTCAAAAAAATTATTCACTTTCAAAAAAATTGGTGACTCAGCTTACTCTTTTTCTTCCCAGAAATTGTTAGCTGTTATGAATGAACTTGAAACTTTGGAGCCAGAATTCCGTCGCCTGAATGAACTTAACAAAGATCAAGCAGGACCTAAAGGATATCAAATTGATGCCCAAAAGAGAACATTAAATGGTTCGGTGACATCGTCGTTGCAGTGGTCTTCTATTAACGCCAGACCTTCTTCAAGCCTAACCAGTACAAAGGTAACAGTATCTGTACTTCTTTTTAACTCCTCTCGTATTTTATTCTTTCAATAATTGTTTAGTGTTGTTCTTAGTAATCGTGTATCATAAGCTGTTCCCTTTGTTTTTAGTAATCGTGTATCATAAGCTGCTCCCTTTGTTTTGGCGCTTTGGAAGCCTCTTCTTCTTACTCGTTTTTTTCTTTTTGATCCGGTCGCAGGCAGCTATAAATGCACCCCTTTCTTCATTACCGTCAAACTACTATAACAATCCAGTTGCATCGACTAATTCGCTTGGCATGCAAATTGAGAAGC
Source organism: Primula vulgaris (assembly GCA_963920805.1). Taxonomy (NCBI): domain Eukaryota; kingdom Viridiplantae; phylum Streptophyta; class Magnoliopsida; order Ericales; family Primulaceae; genus Primula; species Primula vulgaris. Next base: position 4,317,744 of record OY987213.1, read on the forward strand.
TGTGAGTTACTTCATTATTGAAGCATTTAAGAACTGCATAGCACGTGTATGGTTCTCCTTACTTTTAGCTTTGTTATGAGGGAAAAAGTAGTAACAGTTCTTCTAAACATGCAGATCTATCAATGTACCTGTAGCTAAAAAAGAAACATTGTCTAGGCACTCTTTATTGGGGCAAAATGGTCTTCAGCCCCAGTGGCGAGGACCTAGCCAAGAGATAAAGGTATGCTTCTTTCGGTCTATTTTTTCTCAAAGTTCAGTTCGTCGAAAATCAGAATATGCTAATTTTCTGTACTCTGCAATGCAGATTTACTATCCAAGTAACAAGGACTTACACTCAGATTCAGGGTAAGGGATTTGCGAAGTCGTGAATTTCATTTCAGATTTGTTAGTTTGGATAAGTTTGCTTCTGTGATAAAAAATTTATTTGATAAAAGCTGTGTCTCTTTTGATGTCATGGCCTTGTTGATCACAGCTTTTAAGCTCATAATTTTGCCTTTCCTCTTAAAAGCTGGACTGTATCTGGTTGACCAACTTAATAGCAGAGCTTATCTGGTCATTCAGCTTGTAAAGCTGGAAGCTTTAAGCGGATGAATCTATTTTTTCCCTAAAGATCAAAACATCCAGCTTATTTGCAAAAAAAGCTACAACCAAAATAAGTGTTGTATCAATTCTACTAGAAATCTACTAAATTTTATCAAAAAAAGAAAGCACGATGGAAACAAAACTTTTTGGATTGCTCTTGTTGGTTCTATATCTTGTTTTTTCTTTCAGTTACATATGAATCGAAGTTATTTTTCTGGTGCTACTTTTACCAGGATTTGGTACTTAAACTTGTAACACAAATGATGAACTTTTTAATTATTTTCATCTTGTTGATATTTTCTTAAGTTATTTAGAAACTACAGTTTTTATTTGGTTGGATTTCACCAGCTTACAGTATTTTCATTTGTAGGACTATGAATGATGAATATTTAGACCAAATGATAAAAAAGTGTTTTTGAATTGGAGCTAAATTAATGTTTCTTATAGTGTGAGACAGTTTAATTTTGGATTAAAAGGCTAAATAAGTCTTTTCTTTTAGTTGTTTACCCCTTCCAAAACACCCTTTTCTGATAATTAGCTTACTGGTATTGTGATTGGTTAGGCTGATACAGAATGTAGAATACAACCCCGTCGCTGTGAAAGAACTTGACTCTCTAGCGGAAAATTCAACCATGGAAGCATTATTGTCTTTAGATGATGGAAGCTGGTCACGTCCTCTTAATGAGTCTTGTCCTCCATTAATCAGACAACCTTCTCCTCCTCCTGTTCGTGCTAAAGTACAACCTGAGGTTATGCCAATTTCTCCATCAAAGGTTGCAGATCCAAGACCAGGTCCAGCAAATGCTTTTCATGATGGAACATCTGGCTCTAATTCCTATCAGGATTTACACATAGTAGGTCTTCGTCAAACTTCTCATGCTACCTCTAGTTTGCTATATATTTGCTGTCAGTAAAATGATTGAGGTGCTAAGTTTATTTTACTTTGAAATGCAGCCAGTAAAAATGTTGAACGATTTTCTGAGATTGGCGCGAGAAAATACTGCGAAAAATTTGGAAACATGTGCCGTTCTTGCTGGTTCACTGGTATGCAGTGCTTATGAATATCAACCAAAGTGTCTTTATGCTTGTAACTCTTGTCACAATGCCTGAACATGTTGCTGTCTCTGATTTATCTATTGTAGAAAAACAGGGTGTTTCAAATCACCATGCTTATCGTCCCAAAGCAGGAATCTACGTCTGACTCGGTAGGATTGTTTTCCTATCATACTATACTGATGCTATTTTTTCTTTACCTGTGCCAAAGAAACCTATCATAACAGTTTATAAAATCTCCTTCGCTATTTGTAAAAGAAAAAGTAGTGCTATTGTTTTGGGGCAAGAGCAGTTCAACACTCATTTTGAAAGTTTTAATTTTGAGGGGACTATTGTCTCTTAAGGAAATGTCTTAGGATTTGTCTGGTTGAACCGTTGAAGTTTTTAACAAAATAAGCTGAATTATCTGAGGTTGTGGAAAAAGTTGGGTTTGTCCAGCTTAAAATCCTTAGCTTTTTCTGGTAAAAAGTTCAAGAGTCAAGCTTTATGCTGACCAACCAAATGAAATCCAGCTTTTAAGTAATACAAGATCCGAGCTTAGAAGGTGCAACTGAACGAGAGGCATAGTAAAAGGGTGAAATAAATGTTTATGTGCCAATAAGACATTGCATTTGAGGATAAAAAAACAAATCACGCAATTTACCAGGCAAATGTGAAATTTAAGTTACCTAAATCGATCTCCAGCTTTGGTAGTTATTCAGGTTTTCGTTTATAAATAGAAGGCATGAGGAGCAAATTTGCCAAATTTTAGTTTTTGTTTAGCTTTCTTATTCCCTTTCTGGATCCCTTGATACTTTTAGAGAACTCCATGGTGTATGTTTGATTCTATGCCAATTCATGTTCAAGACCGACCCAAATTAATTCAATCAGTTCTTTGCAGCTCTTGTTTTCATTTCTCCCTTACATATGTCACCATTAATACGTAATTATGAATTGATGTACTTATTCCTTTGATACAGTGTTCAACTCTGAATGAAGAAGAAATTTTTGAAGTGCAAGACAGACTGTCACTTTTCCCTCTTGGATGGATCCATGTAAGTGTTAAAATAACATGACGACAACCTATTAAAAAAAGTTTGTACACTAGTTTTGTTTTGTCTATTTCTTTAACCTTCTATGCCCATTCACCTCTTTCTTTATTTTTTCACTTCAATTGCAGACACATCCATCACAGACTTGTTTCATGTCATCGGTTGATCTCCATACTCATTATTCATATCAGGTAATTTAAAAAGAGAGTAAATTGATTGTTTATTTCCTGTTTAAGTCGATAAGCATTATTACTTTTTTTAGAGCGATGATTGTTTATGTTAACCTAAAATGTTACTTCTTTCTTATATAGTATAATTTTCAAGGTGTTTCCACTTACTACACCGTCTAATCTGTTTTATGCTTCTTTTCTCATTTTTTTCAGATCATGTTGCCAGAAGCCATTGCAATTGTTATGGCTCCCACAGACACTTCGAGGTACATTTGAATTTGGTAGTCGTGCCTTTATAAATATTAAGTCTTTGGAATAGAGAAAGCATAGAACTCAATTTGGTAGTTAATTAAATGAGTATGATATATGATCAAGTTTATCTTTTATGGAGTGTTAATCAATATTCTGGTTATCTTCTTGAGAGAATGTGTTAACAGGCTTTATTAAACAAGTATCCATGTCGAGCTATTTTCAAGGAGTATATAGACCAATGGTAGAATTATCTGAAAAATGAGATGAGACAAATGGAAAATAGAATATTAAACCACAATGGTATAATTTATAATCACCAGATGAGGAATAACAATTTTGAAACCGGATATTAATTTAATATAATTAGAAAATGTACAGAGCTGGCAACCTCTCTTTTTTGGTCATCGATTTGTTAACACCTGCTTAGTTTTGTAATAACATATGTTTTTTAAAACACTTTCAGTTAACTTATTACCTTTTTCTTATTATAATGTTTGCTTCTGCAGTCCCCACGGCATCTTCCACCTTTCCGACCCTAGTGGCGTTTCGGTAATTCGCAACTGCCAACAACGTGGGTTTCATCCTCATGAGGAGCCTGATGATGGAAGCCCGATATATGAGCACTGCTCTCATGTATTTATGAATACCAATTTGAAATTTGACGTTTTAGATCTACGGTAAATGATGTAATATGCAGCTCGTAATTGTAATATATTTTTGAGGTGTTCTTCTCTTATGGGGGAGAATGATTTGAAAACATAGAGATCTTTTGTAAAGGTCATTTCAGTTGATGATAATTTTGTAAATAAAATTTAACGAGGGAGGGAGAGAAAACACTTAGGTTTGTATCTGTGCAGTAATATGTATAGCAATCGTTAAACTTGAATCCACCCGGACCGTGTTTTGTGCTATTTGTTATGATGATTTTGCTTAGGATCTTGATGCTTCTTTCCATTCTTTAGTCCGGTTCTGTATTTAGTATTCAGAGTTATTATGTTGAACTTATTTAGTGGTATTTACAATCAGCAAAAGCTTCCTTTTGGTATAGTAGGGAAAGCACCCAAAGCTAAAAAGCAAATAAACCTTTCTCTTGTGAAAGCACAAAGAATCAAAGTCTATTAGAGACTGAGAATCTCCATCTTTTAAGCAACCTATGCTCCAAGCAATGCTCTTCTTCAAGGTATTAAAAGCAATTAAGCATGCAAATTTTCTCTATTTGGTTTCATAAAGAAAAAGAAGGCTCCGTCCGTGACAATGGCGGTGACTCGTGCTGATTTAGCACCGGGTCCAAAGAAGAGCATTGAATGGGGTAGAAAAGGATTTGGATCCTCTGTCATTGTAAAATGAACAGCAGAGGCGTCAATGTATCCGTTTGGTCCTTCCATTATTAATAGAAATTTTCATTTAGTCCTTTTAATCTTTGTCAAACTTAATAATGTACTCCTTTCTAGCAATTTTTCAAAAAATCATCATCTTGCAAATATTCTTTCACTATAACTATTTGACCAATTTTTTTCGATTTCTTTAAAACACACGAAGGTTATGTGAATGCAATGAGAGAGAGCTATATTGTCATGTATAAAGGATTTTTAAACGAAAAATTAAAGATTTTGTCAAAGTTATAAAAATTAAATATTTGGAATTTTAATTTACGTTTCAGAAAGTTAAACGTCATATAATAAATGAGTAAATTAATTTAAAGAGCAAACTCAAAGCACTTTAAATTCAAAAGAAGTATAAACATGTGAACCAAGACCAACTTTAACTAAACCAAGAGGACTATATAAAAAAAAAACAGAATGACTAAATTGAGAAACCTGCTAAAACTATAAGTACCAAAGCCATTGTAATTGAACAGCAAAGGATCCAAATCCAGCAAAAAATGATGGTTTTGTCAATATTCCTTGGCCTATGTTACTTTGTACTATGTGTGGTCGCATAAGCCACTCGCTCTGATTTACTAATTAAACTCTCAGATAATAGGTTACCTTTTCTCTGTTTCTTGATCAGACTTCGAAAACAAATAGCAGCTTCTGGCCGACTTTTTGTTAGTTCCAGAAGGAGAGCTGCAAATTTGAAATGGATATGTTTTGCTTGTTTGAGCCTTATTGAGATAAAAATTACATAGTTTTCTATAGATGACAAATACAGATAATCTAGGTTTAACTTTTAAGTTGTCCAACCAATTGCTGTTAACTTACAAAAATAACAAGGCAAGCTTAAATGGTGCAAGTCGATCCCCAAATGAGTCACAAATGACTCCATTGGCATATTTCATGGTGTACAGTTACTTTCATGCTCATGGTTATATCATCTTTTCAAAAATTATAAATCAAGTTTTGTTGTTAAAGAATGAGTACCAAATACTATTTTGACCGAAAATACTGGACTTATTTACCGAGGACAGCCTAAATTTTTATTATTTATTTTTCTCAATTTGCACCCATTTTTGTTTCTTTGCAACTCTAGCTGCTTCTTTTCCAAACAAAATTAGAAGAATCAACGTTGCAACTTCTAAGTATACCGGTAAATATGACATGGATATCATCTCATATAGGTGACATGGAAAGCAACTTCTGATGTAGGCAGAGAAAATATATATGAATGCGTTTATGCAATTGCGTTTTTAGGGTTAGCAGTGGCTCATGTCTATTTGGTGGTGGTGGTGGTGAGTAAATCTCCGCCGCCAGCTCTGATGTATTATACGTCCGAGAAGAAAGAATATATGTGTTTTTTTTTATTTCTTTTAACAGTGTTTGGTTGAGTTTAACACTGATTAGTTGAATTGGTTGAATTTAACAGTATTTGTGCTATCAATTTGACAGTATCGATATCGATTTATGTTGATTTTTGTTATGTATGTGCAGGTAGTTATACGTATTTGATGTTTTAGCATATTTACTATTAAAATCAAGCAGAAAAGTAAAACAATTTGCAGTTTTTATGTTGAATTTGTATATTTATAATTACGCAGTACTTATTTTTAATTTGATAGTATTTGACCTAAGTGACACTATTTGACATTTTGACCTAATACTTGTGTTTTAACTAAATAATCTGGCTAAACTGTACCCACTTGCAATTCCCCAAAGTATTAATTGTCCATTACAACTTATAGTTTAGACTTTAGACAATGATTTAAGGCATTTTTGGGTGAGAATGATTTAAAAACTTAATTAGAGATATTTTGTAAAGGTCCTTTCTGTTGATGATAATATTCTAAAAATAAAAATTTACCAAGGAAAAATAGAAGTTCGTATCCATATAATAATATGTAAAGCAATCGTTACACTTGAATCCCCAAAGTTGGTATGATCTGGACCGTGTTTTATGCTATATTTGTTATGATGATTTTGGTACTTTCCATTCTTTGGTTCTGTTCTGTATTTATTATTTAATATTCAGGGTTATCATGTTGAAGTAACAAAAGCTTCTTTTTGGTATTATATATAGTAGGCAAAGCACCCAAAAAGCAAAGAATATTTTCTCTTGTGCATGCAGAAAGAATCAAAGCCTGTTAGAGACTGAGAATCTCCAATTTTTAAGCAACCTATGCTCCAAGTGATGCTCCTCAAGATATTAAAGGCAATAAGCATGCAAATTGTCTCTATTTGTTCATTAAAGAAAAAGAAGGCTTTGCGACAATGGCGGTGACTCATGCTGATTTAGCACCGAGTCTTAAGAAAAGCAGTGAATTGGGTGGCAAAAATGGTGTGTATATAATGGTTTTATCAGTATTCCTTGGCATATGTTGCTTTGTACTGTGTGTGGTCGCTGAAGCCACTCGCTCTGAGGTACTAAATAAATTCTTAGATAATAGGTTACCGTTTCTCTATTTCTTGATCACAGTTGAAAACCATGTAGCAGCTTCTGGCCGACTTTTATAAGTACCAGAAGGAGAGCTGCAAACTTGAAGCGTATAAACTTGCTTGTTTGAGCCTCAAAGTAAGATTGGGTTTATTGAGGTTAAATTTTAGACTTTCCTTCAAATTATAAATACAGATAATCTAGTTTTAAATTGTCCAATCAAATGCTGTCAACTTACGAAAATAAAAGAGACGAGCTTAAATGGTGCAAATGAATTCCCAAATGAGTCACGAATGACTCGACTGACATGTTTTGTCGTGTACATGTTCAATCCATGGTTAGATCTCCTGGTTATGTCATCTTTTCACAATTAAGAACCGACTTTTGTGGTTAAAAAATGAGTTTCTGTATAGTTCTAGCTTCTTCTTGAGCTGATATAAAAGTGGTTTCCTTTTCTAAAAAAAATAGAAAAAGGTGAATCTAATTGCAACTCATACCGGCTATAACTCTCATAGGTGACATGGATAGCAACTTCTGATATAGGCAGAGAAAATACATATGAATGCGTTTATAAGGGCAGTGGGAGCGCTCCGTTGTGTTGTGGTGCAATTGCGTTTTTGGGGTTAGCAGTGGCAGTAGTAGTAGCTCATGTCTATTTGGTGGTGGTGGTGAGTAAATCTCCGCCACCAGCTCTGATGTATTACGACCCTGACTCTAGTCCCGCTGAGGTGCTTACGTGGCAAGCTGGAATTATCTTCGTCTCAACATGGTATGAAACATGGATCAAAATGCATATAGTGCACATTATTTACCTAGCTAGTTAACAGCTTATATAGGGTCGAAAACCTTAATTTTGTCAACTTAAAAAATTAATGTGATTACCGATTCGTCATCTATATATCAATATGACAACTGCATTGCATTGATACGATAAAAAGTATGGTCGAGTATAAGTTTTGCCTTAAATAAAGGTTGATTCTCAACTTGTTTAGATTCATAAGAATAAACCTACATTAGTTTGATGTCAGATATGAGTTAATTTTGAAAAATGTTTCTACCATAGCAATTAGCTTCAAAATGTTGAACAATTTCAAAATGTAAGGGAAAGCTTGCTGATTAATTTTTCTAGTTGCTCTTGTTTCAAAATTTTCAATATTTACATAAAGTACAAGTTAAGACATTATAAATCCATTGTAGAACCACGAAAGGCTCCTAATCTCCAATCTTAACTCTTATGTAAGCAAAATATGAAATATAACAAATTTTCAATTATAAATTCGTAATTTTTTCATCAGAAAAATGTTTGTACTATATCTAACTGCGTGTTTCGATGATAGGGTTGCCTTTGCCGTGGGAGAAATACTGTTACTAATAGGCCTCGCTATAGAATCCGGCCACCTTAAGAACTGGTCCACCCCTCGGTCCAGTTGCCTTGTCCTTCGACCAGGAATATTTTCTACCGCCGGAGTTTTCTCCCTCATCACCGTCTCTCTAGCTGTCGGTCTCTATATAACTGCATTGCGTGCTCAGACTCTTGTGCAAGACGAGGAGAGGGCTCGCCGAGAAGTGGCGGCTACTACCGCCAACCGCTCTGCAGAGGACACGGTGATGAGAGAAAATCAGAGTTTAAGGCCGTTGAGTGAATATTTGACAGGGTTTAGTAAGGCGTGTAACTCGATTGAATAGAAATTGAATATAGTAAAAAGGAGAAAGAAGAAATGGTAGAAGAGAAATAACCGAGGCTAAACGTATACAATTTTTATGTACATGATTATAATGCTGTAGCCGTTATCGAATGTAAAATTATTAAAATAAACATTGTCAAGAGATAGGAGATTGTTACTACCGAGGTTTGAATCCGGACGCCCACTTACCCTGATTATTCTTGATTGTAAAAAGATAATTGAGATTGACAGATTGTTTACCTTTCTTGGATATTGAAAATGAACTTCTAAACGTTTGATACGAAAAATTATTTTTCTGTATGAACCTTATTATGGTTGTTGAATGTTGATAAAGAACTATAGCTCGTTTTATTCTTGTTATTAGTTTAGTTTCCGCATCAGTTTTGTGGTCTCAATGTAAATGGTAACAGATCCTTAACATAAGAAAGTACTTCATTTACCATAATTTCGAGAAGCCTTCTCTTGTCAAATAAAATATGAAAGCAAAACGAAATTGCTGAGATTGTGAAAAGTAGTTGGTAAAAAACTCAATCGGCTGAATCACTAATTCTACTGCTTCTTTCTGCTTGTTTTTTAATCTTTAGTAGTCATTTCTTGTCCGTGTGACGAAACAATTGGTTTTATGAGCCATCTTATTCATTTCATTATCGCTAAGATTGACCTATATACCTGGTAAATAATGTTGCAATACAGAATCAAATGCATCTTCTCTTTAATATCTGTATCAGGATCTCCATCTGATTTAAGTGGGCGAGCAAGAATCCTTATGTCGGGTTGGTTGTTCAAACTGCTCCTGATTCGCAATCCAGTCAAAATACCTCCTTGTGTTGGTAAAAATCGGCTAGTTCCCACTTCCCAGTGATTCAGTTAAGAGGAGTGGCAGTTGCGGTAATTTCAGAATTTTATTGAAATTAAATAGATTAATACTTGCGCAGACATCCATCGCACGTTACCCTGAATTGGTGACTCGCTGCATGGTGGAGGAGCGTTCAGTCCAAATTAACCCCGAGAAAGTAATAAATCCGCTCATATAACCTCGCATATCAAACATATGTGTCGTTCAGTTAGAAAACAGAACGAATGCAAATGGACATCTTACCCATTTCCAGACTCCGACATGGCAACTTGTATGCAGACTTTTTCATGAACCCACATTTTATAAGAATTAACAAGAGATCATTAAAAACATAACAAAAAGTACATATGATACTACGATTAGTCGGTTACTACGCATTCATTCAACCAACACAGGAGGGGTCCAAAAGAATTGTTTGTGCAAGTAAGAATGTAGACTTCAAGAGATAAAAAGAACAGAATTTATGATAATATACCATGTCGCCCAACTCACAGACAAACACTTGAAACTAGATAAACAAAGACAAAATGGAAATCGCACATAATAGCATACTCCTGCTCTCGATTCTGCCACTCCAAACCAGCCGAACAGTTTTCCGAATCTGCGAAAGAAACAAAGCTATGATTTTAAATATTGTTTGCTCATGAGTCACATGATGTTGATTGGTCGTTTGGAAGGTAAAAATAAATAAATTTACAACCATGATCAGTTATTACTAGATGCAACTTGTTAGATACCATATCAGTAGGGGTGGAATCGTGACGGAACCCGATCCGAAAAGGTTAAATCCGTGTCTCGATCCGATAGTTTTCGGATGCCATTAAAAAATCCCGATTCCGACCCGAAAATGGTCGGGTCCTGATAATATGAATTCCCGAAAGGTCGGAACGGGATTTCCCGATACTTTATACTCCTAAAAAAAATTTGTTAAAAAGTTACAACATAACTAACAATTTTGTTAAAAACTTCCTTAAATTTAAACCAAATCAAAAGGTGGGACAATACTGTGTTGATATTATATTCGTTTATAAGATTGATTATAAAACAAGGCAACTAATTATTATTATTTTAAGGAAAAATAAACAATGACATTATTCAAACTAAAAGTAGCAATCAAATGTCATAATTTTAGTTATTGAAGATTAAGATGGATACACAACATATGCAACAAGAAACCAATACGGAACATTAAAAGCAAATAAAATGAATAACATAATATATATGATGAAGGGTAATCACAAATCAGTGATTAATTTAATAAATGTACATTTACATATAAATAAGTATATATGTTTAGACAACGGGAATAAAAGTATGTTACTTAGTAAATACAGTAGAGTAGAGGTGAGAGTAAGTTCATTTTTTTTTAATAAATATAAACTGCTACTATTTATAATAAAAAATTTAATTTTTTTAATCTATATTAATTCTATCGGGTCGGGTCGGGTCGGAAAATCTATGGGGATTGAAAATAAAAATCCGATCCCGAAACGAATTAGTTCGGGACGGGACAAAAAACCGATCTTTCGGACCGGGAACAGGTCGGATCGGGTCGGGATTTGAGGAATTTTTCCCGGGCATTATCACAAGCAGGCACCCCATCAACATTTATGATTCAATAAAAACCCAAAATATGCCATAAGTCAAGTACATACTACAAGGGGGGGAAACGGGAAAAAACATAAAAAAAAAAGTGGATCACTGGGTATCCTCAGAACACATTGCGTTCTCTACCAATCTCGTGAAATGCAGAAACATGTTTATGAGCTTTTGATATCTGAATATGGATTATGATCGTCATAAAAAATTTCCGATATAGTGCTCAAGGATGCATGATTGCCTTTATACTCAGTTCCGCAGTCCACAGATACTAAACTTTCATGATAAACAGAAGCCCGGTGACAACTTAAAAGTCCTCCCGGGCCCACATTTCTCACTTCGTGAGTTCTGAGTCTTCTGACGTCGCACAACACCATCTGATAATTACCATCACCACCACAAGATGCTTCCTCCTCAGTGATTGCATATAGAATCTTGGTGGTTTTCCAAAACCCCAATAGGGCGTGAAGGATGTGCAATGATAAATTGCTTAATCCATACACCTTCGTTCAATATCACCCAAACGTCACAATGATTTTCTTTTGAAATCAATAACGCAAAATGGTCATCATATATTGTTGGATGACCGTATGAAGACCCGGAATGAGAAATATCTGGACCCAACATCTTTCGGAAAACTTCGTTTCCCATGTCAAACACATAGATGAATTCATGATCGCACCAATAACAAGTTCCATTTAAAAAAGTAGTATTCAGATTATTCACAACTCCTCTTATGGGAAAATCGCCGAGATCAAGAAGTCTCCAAGTGTTTGTACTAAAGTTGTACACTGTAACTTGCAAATCAGCTAAATCATGTATTAGTAATTGTATCATCGAACAAACGAATGAGAACAAGTTTGTAAGAGTTTGTTAGGGGGTCTATACCAAACCCGATTTGACCTTCATAGACCTTCACATGAGGTAAGAAATTAGGGTGGGGCAAGGGAAGAATTCTGAATGTCATCAATGCACGGTTCCACAATATAATGCCGTCAAGATAGTTATGCAAGCAATACAAGCCATCAATAGGCCCTTCGATATGCATATATTGTTTGTCCGATAAGTAAAAATGATCCAATTCGTGATATGTGTCCCTCGTGAGAGTTTCATCATCAAACAATATGTACTTGAACTGTCCAGTTTCTCTAGTCAAATACTGAAGGAGAAGGCTCCCTTATTGTGGTCTTTTTTGGTACTGAATATGAGTAAAAGTGAAATTTGGATTTTTTTATCAAAGCGTGCCACTTTTTGCACACACATATTGCACGAAACAGAGATTCCACAGAACATCGAAGGAAAATCTCAATCCATAGCTCATCTGGAAGTATAAAGTTGTAATTGGTGTTACAAGCCATTTCAATTGCAGCCTCTTTAATCCTTAAATCTTTAAGTTTGAGAGTTGAGACTGCTTAAGTTTGAACTGATTATCAAAAAAGTGAAGAAAGGTAGATTCAAATGCTACAGAAAAAAATGCAAATATCCTCCTTGTCTACCACTGTACCCTTAACATAAAATTCCAATTTCTAATTAATTTACCTACAACAGATACAACGTAAATGTGTGATAATTTTGCTAATGTCATTTTTAATGAAGGAAATCGAGTTTCTTTTTCCAGTAAGTGTATCATAAAATAAAAGTCAGATCTAACCGAGATATACAATGAAGATCATAGAACAATCCAAAGCAACAAGTATGTTGGGACAAACTGAACAAATTAAGCCTGGTAACAAATAACACAAAGTCGTAAATTGCTAGACATACATACCCTACTAAAAAACAGACTATGAACCTAAAGTAAATAAACCAGCGCACTAATCAGAACATCCTAGCACCATATCCAAATAAACCGAGTTTTTTACATTCACATGCAAAAGGGAACCTGTAAAAATAATCTACAAATATTTTGCGGTCAATGTGTGAATACTTTGTATCAATTCTGCGTTTTTCAAGCTATGTATCACGGGGTGCAAAATATATTTGTTAATCGATCTGTACAATCTCTGTCACATGATTGATGAAATTTATATAATTATCACTTAACAGGTCTAAATAATAATGTCTTAAGATAGAACAGATTAGCTACAATGAAAGTTGGAAACTAACACTGGTCATAATTAAATCCCCCCAAACAAACCAAAAGTTTTCATGATTTACTTATAAGAAGTCAACCATACAAATATCATGTTCGATTGATATATGTTTGAATTATAAAAACATGATAAAAAGACGCAGTTAATACCTGGGAATTATTTCAATATGAGATATACTATGGCTTTTTGTTAAGGGGGGTAAAAAAAAATTGTCAAAAAAAAATTGTGTCAGATTAAATTTTGGAACAGAAGAAAGTAGAACCGAATTGGATTTGAAGTATCAAAAGTTGTTATTTTTTGGTTAAATAGTATTTAACCGCCTGAGGTTTAAAAATTAGTCTATTTAGACTCTCAAGTTTTGTTAATAAGCATACTTATTCCGTAAAGAGAAACAAGTAAAGCAGTAATCCTCAAACATTTTTTTGTATTGTACTCATATAATAGGATATTTTACGAACAACTAAAGTATTAACAAACAAATTTACAAGTGAAATTCTAGTCCTCAGTAATATATATGATTAAAGATCTTTTAAAGAAGAATCACCTATTATCAGGAAAGAGCTATGTTTATGTAGTGACAATATGAAGCATTCTCGTTTTTACATGAACTTTGCAAGTATCTTAAGGCAACTCTTTTGTGTTTGATTATTTTCATTATAAATGTAATATTTTGGTAGAAATTTGTGTTGACTGATTAGTACGAATCTATTTTGTTTCTGGTCGAAGTAAGGATTGTTGTTTTTCTCCTCTTGAAAAGTTTATATTACTAGTATAGAGATGATATAACGAGAGCCAGTTTCATGATTTCTTCCAAGAATTTGTTGTATCTGAATGCTAGTTTTGCGACTTCTTTAATACTGTATTTACAAATTTAAATGAATGTAGAAGGTGTACCTATTTATAAACCGTTGTTTAAAACACTACTTGTCAAAAAGTCATGAGCACACTCAGCATACTGACAATCAGCCACCGTTGAACAATTCATGTTTTGCTTGGCTCCAAGCAAAACCGATTGTAAGGCTAAATTGAAGAGAAGCACATACAATCACTTTGTATGAGAAAGCAACACAATGGAAGAATGATATATCTAAAAAAAATTGAAGCATCATCACAAAACTAATTATCCAAAAAAAAACTTGTCCTTGAGCAGTCGAATGACTTTTGTACCTTAGTTCCAGAAAAGAAAAAATCGGCATTACTGAAGTACTTAGAAAAACTCCTAACAAAAGTTCTAGATTTCGACAACCAACAAGCAACAAAGAAGTTTGCATATGGCTTAAGAAAAACAATCCGAATTATAAATTGCTAGTTCTTTCCAAATTAACCCTAAGAAAGTAAAAAATTCGCACATAAGTCCCCGCATATCAAGCATGTATCCTTCCATTAGAAAGCAGAACTGGAAATTGACATTTTACCCATCTCCAAACTCCGACTTGACAACTTGAAAGCAAACCAAAAGATGAGTTATGCAATTGGTTTGATCACTTAAACTAAGGGTAAAATATGTACACCATATATAGCAACCACGAAAGGGAGCAATCTTTTGGAAGAAACTAAACGGGGAGATTATCCAAAGGAGGAAACCCATCAAAGCCGAAATCGTTTGGTGCTTGTCCAATGCCGTCTTGCTGTTAATAAATTGAAAAAATACAAAGAGTTATGCAAAAGCTGGGAAGTAAAAATTATTGAAAATCGAAGATTTCTGTAAATTTTCTAGACTAAAGGATATTTATTGTGGAACGGGTCAATGGAAAAACCTATTCAAAACATGCTAAAAGATTATTATCCCAGTGACATAAATACTATTATAGCACAGTAATAAATAATTGATTTGTGGCAAATTGCCTGTTTCAAGATATGAAATATTTAATTTTTTCACTCATTACTAAACACTTCATTACAACTTTTTACCGACTGCTTTTGAGAAGCAATATATCTCCAAAGGGCTGGCAAAAATTATGGCCAAATGAATTTCAAATAGTGGCAACAAGTTTATGAGACAGCGGTGTTCACGAAATAACTAATATATAACTTTATATATGCAGGTTTCCAAAATATAAAAAGCTACAAGTTCACAGATGAACTACTAAGCTAAATGAACAGAAAATAACTATAATCAAAAATCAGAAAATTACCGGCTTAAGAAGTGCACTGAAGAGGTCCTCCTGCCCAAATTGATTGGAAAAAAGTGTATGTTGGCTATTAGTTTCTGGAAACGCCTCAGATTTAACCCTTAAGGAATTGTCGCTGTTAAACGAATTTAGCTGCTGACCCATGTTTGGAATAGCATTTCTAGTTCCATTACCACTCGCATTTCTAATTTGCATACCACTTTGACCCGATGAAAACCCTAGGTGACCCATATTTGGGATACCATTTCCATTCTCAATTCCATAACCAGTCCTACTTCTGTTCTGTAAACCAGTTTGAGTATTCGAAAACCCTTGGCTACCCATGTTTGGAATAGCATTTCCAATTCCGTTATTTATGTTCAGTAAAGCACTTTCGTTAGACGAAAACCCTTGGTGTACCAAAATCGAAGGTTGCACACTCGAGCTATTGTTATTATTATTGCTGTTGCCTTGCACGTTGACATGTGGCGTCGATTCGAAGCTTATTCCAATATTCTGTAACTCCCAATTTTCCGTTGTTTTATATAGAGCCAAATCATTAAATATATCAGAACTCGGATCAAACCCTCGTGATTGTTTCGAATCAACCTCATTTTGAAGCAACCCTTTGTTTAAATTGTTTTGACTCACCATCGAAGAGGAGTGAGAAATGGGATTATAACCAGATGCTCTCACGTTACTTGCGACATTTGTCGAAAAGCTAGGTTGTTGCACCATGGGCGAGGATGAAAGCCTCGAAATATGAGTATTATTGCTATTGATAAAATTATTATTATTAATTTGTACCATCAAGGGGGAACTATCTCTCCCACGAGGGTTCGGTTGCATATTCATACCCCTATAGTTTGCGAGTTGTTTCGGTTCCATTGTCGTAGGGATCCCATGGAGCAAATTAACTTGCTTATTACCATTATTATTGTTGTTGCTGTCTCCAAATCTTAATTTTGAAGGATTTTCGAAGCTAAAAATGTTATTTCTCTGATCTAGCATGGGCATAGATATGGTGGATTTGGGAAGTGACCTGGCAAGTGATGCCGCTTGAAGGGTGGCTAAGCTTTGTGCAGGGAGATGGCCAGTGGTGGCAAGGGATTGAAGATCCAGACCGTTCATAGAAGGCATTGCTCCAAAAGCTGTGTTTTCATGGCCCATAAAAGAGTTTACGAAACCGGCTTGGTGTTGGGATACTCCGCTTACTCTTCTTAGGTATAGCCGGTATTTCTACAAATTTTAAATGGGTATAGAGGTGAGAAACATTTAAAAGATAAGTGGTATTGTTACTCCTAGTTAGATATTTTCTATATTCTTTTCCCTTAGCATTTATGTTGTTATACAGTATCGATCATTTACTTACAAGACTATCTAGAACAAACAAAAATAACTTTTCCAGGTTGCTAAAAGAGTGTTCTTGGGTAATTTGTTCCACATCATCATCAATTCCAATTCCTCTCTCAAAACTCCTAAAAGGTATCTCGTTTTAATACAACGATTTTGTAATCTACTTATAAATCATACTAAATCTCACACATGAAGTTTCGTAATAAAAGTAGATCCAATTACCTGAAGGTGGCTTGCAACATTTTCCCTAGTAAGTCCAGGGACGTTCATAAGCTCCAGAATTTTCTTTGGAACAGCCTCTGAAAATTTAGTCATGTAAAGAATGTGAAGGTAAAAACAAATTGTGATACTTAACCGATATACGGTCAGTAATTAGGCAAAATTTAAATAACTTATGTCTCCCAAAAGTATATAATGAGCTAGTCTATGTATACACTAACATGTTTCCTTTTTTGAAAGAGAAACTAAGCGCACCAACTTAACAATATTAAAACTTAGATCTTAAGTACTGCACTTTCAAAAAGAGATCCAAAAATTACAAATTATTGCATGACAAATAAAAAGAAGTTTAGATACGTACTATCAACGCCAAGCTGATCCACAGCTTGCATAAATTGCTGGTGTAACTCAACCGACCAGACGACCCTTGGCCTTTTCAAAGCCGAATTATCATCTTTATCCTCACCCTCGTCTTCTTCTTCTTCTTTTCTTTTCTTAGAGTTTCTATAATTCCCCTCATTTGGCGATGACGAATAGTCCGCATCGTCATTTGGATTTTGTTGTCGTTCACCTTCGTCTATACTCCTAGATTGGCCAATGTCTTTCCCCTCGTGCTTCTTACGACGAACAACGTGTTGCCATATCGTCTTTAGCGCCTCGATACGAATTGGTTTTATTAGATAATCGCATGCACCATGAGTTATCCCTTTCATCACGACGCTTTTGCTATCATCAATAGACATCACTGTAAAATGAAAAACACCAGATCTTATTATACAAATATAAGGGGGAAAAACACTATTTGATCCTGCAATTGGATCAAGGGGTTTGAATACTGATGCTCTTTTTATTACTTATGAGCTGATAACGAATGAAATTGGATAGCATAATAGAATAGATTCGATACAATGACGAAAATATCTATATTGATGGTTCTTTTGGGCATTCATTGAAACTAATGTAACCCTTGTACAGCAAAATATGTCCTTTATTTTAAATCTGGTAGCTCGTTTTCAAAATTTCTAACTTGGTTCCTTTGATACTAATAAACTAATGACACACACTACATAATTCTGAGATTGGATTAACGTACTTGGATGGTGACTCTCAGTTTATCCTTAGGACCGCTAAGAAATGACATGGGATAACATAGTACCATTGATGTCAGTGGATCAATAAAAGGATTTGAAATGATGGTTGTAGGGTAGACAAATAGAAATTTAAAATTAAAGAGAATGAATCTTTTGTAACACCACCAGTACAACAGGAATTCCCATTCATTTAAATCTGCTCATTTTCAACTACTACCGGACTTAGTTCGTTTGGTGGTAATTAAATGGCGAATATATTTGAATTGAACCAATATCACTTGCTCCCTAATTCCAATTCTTTTGCCTCTCTTAGATCGATTAATGGGACCCAAGATTGAGTCTAGATCCTCCACCTCTATTTATATTTCCTCACAGCGAAAGTGGTCCGACATTTGATACTCATTACAGGTACACCACATTATAAGCTAAATTCATTAAAACTCGAATTCAAATGGTTCCAAAATCCATCATTTTTTAGACAACACAAAAAAAGGAGGAAAGTAGCAATGTTCGGTACTTACTGATGACGGGCAAGTCCATTTCGAGGCCAACGAGTTCGAGGAGTTTAAAACCGTCCATATCAGGCATGTGAACGTCGCTGAGGATGATATCATAACCATTTCTGTTCTCTCGTAGAAGAGACAATGCCTTTTCGGCACGATTACACTTAGTAACTGGAAACCACCACAAAATAGGAGGAAAAAAATTAACTTATGAGGAACATTATATCACAATTAGAATCCCTAAATACCAACATAGATAATTACACATCATAATCTGGAACTAATCAAAGCGCCAAATGAGATATAAGAAGACTTTAGTTGAGATATTACATTAAAACATGAGGGGAAGGGGATAAAGATATTTTCAAGTCTGATCACTTCAGTGAAGTTCATACAAAGAGTGGTCCTGAACTAGTTAAATCACCAACCAAGATACAATTTTTTTTGCTCTAATCTATAGTAGGAGAAATAAAAATCTTAATCTTTTTGAATAATTCACTTTAGAGGAACGATATTGATTCCCGTTAATAACAATCTGGAAAATAGAGAAGCTAATCTCAAATTGGTGTAGATGCAAAACAGTTTTAAAATCTCAAAAAAAAAATCAGATGTAAAACAGACTAATCTAGGTAGAGAAACTTATAAAATAAAATAAAAGCCCCCTTCCATACAAAAATTCTTTTTAACTTTCCTTTTTATGTGAGAACTACACCTCTAAATAAACCCCCAAATGGTCAAATTCCAAACAAAACTCAATGAAGTTATTTTATTTAATAATTTTGTAATCACTCAAGAAAGTTATTGATTAATACATACTTTAGGACTTAATTATCAAAATTCCGAATTTGTGGTTTTTGTTTAAGATTTGGTACAAATCAACGTAGCATCAATGAGCAAAACCTTAAAAACAAAGAGTAAAAATAATTAGCATCATTTATCTGTACCTAATTTTAAAAAAAAAACAAGGGTTTTTGATAATCAATTCACTAAATGATTATATTTTCCTATTCATAAAGTTCAAAACTTTAATCAAATAATAGAGTAATAATTAGCATCATTCATCTGTACCAAATTTTAAAAAAATAGATTTGAACCAAGGATTTTTAATAATTAATTCTAAAAAAAATACATGTACTAAATGATCATTTTTCCTATTCATAAAGTTCAAAACTTTAATCAAATAATAGAGTAATAGACACATAGCACCCCATAGTTGATGATTATAAAGATACAAAAATTACAAACACACACATATATCTACAATCTATCTATGCATGCCTTCATAGAAACAAGTTTTAAAAATCAACAAATATAAGTGAAAGGGTACAATTCCTTTTATGTTATTAGTCTTTTAAAAAGTATGATTATCACAATAAGTTTACAAAAACTATATCTTTTTAGAAAAACTATATAGATTAATGAGAACCACACATGAAAAAAGATCCCCAATTTTTTTCCGCACAACGGGGAACAAAAACTTCACTAGCTCATAGCTGATGATTATAAAAAAGATACAAAACACATACACACAAAAATATATCATCTTTTTATTTTTAATAAACCTATAAAGAACCACGGTCGAAAAAAGTGCCCCAATTTTTGTCCGCACCGGGAACAAAAACATACACACAAACACACATATCTGATGACTATAAAAAAGATACAAAACACACACAAAATTATCACCATTTCAATCAACTATAAAGATTAATGGGAACCACGGTCGAAAAAAGTGCCCCAATTTTTTTCCGCACCGGGAACAAAAACATACACGCATACACACATAGCCGAGGACTATAAAAAAGATACAAAAACACATACACACACACAAAATTATCATCATTTTAATAAAATAATAAAGATTAATGGGAACCACGGTCGAAAAAAGTGCCCCAATATTTTTCCGCACCAGGAACAAAAACATACACACATAGCTGATGATTATAAAGATACAAAAACACATACACACACATGTATCTATAATCTATCTATGTATATATATACCTTCATAGAGACAAGTAATAAGCATCTTATCTAAGATCATGAGACAAGTTCAAAACTTTAATCAAATAATAGAGTAATAATTAGCATCCTTCTTCTGTACCTTATTTAAAAAAAAAAGGGTTTTTGATAATTAATTCTTAAAAAAACATGTACTAAATAAATGATCAGTTTTCCCTTATTCATAAAGTTCAAAACTTTATCTAAAGAAGCTCATAGCTGATGATTATAAAGATACAAAAATACTGATTGCTAGCTTGCCAAAAAAATGATAGAAACACACACACACACACACACACACACACACATATATATATATATACACATACATACCTTCATATAAACAAGTTTTGAGCATCTTATCTAAGATCGTGAGACACGTCGGGTCATCGTCAACGACAAGTACCCGTAAACCTGCCGGAAACTGATCGGAAACTACTTCTCCGGAATTAATCATTTTTCTAGAAGAATTCATAACAGGCAAAGACATAGTTTTTGCACCAAGATTATTCATTATTTCCAGAATTTAATCACATACCCACATCCAATTACACAATTCTAGAGATACCCAGATGAAAAAAATTCTAAGATAAGAATTTTGGAACTCAACGGAGATTTCTAGAGAGATAGAGAGAGAGAGAGAGAATATGTTATTTGGTGTTATATGAGATTGAAGACATGGTTGTGTACTTCTTCAGCTAGTTCATTCTTTAGTGTTTGCTTTCTTTATTTTAATTTTAATTTAATTTAATTTAATTTAATTTATAAATATGCTAATGGTAATAAAAGTAGTACTCCTATATAGTATTTTATTTTATTTTATTTTATTTTATTTTTAATATGAAAGTGGGTCACTCCTTTGAGTGTGGATCCAGCTCATTTTTTAGCTTAACTAACCCCACGCCAGCATGATAATTTGTACATTGATTAATTATTGGTAATATTATAGGAACTTGTATAATGTAGTACACATTGTATATGCCATTTTGTTAGGTAAATTTATTGTTTCATACATATTTTTCTATTTAATTATCAAAAACTTAATTTGTAATGCAGGTGCGTAGCGTCAATAATAATTAAAGTTTGAAATAAAAAGGAAAATAAGTAGCGTCATCGAACATTTATACCTAATTTTTAAGAAATATTTTAGTCATTATAATTAATTCTTATAATGATAGAGTAATAACTATATGATTCGTTTTTTTTATTGTGCTGTTATTAAATGTTAATTATGCTATAAAAGTAAACTTTAGTGAATTATCATAACTACTCATTACTTTCTATTTCAGAATAGGAAATTGAATTAAACTCAGGCTTAAATACCGTATAATTCTAATTAAGGTTAACAATCTTGCTTTAATTAGTGTCCTTTGTTCACTCAATTAAAGACTTTAAAGTAAGAGATATACTTTCCAAAACTACGATATATACTTTGTTAAGGTTTAAGTTTCGAAAGTAAACATTGTACAAAGCAGTATTCAAAGTACCACTAATATTGGTGCATTATGACATATTATGAAATGTGCTAAAATTGCATACATGTTACTATATACAAAATTCATTTCCATACTAAATGTGTCCAGTTAGATGAACATCCTTGTATAAGTGTATTGAACTCGAAACTTGACTTATTATCAAAAGAATTTATATAAAAACTTGTAACTTATAGTAGTTTTTATAAAATCCATCTAATTAATTTGATACTACTGTACTAACATTTAATAATGATTATTATTTGGTTATTAGACTTCTTTATTTATATTTATCGCGGTAACACGACTAATGAGAAAGGGTCAATATTAAGTTTTTCTTTGTGACGTCTTGGAATGAATATTATATATGCGGATGGGTATATGTATTTAATTAATTAATACTAAGTTTTGATGCTTGTAATTATTGTGATTAGGCGTAATTAAGATGAAAATGACGTGTTTAATCACATGGTATAAATCATTAAGTATTTATTTTAATCGGTCCACGAATAACGCCATGTTAGCTAGTCTAATTGAATTTCGGAAACATTTGACAACTCAAGTCTGTTTTCTTAGAGTTGAATTGCTTGGCTTAGGTCACCACTCCCATTGTGATTGTCATTTTTGTGCATAATTACAATCTTCATGTTCCCAACTTTGTGGGTCATTTTACCCTTGCAAATATAAAATTAACACACCCGTGAGTTGTAATGTTGAGGTTCGTGTAATCACGTATATAGAATACTCAATACTGTATATTATAAAAAGAAACCAGTATAATAATAACGGTTCAACCTAAGTACTAAAAACAAAATTTAAATAATCATACTATAAATTAAAGGGGCAATTAACAAAAACATAATCTAGCTCTATTATATTACAAAAAATATACACCCAAAACTTAACTTACAAAAAACATACCTATATATACTTATTATTTCTCTAATTCTAATCAAACCATAATCTAACCCCTCTCTCTCTAACCGCAACTCTCTCTCTCTAATCGTACATCTCTCTCTAACACACGATAATCGCACATCTTTCTAACACATGCTAATCACCCATCTATCTCTCTCAAAATGACTAAAAACTCACAAAATATTCATATGCTAATTTTAAAATGTCATACCCTAATTTTAAAATGTCATACCCTAAATGTTCTGAATCACAATCAAATATCTAAAAAAGAGTTCATACCCTAATTTTAAAACTTTATACCCTAATTTCAAAACTTCATACCCTAATTTAAAAACTTCATACCCTAATTTCAAAACTTCATACCCTAATTTCAAAACTTCATACCCTAATTTCAAAACTTCATACCCTAATTTTAAAACTTCATACCCTAATTTTAAAACTTCATACCCTAATTTCAAAACTTCATACCCTAATTTTAAAATTTCATACTCTACATATAAATTTCTCTCAATACTATACATATAAATTCTCCTCCTTCAACTTTAAACCCACAAGTTTTACAATAGTCTCAAAGCTCAATAAATAGAAAACAATATCACCAATTTCATTTATTTTTCATATATTACGGGATAGAAAACAATATCACCAATTTCATATATTTTTCATATATTACGAGATAGAAAACAATCTCACAAATTTCATATATAGTTAGTGGCGGGTTTTTGTGATGGAGGAGGGGAGAGAGATAGAGTAGATATAAAATAAAAATATAAAAAACAATGGAGGAGAGAGAAACTAAGATGGGAGAGTTGTAGAAAAGAATTGGTGAGAGATAGAAGAATGGAGGAGAGAGAGAGTAAATGAGAGATAGAGAAAGAAGATAATAACATCATTAAAATTGTTTGGTATGTTTTTGATAGTTAAAGTTGTAAGGCTATGTTTTTTGTAATTTAGTTTCAAAAGTAGTATGTTTTGTTAATTTATCATAAATTAAATCAATATTCCAAATCTTCTACCTCATTTCTCTATCACTTCCGTGCCTCCTTGCTTATTTTATCCAAAAAAAATTCTAAAAAATTTGAAAAAAATTGTACAATTACTATAATACATGTATCAATACATTTCAATAATTATTTTTAAAAGAAAATCCAAACAAAATTTATTTTGGAATAAATGTATAAATTAGTGTAAATTAAACATTGAATATAAAAAAATTGTCTAAAACAATATTATGTTCAATTGTTTTAAAATTTGAATACAATATAATATAAAAGTTTATAAAATTGCGGTATAAGTTGCGAAAATTTAAAATTTGAGTGAAAATAAATAAGAGGATACGAAATGGGATAGAGAATAGAGGGTAGAATATTTTGATTCATATACACTATCTATAATTTATATATAGTATAAACTAATCCTAAACATATGCAGGTTTATATAAATCATATTGCACCTAACCTAACTTGATTACTATTTCATGTCTCTTTCTAATTGGTCTTCTATGCTTCTAGCTTTCCTACCATGGACACTCGAAATTGGTAGAATGGTCCAAGTCTTGTATAAAATAAAAAGAAATATGAAGTGAACCAAAAGGGCACAATTACCGATTACTATTTAATTATTCATTACGAAATTACGTGTAATTTTAACCGATTAACAACGTGTATCAAAATTGTCGGAATAAAAAATTTTAAAATTTGATCATATAGTTCAAATGTTAAATTTTATAATTAGATCTAAAAAAAATATTATTTCAACAATTTTGATATAAGTTATAAGCCGATCAAAATTACACGTAGTTTAGTAATGAACAATTAAATGATAGCGGACGAAGTATATTTAATATGTTGTAAAACAGCACTAATAATAGTGTGTGAACATATATATATATATATATATATATATATATATATATATATATACATTTCCTCCCCCATATAATTAAAGTGTATCCTTATACAGTATATCTAATAATCCCTGTGATGACAAGTGTTATTCCATTTGAAATGGTCCTGGTAACCTATTGTTCCTTTCTAAGTTAACTTTACTTTTGTAAGGAAATGGATGGATTTCAAGGTAGTACTCCAATTCTGTTTTACAGTACATTTAAAAGATTCAGAGTACATATCTCAAACAATTATTGTGTCTACTTGTTATATACGTTCAACAGTCTAATAAGAGTATTTTCTACTTTCTCGCTAATTTATTGTCTTAAATAATACCAATCGATCATACTCTACTGATTTACTGTTCTAGCTACACGATGATTTTCGCGGGAAGGGGAAGATTGTACAAAAAAGACGTCAAATGCATGATATCCAGATAGACAATTTTGGAAGGAAAATTGTATTTGTCCGTGACTCGTGATATATGATCTGATATTCTTAAAAAGTTTCACCAAGGTTTTTGATCAGTATCCTAACATTGCTCATATACTATTAGGTTCAATTTTAAGTTGTCCTGTTAAATTTTGCGGCATTATAATTTATAAAGAGATTGACAAATATAAAGTATTGTTTTATGAGCAAGTAGAACAAATTAAAGCAAGTCGTCTGTACTCAGGGCTTTGGGCATCCAATTTGTTTTTAGGGCTTCTTTTATTTTTTTATTTTTTATACTATATTATATGTAAATTTATAATAATAACCCCTCTTTTAAGTTAAATAAAAATAAAAATATATACTCTCCGTACCTACTCAATTGATCACTTTCTATTTTTTGACTTCCCTGTAAATGATCATACATGATCACTTTAACCCTTTTAGTAAATGAATCTTTTTAAAATTATCATTTTAACATTTAAACAAATAATGATACGACAACGTTTATGTTTTCATGGGTATTATTTGTAACTTCATTAGATAATATATATACTCTCTTCATCAATTTTCCAATTTTTCAAACATATCTACTAATAAATAAGTGACGAATATATGCAGTTAATTAACGAGTTCGACGTACAAAATATATTTGCACCCTCTCTCATACTCGGGTCATAAGAGCTTCTACCTTTGATAAAAAAAAAAAAAAAACTATTTCCGATCAACTATATAACAATATAGATTGATTGGGTTGACCAATTTAATGATTGAGAAAAAATGTTTGCTAATATTGATATTGCGAATTTACTTACTAGCAATATTGCTTATAAAAAATAAAGGAGAATCTAGGTTTGATTTATTATTATTATTATTATTATTTAGTTTCATTGCACAATAGCTTCTACTATGTTGGATTCTAGTAAAACAACAATTTATTTTTATATGTTTTATTATAATTAAACTTATAATTAAGGCCTATTTTATTTATTCGATTTGAACTTCAAAATTACCGGAGACGGCCTGTTGGTATTCTATAGTAAACTAGTTTAAGTATCCTCAAAGTTGAATCCCTCCAAAACTCAAATCACTAATTTTCATGTAACATTTGAACTTCATTTAGTGGTGTGGCAGATAAATTTTATATAGTGTATTTTTATAGAAAATGAAAGTTAATTTGCAGGGGAAATCCGCATATCCTCGCATACTAACTTTTCTCCATTCCAATGACTTTAGAGGAGTGTCACAAAAGCTGCAATCACCCTTTTGCCCCTCTAGTTAAAGCTTTTGTCATGTTTTTTTTTATTTTTTAATCCTCGTATTTGATTAGAAAAATACACGATTAAGAACTTTATGACAATATTATTTTTAACCAGTGATAGTAAAATGTTAGTTGGTTTGGATGACTTAACTTTTTATGGAGATAGAGATGCTTTTGAGGGTAAAAGGAATATGTGTAATGTCACGCGCGACGTATTCAACAATAGTAACTAATTTAATCTTTAATTAAGAAAAAACAAGGGTAATTTGCAATTAACCCCATGAATTATGATTGATTTGCATCGGAACATATATAATATTTAAACTTCTGGCATTGACCCATATAATCTATATATATCTAGCTCTTGAAATTTACCATCTCCTTTCTATTTTAAATTCATAAGTTTGTGATATAATTGATAAATCCGTTTTGAAAAAAAAAAGTCAAAATATTTTTTTGAATCTATGCAACTCAAGCAACCTTTCAAGGTTAACACCAAAGTTTGAAAAACAAATATTTCTCCTAGTACTTAATTTTTTTATTAGTTTTTCATCAATTTTTTTTTAAAAAAGGGGAAGGATCAGACCGACTCCACCTAGTTCATTCTCGAGGTGTCGTAACCGGGCTAGTGGGTGGGGTGGGTACCTTTTCAATTGTTAATCCAGCCAATACGGTACGGAATATGTGGGCCAACGCGCAAACTAGTAAGAGTGGGCTTTATTTGGTTTATTTTCTTTTTATGGGCCCACCAAGTAGCGTACGTGCGCCTCACAAACTACTATTCTGTCTGTCCATATCACTGCCGAGTAAGGATAAGGAAATATTTGCCTTTCATTTTCATTTTATTTGTAATGAATAATGATGAATGACTAATAGTGGATGATTTTTTTAAAATAATATGTGAAGTAATTGTGTTTATAGAGATAAAAATAGAAAGATTTCGGCCATTTCACACGATCTAGTCTGAAGACGAGCTCTGAGCTTTGCAGATTAAACGCACGGTAAAAGACGAAGTACGAAAAAACTACTGCTTAGAATGCTGCAATAGAACTCTTGCATAAAAAATAAATTAATTAATATAACTAAGATTGTAGATGCATCTAATTAATATTGCAGAATCTAATTAATTTCACATATAGAATATCATTTTCGACATTACATTTATAAATTTTTTTATCTAAATGCAATCGCTCGTTTGTTATGAACTTATACGCGATAAGAGCTTTGTAGGTACTGTCACGCATTTTATGATGATAATATGAATATATGATGCTTGTATTTATAATTGTATTGGAATGGAAAAGAATAAGGTATGATAAAAAAAAAACTACTCTTATGCGAATAGTTCGGGTAAACAAAACTAGTCCACACATATGATTGTATATTTCTAGCTGATTACTACACAAATATCGTGTATCCAAAGACAAATAGAAATATAGTATAAAATTATGTTAGCTATGCAATAATGCAAATGTTATGATTAGAGTTGATCACAAACAACACTCCAGGTCCAGGGTATTATTATTGGATGAACGGGACACAAATTTTAAAGTTAAATAATAATGCAAGCACGTGTGGCTGTATAGTTTTTGCTTCAAAGACCATTACCTTTGATCATCCATTAACATCTAGTTAAGAATTATTGAATTGAAAGATACAAGTGACGGTTAAGAAAAAAGTATTTTGTTGTAAAATGCGTTGGATGGACCTCACATTCAGAAAGTATGAAAAGGACTCTTAAATCTTAATTAAGCCATTAGCCAACAATAGACAATTTGAAAGCGAGTTTCATTACAGTGAAATATAGAAAAACTAGAATTTGTGCTGGGAAATTTGTTTGTTACTTCTTCAAAAACTTATGTTCTCTTTCTTCTAACTTGAGTAAATTTGTTTGGATACCTTAAATTTGTTTATATGATTTGTATAACAAACAATCAACTGGATAAACCAGTGTTTTGTTCCTATAGCAACACAATTCTCATAGATATATCATATAAAATTAACAAAAATCATGAAAAGTTATATGATGAGTTTAGTTCAAAATGTTTAATATACCAACGTAGTTATCTCGACTTTTATTTGTTATAAGATAAGACCAATATGCAAGAATCCGAATCCGGAACCTTTTTTAAGAAGGAGATTGGCAGCGCACATATGAGTCAATACATGCGGTATATCCCAATCATATTCATCATAATAATTCATTTTCAAACTTGTACGCATGGATTACAACAAATAACCACCAAGTTTTAAAGTCCCCTTATGTGGGATCAAATGAGATAAATTACGCTGGACCGCAAATGTAAATTTTGTTCAACATCCTTTCCGATCTTAGACAATATCTATTACACAGTCTACACTTATACAAATGTCCTTTTGAAGATAAATATTTAGACTCGGATTTTAGGCTACGTCTTTTATGTATATTTAACCATCTGCAGTTCTGCAACTTCCATTGCTACAAGAGTTTATTTACTTTAGTATCTCAGTTTAGCTCCTATCAGGGCAAATTTTGGTAACATAACCACCACTGTAATTTTCTTTTGTCATAACCACTTCCACTTCTATAAAAATGGAAAATTTATTTTTGTAGAAGCAGTAGGCCTTAACTCTGATAGGTAGTTTAACAGATGGCAACTTATTTGGGCTAAATTATAGTTGTGATTTTCCAGTCCATGAACATAACCATATGAGCTGAAACTGGAATGAAGCCCAAAATGATGAAAAAGCAATAAAAATAAAAATAAAAACTGACCCAAAAGCAATAAAAATTAAGATTACATGCTCTCGTTGAGAGTCGAACTCAAGACCTCCCGCTTACTAAACGGGTGCTCTAACCAACTGAGCTACGAGAGCTTGTTGTTATTTCTGGATAATAGAAACTATAGTATCAATCACGAAATGTAGTAATACTACTCCCTTCGTTCCCATTTAATTGTCCATTACGAAACTATGTGCAATTTTGACCGGCTTATAACTTGTATCAAAATTATTGAAATGGTTTTTTTTTAAATCTAATCATAAAATTTAACATTTGAACTATATAATCAACTTTTGAAATTTTTTATTCCGACAATTTTGATACAAGTTCTTGGCCGGATAAAATTGCACGTAGTTTCGTAATGAACAATTAAATATGAACGGAGGGATTATTAAGTAATTTAATGTACCTTGTGGCTTGATATGTCTTATGCACGAAATGTTTTTGAACCACGGTAAATGCTGATTAGAGCTTCTCTGTTTACTAACGTTTGACGTCTCGATTGTCAATTGCCATACTTGTAGCCGCAGGGACGAATGCATAATTTTTTATTTGGGAGGCAAAACTTTGATAAAATCATTACACGTTGTTACAAAAAAGTTTTAGAAAGAAAGAAAAAAAAATACGAAGTAAGATTTAGTTAGAATTACGAATCAACCGCAAACAATAGATTTATAAGAAAATCAAAACAAAATAAAAAAAACTAGAAGCACATAAGGAGAACTTGAATCCATTGGAATTTATTTATGTTTGTATGAATATCACGTAGCTATTTCAAGACCAAAAGACAAAATTTTCTTTTAGAAAACATATGGTCTCACAAGTCGATCAATAAGATTTTTATACACATAAACAAAGTAAGAAATTAGAAGTATTAAACAAAATCAAACAAGCAAATAAACAATAACATGTGAACACGACAAATACTGTATGTCTTTGACTTGAATGAACTAAAATTTAAATGACTAAAACACCATTCAGAAGACAAATAATGGCTGAATTATGCATATATATATTGGATGAATGACACTTTTATGGATAGACTAACACCCGATCGTAATATAATAATTTCATTTGTGAAAAATAATGGTGGATATGTGTTATCATGTGTCACCATCTGGATCCGTCCATGCTTGTAGGCATCCAAATTGTAGTAAAAAGAAAATGAAAATTACAGAATATTGTGGAACTTGATTTCTAAAAAGGTAAAACTTTCTTAATTCAATTTGAGTGGAAAATTATAAAGGACTGAACCTATTACTTATGCCCTATTGTAGGCTACATTTATGAGTATGCTCTCTTTGTAGTCAAATAAACAATCATCGACTGCGTTTTTCTTTAGAGTAAAACTCATCTTTTACTACTGCGCAAGTTCTGTAGTAAACGTGGTTAAGAAATGGGGAGATCGGGCGAAGTCAGAGGTGGTGAGTAAAATGTTTTTTTATGAAGCGTGTTCGTCATTAATTTTAATAAAACATATCAAACTAATATAGAAAAATAAAATTATATATAATTTCCAATATGACGGAGAGTGTCGTGCTCCCGGATGGTCACCTTCCCGTTGCTCATATTATCTGGAAAACTTATAGATAAGGTAACCCAAATAGATATGCTCAGTATACTTTTGTGGGAATCAGATTCTCTATTTGGACCCAAACACTGACAAAGCAATTTTCCCATAGGTTATAACTAAAAAAGTAAGTACCTCGAGTGACTTTATTTCTTTATGTTCTCAACCAAAGAAAGTTAATCAAATACGTTACTTTTTGCCTTTTTGATTAGACGAAAAAAATGGGTTGGTTTATACATTCTAGCCACCCTAATAGGCTGGTTAAAAAACGATTTAAATATTGGTTCAGGTATGTTATACGCTATACACCAAATATGCCGATTTGAACTTGATAAAAATACTTATCTATATATCTTAAAACATGCATGAGAATTAGAGTATGATTATTTACAACAAAGATCAGACATCCGTTTTTTAATAATTAAGTAGCTAGCGTTTGATGTATAAATAGTTCGGATTGAAACACGTAAATCTTAAACCAAACAAGCTAACCGATTGGAAAATACAGACCCACAATACACCAATGATATTTCCAATCCCAACCAAATCTACGGATCAGTTTGCATTGGTTCGAATCTGTGCATTAATGGCTTGGGTCGTATTCAGATTTTAAAAAGCACACTAGGGTAAAAAAGCATTTAGCAAACAACAAAAAACTGTAAAACCAAACCATTATTTTATACTGCGAGATTTTGATTAATTATTTGGTTCATATATGTAATACTACACTAGTTTTCATTTAAAATTTGGTTTGGATTGGATTATGAACGGATCATATAGATCTAACGGTTCAGACCACACGGTTTGGATCGTTTTGGATTGGCTCATATTCATATTGCGGGATCCTAAACCAACCTATTAAAATGAATATAATTTTTCTGAATCCAAAATCAAACCATTTAAAATCAAAACCGAACCATATCAGATGAAGCAATCGAATTGGTTTGGACTCACTAATACACATATTGAATGACACGATAATAAATAATTATACATTCACAATTCACGGCTACACTAACCCCGCCATCAACCTTATGTGACATGAACCAAAATAAATTTACACTAAACATACTTAAATGTTAATGAGTTAGTTTAATTTCGTTTGAGCACGACGATTATTGTGAGGGTGTGATTGATCATAAAATGCTACAAGGGGTCAAAATTCATAGTTTATGAAAGTGCAAGGACCAAAATTCATAGACCGGGCGAAAACCCGAAAAAACTCAGAAAAACCCAACCGAACCGAAAAATACCGAAATCGAAACTTTTTCGGGTTGGTTTCGGTTTACAATAAAACCGAACTGAAAAAAACCGAAAAAGCCCAAAAAACCAAAAATAAAACCTAAAAATAATCGAAAAACTCAAAATCGGACCGAAACAAACCGGTTCGGTTCGATCCAGAAAATAAAAGATTAAAAACCGAACCGAAAAATATGTTCGGTTTTGGTTTTACCAAAAACCGAAAACCGAATCGGCCTAAGTCACCTATAGATACACAAAGTAGACAAATAATATTCCTTCTATCAAAGGTGGTCGATACACGCTTACCCACTCTCTCTCTCCCTCTCTAGAAACCACCGTCTCACGGCATATATTTTCCCCAATATCGAATATTTATATTCTTTATATAAATTTCGATGTGAACACTATTTAATCAACATAATTTAATATTTCGATTTTTAAAAAAAAAAATAAAAAAAAAAAATGGATTCTGATTCGTGGGCTAATCGTTTATTTCCTGGGTCCAGGAGACACCACACTCGATCAGGTAACTCGTTTTTTTTCACTTGCATTTTATTTTAAATTATATTTTAATTGCATTTGTTGAGTTTACAGAATTACAGTTACAGTAGCCTCTTTTATCAAAATCAGTGTTTTTTGGATTTATTGTTTTGGTTTATTGGGATTTATGTTTGTTATCAGAAATGGGTTCTAGTTTTTTTTTGACAAATATGGGTTTTTACATTTTTTTTTTCGATTTTTTAGTTTAGGGTTTTAGTCTAGTTAAGGGGGATTGTGTTGGCGAAAAGCGGCTTTGGTTAAAAAAACGAAAGGCTTTTTGTGTGTAATTTATGTTTAGCAAGGTGAGATTTTGTTGAAGTGGTTTTTTTTAAAATTTAGAACATTTATTTACTTGAATTGAGGGTTTTTTTATATAAAAAAAAAGGAAAAATGGTCATTTAGTACATAATTTGAGACATAATTATCAAAAACCCATGGTTAAAGGTTCTTTTTACTCTTAATTTTAAATTAGATGCTCGCTATACTACATTGATACGTACCAATTCTTAAAAAGAACACAAATTCGGGTTGTTAATAATTATGTCCGAAAGTATGTTTTAAGCATTGATTTTCCCAAAAAAAATGTATTTTGATAGTGGAGGTATTTGTTGTCAAATGTGGGTTCTGCTTAATTCATAACATATGAGTAAAAAGGAAGGCTTTGTTACGATATTTTTATTGGGCCTTATTGGTCTTTTGATTGAGGTGCAATTGTGCAAATATGATGTCAACTGGGTCTTGACTATATCGCGTAAGATGCCTCTTTTTCGTAAAGAGAAGGTATCTTTTTCTTTTTAGGATTTTTACTGATTGTGGTAGGGATATTGTGTTGTGTTGTGATGATAGATCCATTCTATGGAGGAGATGAAGTGGATAGTGACGATGAGTCAAGGCCAGAGTTCATGTGCCCGTTTTGTGCAGAGGAGTTTGATGTGGTCGGGCTTTTTTGCCATATCGACGAGGAACATGTGGTTGAGTCCAAAAATGGGGTAGGACTTTTATTATTTTATTGACACATACCTTTTTTCTTGTCGAGAACAATTTTAGCAGGACTACCCATTAAAAGTTGCTTGGTTTAGTATTAGATGGAGAGTACTATTTAAAAATATGATGTTTGTCATCATGTACTTACCGCGATAGAGCCAGTATTTGAGTAAATCCCTGGTTCTGGTATAAGATGAAGAGTGCTATTCATTCAGTAAGATGTTCTGTTATAATGTACCTGAATATGGTATTTGGCGTACTGCTGTTTAGTTGCATTTTTTTTATTGGTGTTAATTCGTTTAGTCTGATTTTTCCATCTTAGTTGCATAACTACTTGTCTATGGAGGTGATTGAGTACTATTTCTCAATCGACAATCGCCTAATTATGTTTCTATTGTCAGAAGTTTTAAGTTTCTATTTGGACGTTTTCATGGTCACAAATCTCGAGTTTTTGAAGTTTGGTAGGAATGTTAGTTCCATATTTCGCTATTCGTTTACTTTTTTATATTTGTGATATTTCTGTTGGCTTCACATGTCCAATGTATAAGCTTTTCGTATCTCTCTTTAACGCAGGAATGTCCAGTTTGTGCCAAAAAAGTGGGGATCGATTTGGTTGGCCATATTACCATGCAACATGGGAGTCTTTTGAAGATATCCTTTTTCATCTTAGTTATCTGCATTAATTTTTGTTACTTTTCAAAGTTATTATTTTCATTTTTAATCATTGAGTCAATTGATTTGGTGTTGGGTGGCCTCGGCCATTTAATGTTGCAAATATGGATACATTTGGCAAACCTTTTGGTTGATCTATTTTGTTAGTGTGGAACATATTTCAGCCTTTTGTCCTACAAAAACGACAAGACGTAAAAGTAATTAAAAATCTTATCTTTTTAGTGTTCCTTAAAGTCTTGCCGACTTTTCCTCGACAAAAGAACATATTTCATAAAATATTACTTATGGCTGTCCTAAAATTTTCCCATCTGTCACACTTGTCTCGTTACTTTTAGTTTCTGTAACGAATTGACCATGTCCATATGTGCATCTTTCATTCGTTGTCTATGGAGTAATATTTCTTACTTTAAGGAGGTAACAGTGAATATGTCGTACAACTTTACAATTTGTCGTTTTTGTTCATTAGAATTTTCCTTAACCATAATATACGTGCAGCGCAAGAGAAGATTACGGAAGGGTGGATCTCATTTTGCATTTTCTGTATCTAAAAAAGAGTTACGAGAAGGAAGTTTACAATCTTTTTTTGGGGGTTCTCAATCAAGTGCC
Source organism: Primula vulgaris (assembly GCA_963920805.1). NCBI lineage: Eukaryota > Viridiplantae > Streptophyta > Magnoliopsida > Ericales > Primulaceae > Primula > Primula vulgaris. Next base: position 4,352,497 of record OY987213.1, read on the forward strand.
GAGGCTGATCCTTTGTTGTCCTCGTTTATGTCGAATATCCCTACCATAGATGACGATCCTGTAAAAGAAAAGCCTATTTTTTCAATTGAAACAAGCTTGATAGAGGAAGTTTCACCCTCGGAACCCTCTGAAAGGTATGTGAGTTGAATTCAATATTTTTCTCGTTTTCGTACTGTTAATATATTTGTCTTGAAATTTTTAGTAGAAGTGGAATGTTCTCTAATTTTTCGTTATGTGATGCTGTCGAGTGGTATATGCTTCAATTGGTAGTTATGATAAGATATCGAGATTAAGCTTGAATGGAAAATTCATGCTGGCATCGATGTTTAAGAACCATAACTTTTTTTGCCAAAGAAAGGAAATTTGCTGGGAGAGTTCATGTAATTTTATAGGGGGGGGGGGGGGGGGGTAGGTGTGAAATCCCATGATCCTCCTTAATAAGCTTATGTAATCAATGATTGAATGTGCAATAAATTTTATCCCGAGGATCATAAACTGTATTAATGAATCAAATATAGAACGGTAAATGAGCGTATTTATGTGTTTTAAATTTAGTGCAAGTTAAAAATTTATGAAGAATCTCGGAGAAGACAGAGGTCTCGTATCTTTTTATTTTGTTCTTCCGAGGACAAGGGAGCTGTATAGTTTTTTCGAATGAAACATTTAATTTTGTTGATTTACTGTATAGGGGTTTGTATTTGAACTTGTTGAATTCTGTTCTATCATGTACTCTTGGCCAACTCTTTTCCTTCAGTGATCCCTTGCACTTTTCCAAAATGAGATGATTTAGAAAAAAAAACTTATGTATGTGCTCATTAAAAGCATCTAGAGAAACACACATTGTATTCAGCTTATGCCTAATTCAATTAGTCGAAAAGCAAACTCTTACCAGTCGAAAAGCAAACTCTTACCAGTCGAAAAGCAAACATTTAATTTTTTCCTTTTTTAAATAGGAAGTTATTTATATGAAGTTTGACGAATTGTGTTGTAATTTAATTTATATCGGTTGAAAAGAGTGTATTTTTTTTCGTCAGGTCTTTAAAATACTTACAAGATTGAGGAAATAACATGTCTTTCGTGTGACAGGAATGTGCAGCGTTCACTATTGTCTGTGAAGGATCAAGAAGAGAGGTCTAGGAGAAGTGAATTTGTTCAAGGCTTACTCCTTTCGACTTTTATGGATGAAAATTTATGAGTTTCTAGAGTCCATTTGTAGCTGGTGAGGATATAATGTTCTGCTGATGTATATGATCTAGTCTTTGAGGGAGAGGATATATAGTCATTGTTGTTGGTAGTTTCGAGCTCGGTGGAAACAATTCAGGATTTCTGTAAATTATGTAAATATTAAGTGGAGAATTGGGATGTAAGAGTAATATGCAGAAGTTGTACTGGCTTAAGTTGGCCTTAGATTTCTATAATTACCTTGAGAAAGGAATGAGAAAACAGCATCAACCTGAACCCCTTTGGTTAAGATTTTCGTCGTGCATTTGTTTAATAAGTATTTTGGATGCGCATTTGTTCTTTGGACATATTCATCCATTGGGTTGCATATTTTCTTCTAGTTTTTTTATATTTTTTTAGGAGAAAACAAGAAAATGTAGATTGTTAAGAGGCGCAGATTGCCTGTCTTGACAGTTTTCTTCTCGTTTATTCTTTTTTGGTATTTAAAAAGAGCAACACCAGCTAAATACAATTTATGCAGATAACAAGAAACTGCAGTTTGTTAAGAGGCGCAGATTGCCTCGTGTAAGCGGTTTTCTATTAGGTGTTAAGGGAATACTGATAGCTTTCAGGAAACTAAACATTTTACTCAGCGATATTTTTGTTGGCTTTTCCAATTTGCCACTTCATGGAATATTTTTCATTGCAGGATAGTAGAATATTTTTTCTATCAATACGCAAGAACCCACTTTTTGGGGTGCCAGTATTCAAAATCTGCAGACACTTGATCATTTAATACAACATAACTCTTAATCATTTGGTCTGGGTTATGTATCTTTCAGCGTCCGATGACAGCCATAGTTGAGAGCTCGACTTTCTAAATTTGTAAACATTATTGAACAAATAATTACAAGCTGCGATATTGCAACTTCACAAATTCAAATGCACCTCGTTAACTTAAAATCTGCACTGCAGCGCACAATTTTGAACAACTGATAGTCTGATAGCCACAACTCAAGTTATTAACAGGCCAATAGATGGATACCGGATACGAATCAAACTGATTAAACATGAGAGGACCAAACAAAATAGCATATTTACCAAAGGATCCTTGTCACAGTTACAATTACTAAATGTTACACAATTTTCAGAGTAGAAGTTACATGCTAATACACACAAATATACGGGTCGTAAGTTTGTCATCGCCATTTAACTATTCCAACCTAATTCTTAAGCATCGCCTCTATCTTCAGAAGTTGTCATCTTTAACACAGAATTACTAAACAAAATCTATACATTGGTCTCACCCAGCCCACAAAACCTCTCACTTTGTATTCTTGCATAGTTCATCTTCAAATCCACCCACAGAAAAGACGGATAAGATATCTCATACAACAACTTCATCCCCAACTATCTTCATCTTCAAATCTCTCTAACTTTCACTAAATCAATTATTCAAATAAAGCAACTAAAGAAAAAAAGAGAACTAAAAGGGAAAGCCCGTCTAAGTTCGAACACAGAAGAGAGTAGATTTAAGCAACATATTGATCCCCGGTCTTTATTTTTGTTATTAACCCTTTTTTTCTTACTATAGAAATCTGTTATCTCCTAAATGAGTTGCGAGATACAAAGAACCTAAAATCAGGATGATCGACTTGCAAAAGACGGAGCCAGTTGTCAGCAGCGCGTAAAAGAGAATTCACCTTTTGGCTATTGTGAACACCATTTGGGTTCCAGACCGAAAATTTAAACTTATAAGTAGCAAGTCCAAATACAGGCAATGAAAGTTTTAAAGGCATGCTAGTATCGTGTAGATCCTTTGTGGTAGAGGCATAAACAGGCGGCCAATCCGAAGTGGTACCTGCAAGAACATGAGAAATGCACGTTACGATGCAGGACACTGAATATATATATAGAGAGAGAGAAGAAAGAGAGAGAGAGAAGGAGGGAAATACTTTTGAATGGACTAGAGAGGGAATGGAATGTCAAAAAGCAAGCGTCCAGATTCTGTAAAGTTGGACCTGTGGGTATCCTATATATGGGGTACCTAAACAAAACAAAAAAAATTATTCAACTCTTCCAAAAAAAATATTCTAATCATAACAAAAGAACTACTTTTTTATGCTATATATATTACCATGCTACAGATATCCAACTTGCGGCTGTTAGATCACAGCTTCTGTAGGTTTTGAGTTCTGGAAATTGAGATGCTAGGACTGCAATCTGATACAAACAAGTGACACCATTATCATCACATTTAGTAATAAGGAGGCCTTCCACTTTATATCTTGAATTTCTCCAGCTTTTAAGCAAATAAGCTGGATCTTTTAAAATTTCAAGAGCAGCTATATCCATCCAGCTTAAAACTTCCAGCTTTTAAGACCAAAACATTCAGTAAAGCTCAGGTTTTAAGTTGGGAAACATATGTCTACGACTTCTAAGGAAAAAAAAATCAAAATAGAAAACACAAAGCAGCTACAAACTTATAACCAATCAAGGCGTTAATCCAGTAATGAACAACACCACATGAGCATGTTATGTACACAACAATACTTGCCTTATCAGCCAAAGGTTCTCGACTGTATGGTGTATTCTGCTCAAAGTATTCGTATACAAGTAAACCAGGAGGGTTAGTTATCTCTCTTTCATCAACTGTTGATCTCATGTTTCTCCAAGAGAGTTTATTGAAACTTCGGTTAGTTGGTAACACAGTGCTCTGTTGGCTGAAATCGTCTGAGGTTTTCATAGCACTTCTTTCATTACCATATTCACTGCTGCCATCACTACTTGTTTCCCTGGATGAATCTAAGTCACTTTCATCTGCAGGCCGCCTGTCACGCAGGAAACAAAATGGAGAATTAAGGCCTCGAAAGAGAAAGACAGAGATTTACATTGTGTATTGATCTTCGTATTTCTTGTTGCCTCTAGACATACAATGTGAATAAACATATAACGGCAGATACTAAAAACGACTTCTGGGGGCTAACACTCACAAAATCATTTCAAATATACTTTGAAGCATTGCAAATTTACCAGAACTATTCATTTCCTCTATCTCCTTTCTTCGTCTAATCTTTTCTCCTTTTTACTTCTTTAATCACCCAATTAAAACTAAGTCAGTACTCAAGTCTTGTCAATAATCATGATGTTAGCCTGATTTTTTAGATTTTTTATTTAGGTCATAGGGTGTTTGGACAGTCAGATTATTTAGCTTTTGAAAAGTAGATTTTTAGGCTTAAAAAGTCCAAAAATCAAAATTCTGATTTTTGACTAAATAATTTGTTGCCAAACAGAGCCTAAATATATGAAGTTACCTAACTATGTACATAAAAAGCAATTATGATGTTATTGTTATACACCAAACATTATATTTTTGCTAAAGTGCGCTTTTCTAGAAGTCATTTTTTGAACAACACTTCTTCAAATTGCAATTTTCCAAAAGCAATTTGTTCCCAGACTCCTATCTAGACAGTTTAGTAGTTTTACCAGGAAAATGTATGGTACGCTGTCCTCTACTTCTCGACAGAACCCGTCCTCTTAACTTTACTTATTAAAAGCGGATTATATAAATAGAATCCAGTACATCTTACAACGGCATTCTAGGCCCTTCCAGGCTATGATATAAGCAAAATAGAAAGCAAACGAGAAGTTCGATGATAACAGGCCATAATAAACAAAAAGTCTTGGAATATAAAAAAATGTCCTTTATCTTAGTTTTTTAAGAGAAGAAATTACAATAACTGACGACAGAACCATAAAAACTAAATTACAAACAACACATCAAAAAATCCCAGGCTTTTTATTATTACCACCTCAAAATTAAAGAATTCCTGAGATATTCAGATTTCAACCATCTAATAGAGCATCCCTTCCATGATATATGGGAAGATAAACTACGGAGTAATACACTTTTGGAGTTCAAATAAGGAAAAGTCATACGAGCACATGATATGCCAGACAAACATAAATCTCTAATTCAAGTATAGAAGTGGAAAACTCTGAACCGTAAAGCAACAAAAATGAATTCGAAATCTCACCTTAGCCGTACATTGAATTTTGACGGAACTATATACAGTTGAATAGCCGAAAGAAATGGTACATAGTATTGTACAACAGAGTCACTCCCATTCAATTCAATAGGAACACCCGCCCCATATACACTCCACTCCTTGAAAGATTCCCATAGATCACCAAGGATAAAATACGGATGAACTTTGTTTCCAGAATTTCTCCATCCCCTCATGCTCGTCTGTACACAATATAATTCTATTAGGTATTTAAGATACTGGCTAAAATTTGATTCTTTACTGTGTTCTCATTGTAGCTAAAATCTTCCTATATGATCACCTGCGTGAGCACACACACACACACAAAATGACATGATTTTCAACCCCCTCCCCGAACAAATCCTGGTTTTGTCACATGTGAAGGACAAAAAGGAAAATGGAACAATGTATCCCGACTCAGATTTTTTTTAGGTCATAATGTATTTAATTTTTGTTTCTGCAGCCATCAATGACGACACAGTTGACCTAGCAGCTTTATTATGCGGAAGTACCACACTGGACTTGAATGTTAAGATAACTGATCCTTTTAAGGGTCAGTAAGCCTGAACACTTCAAATTTTGGCCTAAGTAAACAACTAAAAAACCACTCCCTCAATTTGACTACTATTGATGCATTGGATTATTTTTTACTCGGTAAATAGAACTACCAATTACCATCTCCCAAATAATTGTAATAGAGCTATATATGCCTAAATTGGCTTCTGAAGAGAGATGTCATACTTACTCTGAAATTTCCAGAACATGAATGGAGTACATGAACAAAAGCTTGAAGAACACCAAACTAGATTCTTTAAGAAAAAATAGAGAAATAAAGAACATGCCATATGCACGAACTGATTGTTGGAAGAACTGATAGATAGATCATATGCAACTATAATACGCGCTAAATTAACACCCGTAAAGAAACTATTATGTCAAAATGACTTCACAAAGTAGAAAACCACAGCAACATGCTGCAATCACATTCTTTATCCAGTAATACCAGAAATAATCAAGAAATGAAAAATATACTAATCTCATAACTTATTCAGTACTAATAACCCAAAAACCCCGACAACCATTTATCATAGTATATTTAAAAGAATAAAAAAAAGGACCCATAATTCTTAATTTCATAAACATTTTCTCAAATAGGAAATATCAGGTTATATAAACAATTAAAAAAAATCCAAAATTTCCAAAAAAATTAGGTAAAGTTCATTAAATAATTAAGAAGAACTATCAATAGCCCACACCCACCAATAAACGCAATAATCAAGAAAATAAAACGAAACAATCATATACAAAAAAAAACTGACTAATATAAAAACAGAAAAAAGAAAGAACTCTTAACTATAAATCAAATATAGAGAATCCCGTCAATAACCCACCACCACACAATTTACATAAATATAAGAAGAAAAAAATCATAAATTACTAACAGGTAAAAAGAAAAAGAAAAAAGCTGAAACCCACTTATCAACCCAATATACAATTTAAACTTCAAAAAATAAAGAATAAAAAACAAAAAACAACCTTGGAGAAATACTGGGCAGGAACAAAGGGTGTGGTATGCTCAAAAAAATAAAATGAAACAATCAAGTAATATGCACACACACAAAAAAAACTGGATAAAATAAAATCACAAAAAAAAGAACGCTAATTATAAGCCTAATAAGTTAAAATACAATACCAAACAATGCTATTATATAATCACGTCAATAACCCACAACCATACACAATTTACATAAATTAAGGGAAAAAAAATCATAATTTCCAAAAGAAAGAAAAAATTAACAGACCCACTTATCTACCCAATGTACAATAAAACCCAAAAGAGCTAAGAATAAAATAAAGAAAAAACCTTGGAGAAATAGTGGGCCGGAACAATGGGTGTGGTATGCTCAAGAAACCGGCTGAAATTGGTGGAACCAGTTTCCGGTTCAACCACTGGTTTATACCGGTATTGCGCTGATGGACTATTGAACCGGTTCCTCCCAGATGAAGACATTTGTTGCGACGTATATATTTATATATATATATATCTATGTATATCTATGTATGTATTTATGTGTCGATGCTATTATAATGTATAGAGTCGTGTGTTTATTGATTGATGTTTTTTTTTTAAGAATCGGATTCTGGGTTTTGATTTTAGAGAAAATGATAGAGAGAGAGAGAGAGAGAAAGGAGGAGCGAGATTTGTGTTTAATAAAGACAGAGATAAATTAATATTATGGGATTATGGGAATTTGCAAATTTCATGCGTAAAGTTTAATCTTTAATTCCAAGACTATGTTACTGAGTTTCGATATTTTTATTTCGGTAATTAACATACAATTAGTTTTGTACTAATCAATTATTTATGACGTATAAATTTATTATCATACGAAATATTTACAAGTTAAAATTACATATAGTTTTAGTAAAGCTACGTTGACGGGTTTATTATGACATTTATTGTTTTGTACTTTTCTAGTGTTGAAAAACTGTTCCTAGAATCCTTAGATAATGAAGTTATGGTACTTTTGCTCGTTGTTTTCAATAGTAGTTTCCATGTTTTATCTCAAAATAAAAAATAAAAAATAATGTTTTTTTTAATAAGCAATTGTTATGTATGGTTAGTAACTTACCTTGCTACATTCTTTGTTTAAAATAGGCACCCGTCGTCTTCGACACTGACGGAACTAGAATGTTGATGTTGGTGGGATTGAATTACATATGCAAACTATTTTTTAATTATGAAAGCATGCTAAAACTTATATTCTTCAAATTTTCATAAAAATATATGAATTTTTTTAAATGTTTTCTTAATATGGGAGGTGATTTAGGCCTACCTAGTTCCTCCCATAGTCTTCGGTGTCTTAATAGTTAAATTGAAACACAACTAGACCCTAAATGTAGATAGTAACAAACACAAACCAAAACTCGAAACGAAATGTTTGATTAAGAAGTGCTTGGCTTGAATAGTGATCGACTAAGATGTGTTGTTATACTTTCCGGTTCAACCTCTTCTAGTTAACAGGGAAATAACGGGACGATAGAAATTTGATTTGATTTAAGTATACCTGAGTTTAAATTTTTGACTATTTTCAGTAAATCACCTCAGAGTATACTTTCAAGATTTTGTTAACGTAGAAAATTATGGAATAAACAATTTGTTTAGTTAAAAACTTAGAAGTGTATGTGCAGAACAAAAGTATAGTCGTTTCTGCGGATTTTTTATGTCAAATTAGCAAGTCATTTAACTTCACACATGTATAGCATGACAAAAGTAACCGATTAAAAAGAAAGTAGATGCTCCCGAATCTTATTCCAAATCAAAGACAACATAAAGCAACAACGAAATCGAAGGAAACAAACACACCGAAATTCGAAACAACAAACTCGTGAAATTCTTAAAATTCAAGTCTCCATTTTAAGCATAAGCTTCCGGGTTCTGCAACAAGTATGCCTCAACAACCTTGTACATTCCGTTGGCCTTAGCTTTTCCTTCTTTCACCTCATCATCGGTAATCGTCACATCATCAGCCAAAGTGTGGCAATGAGTCACCATTTTGGAAATGGTACCCCCGCTTTCCGATGGCACAAACTGAACCTCGTGAGCAATTTTCTCAAATTTCCCTGACAAAGAATCACCTTCGAAGACTGTATATTTGTATGTGAGAGTCTCTAGATTAAGCTCGTTGACTAGAGTTTTCGTAGAAGAAACTTTGTCACCTATACACAGTGCAAAAATAGATTCTCAATTAAAATTTAAAAAGCAATTGCAAGTTTCAGCTTTCAATTCAGGGAAGTTTGTACGTTTGTTGCACTTTACTCAAATCAAATAACTTTTTAGTATTTGTCCTTTATATGTAATCAACTAAATTATATATGTTCAATTGCAATACGATCATCCAAGATAAACATTTAAGTTCAATTCATGATTTTGTTGAGAAAGAGTATTAGGATAGAGAAATATGTTAAAAAATATGCTAAAACATGGTGCAACTGGGTAAGATTATGAAGTATCATTTTAGGACATTTATGTTCCCATCTCAATTCGCAAGCGTCAAATATCAAGTGTTCTTTCTGAAACATTGGTTATAAAATTTACGGTGACATCCACCAGATTAATAATGAGAAGAATTACTTCTCCATCTATCCATACCTTCTTTCATTTAGCAATTATATGCATGCAAACAGAATAGTTTACACTTTTAATTCTTATTTTACATGAACCAATCCCTTGATGGCACATATATATATCTGAAATTATGTAAGAGTCTTTTTGTTTTTTTATTTTATAGAAATTAGCTGGCTTTACTTCCGTTTTAAAGGAGTGAAAAACTAAAAGGTCAAGTAAACAAAGTAATAAACTTAGAATTATGATTACTAATTAATATTACCTTCATTGAAGGTAAGCTTGCGGATAGTTCCCACCCCACCATCGCCTTCAAGAAGCTCGATGTTTAGGATTCCCTGAGGAATAAGCTTTGGGATCAAGTTATCCGCGTCTTGGATTAAGGCTTTGAAAAGTCTCACTGGGGCGATCGGAGAAACAAGTTCATCGTTGAAAGTGAGCACTCCCATGTTTCTGAAGACGGCTAAAAACAAAAGGTATATGAATAAAGATGTAAAAAAAGAGAGACTAATTGCACGATTAAAAGTTTGATTGTTTGAGTGATTTGCAAGAGGCAAAAGATGGTATAAATAGTAGTGAAATTTAGTTCGATAATTTGGTTTATATGGTTTTAAATATTAAGAAAACGAAAATATATATACTTGATGTTGTCCATTTTGTATATGAGGACTCATGGCTAACCTCTAGCAAATTGCTATAGGTCAGCATCATCTAGCTTTAAGAGTTTTATTCCATAGGAAATATAAGATTAAGGACAAAAGACATAACTAAATTTAGATAAAGATGGGTTATTTAAATTAAATTTAGCACCTATTTACATTTGGCTTAGTTTTGTCTAATATGCCAATAAGAGAGGTGACCAATAGATAAGAACATAAGGATAGGAAAACTCTTTATGAAGATTAGTTTGTCATTTACATGAATAATAAAGATCAGCATATTTTGAAAAAAATCAAGCTATGTTTTTATCAGATCCGCCCTTTTCTAACGTGTTGGAGTAACAATTCGTAAATTTAATTATAGCACATGACATAAACTTTCTATTTAATCATTACCGCATGCTATGGAAACTTATAATTTTACGATGGCTTACTAGAATACATATGCTCTGATTATTAAGCTTTTAAAAATATAATCACGAGTTACTTTTATGATTTTATCTCATTTGATTTGATGTTGAGTTGGTTTCTACTGTTCTAATGCAACTTTAATTCTGTAATGCCATGAGATTATTTGATGAGTAGTCTCATATTTTAAGAAGAATTAGCCAATGCAATTACAGGTTTAAGTGCTAATGGCAGTACTAGGACCGATACTGTCAAGATGTTTGATGATGCTATAATGTTCTGAAAAATTTAGAGAAGAGAAAACCACGGGAGTCCGTATATAAAACATGAAGTAATTTGCATCACATTATACTTTTTCCAATTACAAGCTTTGCCGGCTTGTGGTTATAATTCAAAACTTTTTTCCCTTAACTGGTTTATCAATTTTCCAAATCATAGGCCGAAACTTCGGCTTCTGTACAAGTAATATGCCATTTAGATGCCTGCTTGTGTTTATCTTTCTAATTCTCCCAATAGTGTGACTTAGATTTAAACGGGATGAGGAGAGCTTAATTTAGCTTCACTACTAGTAATTTGCTAACTCATAAGAACATAATTCAATTTTTTACCTTTGTCGTGTTTTAGCCTTTTTTTTTTTATATAATTAAAACACATTAGAATTACTGAAAGAAAAGAGTCTGGTCTATGGAACAAGCCTCCATAGTAGTCGTGTTTTAGCCTTACTTGTCTTAATTTAGTCTTAATTGTCTTGTTTTTCTGTTTGACAGTCAAGAACCCTTACAACTAGAGATTTGTTAGGGCTTGAACACCGTAATGAGATATATCGGTATACTTGCCCTTAACTTATAATAAAGCTAATTCTTCTTAAAAGGGTACCATTTGAAGTTCTTGTTGTTTACTACGCTTGGACGAATTCATCACATTTTTGCTCTTATTTGGTCCTTGGAATTCACCCGGTGTATGATAAATTCATAATTCATTGCTGTGATGTCTCTCTATATGTTGTGTGATACATTGTTGTATTGATGATTTTTATGTGCATATAGATGCTGTCTCATCAATTCAATTCCTCGTGGTTCACAAGCTTACCTTAATCTATGCCTGAAATAAAATTATATGGACTTATGGAGTATCAATTGAGATGTAATGGTGTTCTACATAATCGTGATTAGTCTTTCAAAAGCACAATTAAGATATTCTTTAAGCCCCACACTGAATATAAACCAAATCAGGTGAGTAAAGTGACATAAAAACCAGAACCAAACTGAAGAAAGGCATACCTTTCTCGGCCTTTTGGCTAAGATCAAGTGTAGTATCTGTTCTTATCAGTTTAATATCTGATATGTGGGCGATTGGCTCACCGATATTAAATTAATTTTTTGAGGGGGAGTGATCCACCACAATAGCTTGCTATTGGGGTTGCTCATGAGTCGCCTAGGCGTTGCACTATTGCCAAGGCTTGGCTCACCCCATCAATACCAGTTCAATTATTTGGTTATCTAATTTGATGTTTAATAAATCTCAAGTCATCTCAGAAACAAGCAACAAATAAGTAGTTAAGCTTCTACATTAGCTAAAATGCCACCAATTTGTTGAGATTTCTGATTTCTGTGCCGAAATACAGCATATGGAAAATCTCGATAGCATACCTTGAATAAGTTTTTGTACTGGACCTGCTTTTCAAAAAGTAAATTTTGGTTTCCGATATTGGAATTGTTGCAGCTTTCTTTATATGATGCAATAAAATGCCGTTGGGGATGTAATTAATTTTTTGTGTGGATTCCTTAACTTGTGGTTCATTGGCTCATGTCTTCATCTCAGTGACAAGCTGAAGAGTTTTCTTAACTTTGTTGGAGTTTTGAAATAATGTGCTTTTGTCAAAAGATTACTAAACAAGATTAAACTTCAATATTGAATTAAAAGATTTATTGAAATAAAAGCTTAGGTTGTTTCACGAGGAACTTAGAAACGATAACCTTCGCTACGTACAAAAAAGTCGTTCAAACATTTGTTATTTTTATCATTTGAATCTTTACCTTGTATCAGCAATTTATCAGCCACCAAGTAAAGCAATTTATCATCTATACCTTGTAATACTTCAGATAAAAAAATGTCGACTATTGAGTAAAACAGAAGAATTTATTTTAATCTATCAACAAAAATAATGAAAACTTATTTTCGAATTATAGAAGAATACACTTAAAAAAAAACTCTAGCTGTTTTTTTTTTTAATTAATTGTGGTATGGACCACATTTTAGCTTTTATATATAAAAGATGTTCAATACACAAAATTACAAGTTAGGAGGGCATGAATGTTACAAAATGTAATATAGCTCCTCCTAACATAACAAAACAGACTTGATGGACCAAATCGAACAAAACTTTAGGCTTATCAACCTAATCTAATCTTTCCCAAAATTAAAAGTCAAAAGCCAAAATAAAGCGCCTCCTTCTCTCTCTCTATATCATCGCCTGTAACAGGCGATTTTCCCCTTCGTCTTCGTCAATACGCAAGTTGATCATACCAACCTTTTCCAACTCCAAAAGCCCTATTATCCTTTTAGGAAAATCCTTCAAATCATTAGATATCATAGGTGTTGTTAGCTCTCGTGCCTGTTTGGCTAACAAATCCGCTATGCCATTTGCCTCTCTAAAGATATGTTGTATCTTCACCCTTTCTTTTTCTTCTTTTAGCAATTGCTTAATTTTGATAACCTTTAGCCTGATATTCCATGGAATTTGTCCTTTATCATTACACATGTTGGCCATGATTTGAGAGTCAGTCTCAATAATAATGTTTGTATTGAGCAGTAGACCTAATTTAATCCCAGTATGTATAGCTTTAGCTTCCACCATAAGAGGTGTGGTGGCTTTTACTTTTTTTGCAAAAGCTTGTATAAAATCCCCTGCGTGATCTCTAACTACTCCCCCTATCCCAGCTTTATTAGTAATAATACAAAGACTCCCATCCACATTAATTTTGATGCTAGTACTGTCTGGATTATCCCACTTAATAGTTTTAGGAATTTTAATTTTACCTTGATTGGTCACACTGTGTATATTATGGAAATTGAGATCTTTTGCATATTTGGGTCCCTTTTTAATGATCATGTTGTAACTATCAATAACCTCTTGTATTATACCTTCATATTTCATTGAAATGTCTTCCATTCTGCTTTTGCATCTGCTTTTCCAAATGTTCCACAAAATGAGGTTAGGGATAATCTTATTGGTTTTAGTGATAACAGCTCTACCTTTTGCCTTTTCCCATTCAATAAGTCTCCCCCTTATTGTAGTATTTGTCTCTTTAATCCCCATGTGATTTTGAAAATACTCCCACACCTTCTTAGCCATTTGTCCATTGCTGAATAAGTGCTCTAAGCTTTCTTCTGATTTTCTGCAGCATTCACACTGAGAAGCTTGTTGGACTTGGAATTTTTGAATTTCAGTGTCTAATGGAATTGCTTTGTTGAGTATCCTCCATACCCCCACTGAGATTTTCAAAGGTAGATCCTTTTCCCACATACTTTTATTATACCAATTAATGCTGCATGTATCCCTTAGAATGTTATAAGCTGAGTTAAGAGTAAAATGGCCATACACTGTTTCTTTCCATATAAGGACATCCTCCTCATTTATTGAAATTTTTGGTTCTTTGCCCACTTTATGTCTATCTTCTATAGGTATTTCTTCCATTTTCCATTTACCATCCTCATTTAGATATTGATGAATCTTACTATTAGAGATACAGTCAACATTTATAGGCCCATTCCCGATCCAATTGTCCATGTTGAAGTCCACTCCCCCTTTACCAATGATCCATTTCATGCTTTGTTCAGCTATTCCTGATAGCTTAGTCATTCTTCTCCAAACTGTAGACCCTTTCAATTGCTTATACCAAATATTAACAAGAAATTTTTTTTATGTTCAAGTACATCAAATTTGGTTACTCAAAGAAAAGTTTTATTTTTATAACTATACTTCGTAGTTACAAAGATACAAAAAAAATATGGTTCTTACGTGTTACGTGCGATGTTTGTGAATTATAAATAAAGATGAAACATTTATTTCAAAATCCGTTGTAGTCTAGTTGGTCAGGATACTCGGCTCTCACCCGAGAGACCCGGGTTCAAGTCCCGGCAACGGAAATCTTTTTCATTTATTTACTTATTTTTCACTTAATAGGCCTTTATTAATATAAGAATTTCGAAATTGGAGCACTTGCACTTGCACTAGACTCTAGTCTTGCTTTTCTAGGTTTCTTACTCTTTAAAAGTCTTTATTTTTTGTAATTTTCTGGTGGAAAAAAAATGGCTATATTCTATTCGAAAATTCTACTCCACTTAATGAATGTAGAAAAGCTCAAATTTTAGATATGTATAGCAATGGATAGTAAAATAAATAAATAAATTTGAGGCGTTGCAGCCAAACTAAACATGGATAATGCAGCATCAAGACGTTCTCGGAGATATGAGTAATTGCTTATACTGCATAAAACCGCTTCCTTGACGCACTCGGAGAAAAAAGTAACATGAATTAACTTGGATAATTTTATTTTTTTAATATTTCAAATTTGAATTTTACTTGCAATGCATGGAGGCTACAAAAAGAATTATAGATGCCCCTAATTAAGTACATTTTTCTTCCACAAGCAATAAAAATTATCAGAGTTCTTGCAAATCTTCGTCCTTGTATGAGGATATCCTTGGAACAAATAGTCGACGGGATTGAAAACTGGGTAATCATTTTTGGGTAAGTTTCTCCTTTTTGATTCTGATATAGCCTTCAAACAATTTCGTACAACCTGTGATTCTTCTAATAATCTTGCTCTCAAATCACTTGATTTTCGCACGTCTTTTGGAGAGCTAATTAATACCTCAGTGGTAAATGTCGCGATATTTTTCGTAGCTTGCTCAATTTTGTTGCATTGTAGGCATTTACTACTTTTCCTCTCCAAGTTGAATTTTACTCTTCTAGCATTGTTAGAAAGGCATGAATAGGCCTGCAACAAGTGTATTCCGGATTAGGAATATTTCTGTTCTGAACATTGTCAAAATGGTGCTATAGTCATGATTGTCACTTATTTTCTTCTCCATAAGTAGATGAATATAACCATATTTTAAAATTGGATTTCTTGCTTGAGATTGTAATGGGCTAATAGTTTGCCAGGCCTAGGAGGGGAAACTAACGAAAGTGGGAAACGAGAAACGTGAAAAGAATGAAAAAAAAATCTAAAAGTTACACGTGCAATAATAGGAAGCGGGAAAGAAGAAACATGATTTTTGACAGAAGTAACTAATCTATGTGAGATCCAATCTTGTAATGTTATTCAAAACCATTTTTTATTGCCAAAGCTTATCGATAAAGTCATGAAACTAGACTTTTGCCAAGGTTAAAAGGCGAAAGTCTGCAATTATGAATGAAAAATACCAAATAGCAAGGGACTTTTGGTGTTTAATATGATGAACATTTTTCAAAGTTAATATTTCTTAATACAGAATACTGTACCTTTTAAGCTATCCTAAACTTCTATCTACAAGTGAATTACCAATTGAATACCTCACTACAAGGATATATTAGTTACGACAATATGTAATGTACCTCAGAGAGAAACTTGAAGGCGATTTCTGCCTTGGGATGCTTATTCTTATCAGGATGAAGTTGTAAAGCTGCTCAAAAATACAAAAAAGAGAGCGGCAATCAGAAAAGAAAAAAATTCAATCAAAACGGGGAATATTAGGTACAGAATTTTTTAAGCTCCCACATGCATGATTACGTGAGAACTTCTGTGGCCTTGAGTCAGTTTTGCTTTTATAAGTGAATGTATGTCTTTATCATTAAGATTATATGTAGCATCAGCACAATACTGTCATATCTAGATGGGATGTTTGAAATTTTGATAAACAATATTTAGAACTTTTTACCGAGTTTGTGATACTGTTTCCTCACTATCTCCAAACCTGCATTTTCTTCAACCTGTCAAAACAATCCAAGAACCTCAAATGCCAAATAGTAGAGAGTTGGAGTTTGTGTTAAACTTGAAAATAGAAATATGTTCTTGAAAAAACAAAAACTTACTCGAAGAACAAGATACCAGTCGACGAAAGGTGGCTTATGGGCGCAACCTTTTGAGAGGTCGCAAATCTCTACCACTAAGTGGGATTTAGGATCAGATAGCACATTTTCTCTGCCCATAGTTGAATGGAAAAATGAGAGCATGTCAAGAGACCTTTGCTTGTGTATATGTAAATTGGAAGAATCATTTTTCAAAAAAATTGGAAGAATTACAACATTGCTCTACATATTTTAAACTAAAATTCTGTTTCTATTTGGTTCTCATAGTTTCTGTTGGAACAATCAAAGTTCCCAAATTTTGTTGAAACTTTGACGGATTTGCTTCGTGATTCTGAAATTGGGTATAAATTCAGGTCCACTATCTAAATTTGTTTTGTTTTATGATCATTATTGCGGCACGATAACACCATGAATAAGTCTATAGTAGACTAGTATACATTAAGAAAGCTTTATATAAACCAAGTCTTTGTTTGTCATTTATGACTGTGTTTACAATAGAACCGATGCTGTTGCTTTCAGATCTTGGGACCATTACAATTTCAAGTGAAAGTACATGGACCAAATATAAATTTTATTAAAAGTTCGGGGACTATTTCTATATTTCCCACACAGTAAATAGTTCAAGGCTGTAAAGCTGATAATGATAACAAGAGAATGTGATGAAGCTGTTGGGAAAAGAAGTGCGAGTCTCAAGGCATAACTTATATATTTGTACTTATTAGTAAAGTCTACATGGGGTTTGGACTATTTGTCACAAAGTTCAATTAAGACCTCTTGGATGACTGTGCTAACCTAGTTGATAGCACAACTGGTGGAATTTGTTCAACTGTATATATTCTTATGATGTGAGAAATCCAAAGGGACAAGTACAGAAGGACTGATGTTTTGTATGGTTGAATCTTTTAGCCAATTATTTTTCCTTGTTTTCCATAAGTTGTTATAGGAGTATTTGTTGGATCATCTTAAGCACTTTTTTTTTTTATATTCCTAGAAAATTATAAGTTGAACGAACACAGTTTTATTTTCCAAGTTATGTAAGAGAACTTATTTCAATGAGAAATTGCACCAGGACAAGACTAAAAAGGTCCCTTGGTATATATATTTACGCAAGGAGTTTAGTCAACAATTTTTCTCAACAGAGTTGCATGAAAGTGTAAAGGATAAATTTGGAAGAACAAATGTATATATATCATTCCAGAACAGGATTATTACTAAACCTACTATAAAGTGTGCACCGAGAGTTGTAACGAGGCCGGAGTTAGTTTTGGCTTAAACTAATTTAAATGCAATGTGAAACAGCTGGTGGATTTCATATGCGGGGGAAACTTTTGTTAAAGGACCCAAATTCAGAAGGCTATCCACAGCTAATACTAAATTGAACATAGCTGAAATATTACTGCATTAATTGTAAATTTACTGAGCGAGAATGTAACAAAGTAGCGCGTATTTTCAACTGGTCCATACGCCTTCTTGAACTATAACATGTACATGTTGTAGAAGCAACATATCAAAAACTGTGCTTAATCGTATTCAGCCCTGAATAAAAACTACAAAATATAGGAGCAGACTAATTCACTTTCTACTCATCTCTCTTTATGTCCCAATTTCTCCTTGAACAACGTCTCTTAGTCTAATTCAGACTACAGACTGTTGGAAATTTTAACGTATGTAAAAGTTTATATGCACTAATGACGAAATCCATTCATAAATTTCTTCAATGGCAACACAATAGCGGAATCATATATTATTCCTGGTGAAACGATGTAATAAGCATTATTTGAGCTGATGATCGTAGTACCAAAAAAAAAAAATTCGCTAAACTTCAATAGAGAGCGACTTGTTAAAATGTGATTTTAAGTGCAGCAACATAATTTTTAAGAAACAATTAACAATATGGGTTCTTAAAAAATGTAAGGATTTGCAAGAAAATGCAAGTAACCAAAAGCAATTAATATTTTATCCAAACCCGAAAAACTATACCACTTTCTATTTCCCTTCTCTACAGTTTCTTTCAGTTTTCCGTTGGCTTTTTCTGAGATCTTCATTTTTCCATTTAGAATTTCTTTCAGTTTTCTCAAAACGTCAACAGAATTACTACTATAGTCAATTAATATTTTATCCAAACCCGAAAAACTATTATACCATTTTCTATTTCCCTTCTCTACAGTTTCTTTCAGTTTTCCGTTGGCTTTTTCTGAGATCTTCATTTTTCCATTTAGAATTTCTTTCAGTTTTCTCTAAACGTCAACAGAATTACTACTATAGTTGCTATGATAATCTGAAATATCGGATAAGTAATAATTTAACTGGTATTGGTGGGGTGCGCCAGGCCTTAGCAATAGTGCAACGCTTAGGCAACTCATGAGCAACCCCAATAGCAAGCTATTGTGATGGATCACTCCCCCTCAAAAAATTAATTTAATATCGTGTGAGCCAGTGACTCACATATCAGATATTAAACTGATAAGAACAGATACTACACTTGATCTTAGCCAAAAGGCCGAGAAAGGTATGCTTTACTTCAGTTTGGTTCTGGTTTTTATATATCACTTTACTCACCTGATTTGCTTTGTGTTCAATGTGGGACTTAAGTAGAGCACAAAAGATTAACACTACTACCCTCTTTTGCCTGTGTTTCTACTCTCTCTGGCCATGCTGAAGACAAAACTACAGTTACTAAATACTACTAGTTTTCTACTTGATTGTAGTTGAATTTCCTTTAATGTAATCAAATTGTTGTAGCATGCCAATAAATCAAAAAATACTCCTTAAAGTTTAAGGTTTTAGTATAAACTAAAGGTGAACAAATGAATCACAAGACATTGAACTCATAAGAGAGACATCACAATAAAGAGAGACATCATCGCTACAATTTATGGATAATCATACTCCTTACTTTATTGAAATATACTTGAAAAAACTATCCAAAAGGTGCACAATCTTTGCCATATGAGGAGGAAAAAGAATTAATAAATTAATGACAAATTTGTACACAGGTTTCAAATACTTGTAGTTGGTATCTGAGGCTAATAACAAATGCGCCATATTTGAGAGAATTGCATATTTCGCAGTGACCCATGAGGATAAAAAGTTTATAAGATCAAAAAACTTAAAAAAATGATAAAACAAGTTTACTCACTTCACAGTGACTCGAAGAGAAGCCCCTTGCTTAAAGTGCGGAGATGTGGAATTTAGTTCTTGTAAGGTGACCAATGCACTGGCATTAACAGCAGACGATGAAGTCGTCGAACAGCTATACAAGGAAACAAAAAAAAAGGATATTATGAGAATCTAACAAATGAAGGACAAGAATATCATATAGCAGTAAATAAAATGTTCATCAAAGGGATGTTTTAGAATCTCAAAATAACCAATATTGAGATTTAATACTATCCAACTAAGTGACACGAAGCGGTTCTAGGCAGAAATAAGTCGTATGCCGCCTGCCGCTTAATAACCGCCTAAACCCACTAACAACTTGGCGACTGATATTCACCGGCCTAATTTACACTTAGGTTTAAAACACTGTCTGTGAACACAATTCAACACTAAACTAGAATCACGCTGCAGAAGCGGATTGGTCATTGTGTTAAAAGTGTACAAGATTGTTTAGGTTGCCAAAAAAACATAGCGATATTGTTTAATTTACTTCCAACTACATAATCAATCAAATAAAAGGGTATCATTCAATACTTATAATTGTTATAGTAGTACAACGTTTTCCTAAATTACAATGCTAGTCAACTACAAACTACTTTCCATAACCAACACAAATAACTACTGGGAGTATAAAAATACACCTGTCTATAATACTTGGGCTCTGTTTGATCCAAGAATTTCATAAGTGAAAACGGTGAGAAAAAAAGAGAATGTTGTTCTAGGATCCTTTTTTTTATATTAGAACCGGCCATATTTATTGAAAACTCAAAAAATTGTATATGCATGGGTCATGCCCCCACTCTAGCAGATACCAAATATTAAGTCCGATAAGGAAATCTGAATAATTACTTACAACTTGTGCAAAAATTGCTACTGGCCTAATCACACATTCAAAGGAAAAAGGTGACCGATATTTCAGATTAAAGCCTACGTCATACAAGCTGGGAAATGAGTCTAAAAACACACTCATCCCCTTATGACCCATGTCCTTATAACTCCTGTTGTTCCAGATCAATGTGATCAAAAATATGTGTTTAAAGCAACCAAATCTCAGCTCGCAAGAAAATAGGTTAACCTTCATATTAATCACCAAAAAACCTTTTTAAACGTGGTATAATGAAACATAATAATGCTAGAAATTTATCAAAATGCCCAAAGGCTACTTAATGTGAACTCATAATCTTCAATCAAATTAATGCAGGTGCAACATCACTGAACTTCAGCAGCATCACCTTCATCATCATTTTATCTCCAAATCAACCTGCAGATTCTGAGATCATCTACATAAATATTCAAACTTACTATGAACACAAAATCCAGCTTCACATCAAAATCCTGTTTTGCTCATAAGCTAAAATGCATTAGTTGGTAGGTTGATTAGCTAAAAAAGGTGTTAATTTTATATCAGTACTTGATTAAAATGTTACTATCACTACAAGAAAACAGCCAAATAGTAACTCTATTTAGCAACTGGTCCGGTAGTTAAAGAATTGTAACCGAAATACCAACTAAAGCTTTTGTTATTAAACAATACCAACTGAGTTGTAACTGAAATATTGTCAGTTGCTATATAGCAACTGTTTAGTAACTAAGACAATTTTAGTTGCTATATAGCAACTGTTTAGTAACTAAGACAATTTACCAACTGATTGTGTCAGTTAGTAAATAGCAACTGATTGTGTCAGTTAGTAAATAGCAACTGAAATTTCAGTTAGTAAATAGCAACTGAAATTTCAGTTAGTAAATAGCAACTGATTGTGTCAGTTAGTAAATAGCAACTGAAATTTCAGTTAGTAAATAGCAACTGAAATTTCAGTTAGTAAAATAGCAACTGAAATTTCAGTTAGTAAATAGCATCTCGATTGATCAAGATTCACTGGAAACTTTTTGGAACATTTTCGATCGATCGGACTATATCTCGATGGATCGAGATTCACTGGAACTTTTTGGACCATTTTCGATCGATCGGTCTATATCTCGATGGATCGAGATTCACTGGAATTTTTTTAGGGCTTTTTCGATCGATCGGCCTATATCTCGATGGATCGAGATTCACTGGAACTTTTTTGCTCACAAAACAAATGTGCAATAACATATTGACAAAATATAATAACCGACAAGTTAAAGAGAGAAGTGGCAGCTGAGATTGGATATAAAGAGAGAGTGTGAAATAGAGAAGAAAAAAAATCCAAGCTCACTGTGTAAAATCTCGATCAATCGAGATTTACACCGATCGATCGAATAACATGTAAATGTTGTTTTATTAAATGTTTAAATATTTACCTAACTAACAATTTTATAAGATGGTGATCAAAAAAACATGTAAATGGTGGTCTGAACAGTGTAAATTGACACGTCACTATCTTTGTCATAACATTTCCGCTGCAAATCGTTATTCTGTATTTTAAAAAATGTATGTAATGCAATTATTTACGGATTTTGACTCAATTTTATACAGATTATTAACAAACCGTAACAAAATTTCATACTAACAAGATTCAAAACGATTTTATTAGATATTTATAATAATACAAATAGGTTATATTTTGAAATGTAAATGGTTAACATGTATTATACATGAATTAAGTAGTAAATTTTGTAAAACTCGTTCATATTAGATAACACATGAAATTGTTGTTTTGATCTTACAATACAAATATTTATTATGATTAATTACAAACATTTATTATGACTAATTACAATTAATCATAAACCCTAAACCCTAAATCATATTCTTCTATTCTGCCACATCCTTGCGTTTGTTTACCATTCAGCAGTTGCAAAGCTGTTTTATGGGTTAATTAGCCTTCGTGACTTTTGGACTATTTGTTTTTTCCTTTAACAGATGATAAAAATATATATATAATTATATAGTATTATATGGAATTTCATATATATGGTTTCGCCCAACATTACAACATATGAAATACAATATAATTATAGGAAATTCAGCAATCATTGTTTCATTTATTTATTTATATTTAATATGCAAGTTTATTTTAAAATGGATCTGCAACGACATTCACTATATGTTTTGGTATTTCGAGGCATCCAATGTTACTGTGTAAGTCACGTGGAAATTAATATTTCGTGTAATTTTTTTTTTGTTGATTGTTGTTTTATTAAATGTTTAAATATTTACCTAACTAACAATTTTATAAGATGATGATAAAAAAAAACATGTAAATGTTATGTTATGTTCCTTTTCCCACGCAGTAAAATTAACCAAAAATTTTGGCGCATATTTTGCCTCCAATATGTTTTTGGGTAAGTTGTCAAAAATTTAAACCAAACCCTTCTCATTCTTCAAACAAAACACTTATAATTCCAGACTTAATAACTCACTTTTATTACGCTCTAATATCTTCCTCTCTCTCTCTCTCTTAATATACATATATCTATATAACATATATATACATATATCTATATATCTACATATATATATATATATATATATAGGCTCCTTCTCTGTCATTCCTCCGCCCTAGCTAACACAGTAAGTCTATCTCTATATATTTATCTACATATCTCGTTTGGTTGATTTAGGGCTTGTTTGGTTCATTGTTTATTTAGGGCTTGTTTGGTTCATTGTTTATTTAGGGCTTGTTTGGTTCATAGCTTATTTAGGGCTTGTTTGGTTCATAGCTTATTTAGGGCTTGTTTGGTTCATAGCTTATTTAGGGCTTGTTTGGTTCATTGTTTATTTAGGGCTTGTTTGGTTCATAGCTTATTTAGGGCTTGTTTGGTTCATAGCTTATTTAGGGCTTGTTTGGTTCATAGCTTATTTAGGGCTTGTTTGGTTCATTGTTTATTTAGGGCTTGTTTGGTTCATTGTTTATTTAGGGCTTGTTTGGTTCATTGTTTATTTAGGGCTTGTTTGGTTCATAGCTTATTTAGGGCTTGTTTGGTTCATAGCTTATTTAGGGCTTGTTTGGTTCATAGCTTATTTAGGGCTTGTTTGGTTCATTGTTTATTTAGGGCTTGTTTGGTTCATTGTTTATTTAGGGCTTGTTTGGTTCATTGTTTATTTAGGGCTTGTTTGGTTCATTGTTTATTTAGGGCTTGTTTGGTTCATAGCTTATTTAGGGCTTGTTTGGTTCATAGCTTATTTAGGGCTTGTTTGGTTCATTGCTTATTTAGGGCTTGTTTGGTTCATAGCTTATTTAGGGCTTGTTTGGTTCATAGCTTATTTAATTGAAGATCTGCCCAACATATGACTTGTTTGGCTTATTACTTATATATAATTGAACGCCAGCTTAATTTAGGACTGTTTTTTTTTTTACATTCAAAACCATTCAATGATATTAACGAGATTTTCAATGCGAATACTACAGATAATAAGTATAGCGCTTATAAAAAATAATTGTATACACTGTTTTGTTGCTTCTTTTTAGACTGTTTTATAGTAAGTTTGGTTTTTAAAAAAAGTATACATGACAAGGGTTAACCTTAATCATTGAATTTTGTTTGAGTTTTAAGATGGCGGGACGTAGCTATAGTAAAAGTCCTCAAGGATCAGCTAACAATGGCAGAGTTGAACCCTCTAGGCGTGGAGGTTATGCATCGTTTGGCGCCAGTCGAGGAGGCTTTTTAACAGACAGTAGTGGCCTTGGAGGCTTTGCAGCAATAGGTAGCGGCTGTGGAGGCTTTGCAGCAATAGGTAGCGGCCGTGGAGCCTTTGCAGCAATAGGTCAATGCAATCCGCCAACGTTTGGGTCAATACTACAAGCTAATGGCATTCCTGGATATATTCCAGGTAGTTTTGAGTCGATGATGGTTAATCAAGAAAGGTCACAACATCCAACCGAGCAACAAATTGATGGGTATTATCCCGTGAGAAGCGATGAACCTTTGTCGTCGGGTTGTGCATGAGCAAGAAGACAACCAAGTTGAACTTGAAACTGATAATGTTAGTGGGGCCTCCCTCGCGGGAAGTTGTAACATGGTTTTCCAATCTTCAACAAAGACGAAGGCTCATCTTCGCCCCGGCACACTTGTGTAAGTGCTCTGTTTTCAATTTGATTTTCTAAACTCATGTATTCATTTATTCTATATCAAATGATAAATTTTGCTAACAGGTTGGAGCCTTCACACCAGCTTAGTGCTGTGATTACTAAGATATTTCCAACAACGTTCCGTAAAGAGTTTATGACTTGGGGGATATGACCACTGAGCATAAAGGATTATTATTTGACGAATTCAAGGTATGCACAATTGCTTACTTTCAGTTTTCTATTGTATTTGTACTATTTAATAGAATTTTTTTTGCGGTAAGTTCTTTAATAGAATTTTGTTTCTCAGAAATATGTTTTCTGGGACGGGGACGAGGAGTTGCAAAATGATTTTCGTCGTGCTTGGGAAATTAAGGCTCGTGAGAAATATCCGTCTTTTATGTCCAATTTGAAAAAATGTATTGGCTCGTGAAGATTCTGAAAATGTCAATGACAAGCAAACTGACTTAAATTAATTTTCTATGTATCTATGGATCGATTATCTTTTGGATTGTAATTAAATCTCGACTCGGTATTTTAATGTCGATGACGACAAGCACAATGACCTAGATTTCTATGTAGCTTTAATTAGGATTATCTTTTGAATTGTACTTTAATCTCGATTTGGTATATTATTGTAGCAACTATTATATTAAATCTCGATTTGCTTAGTTAAACATAAATATTTTTGTCCATATGACAATTGCTTACATTTTGAATATGAATATATGTATATATATATATATATATATATATATATATTAATATATATATATATATACTAATTTCTATTTGACAACTGAAATTTCAGTTGCTATCTACCAACTGAAATTTCAGTTGCTATCTACCAACTGAAATTTCAGTTGCTATCTACCAACTGACATTTCAGTTGCTATCTACCAACTGAAATTTCAGTTGCTATTTACCAACTGAAATTTTAGTTGGTATTTACTAACTGACACAATCAGTTTACTAACTGACACAATCAGTTGGTGAATAGCAACTGATATACCATTCAGTTGGTAAATTATCAACTGAAACATAATTCAGTTGGTAAAATTTTAGCAACTAGGGTTTTAACAACCGAATATACAGAAGGCAGATCAGTTGGTAAAGTGAGTTTACTGATTCTTCAGTTACTATTTGGCTGTTTTCTTGTAGTGTATAAACGTAAAGAAATCATTTTTTTTTAGGACTCAACCGGACCTTATATTTATTAATTTTAACAGTATAACATATATCAGTTTCAAGAAATATTAACAGAAAAAGGTTAAAAAAGAACAAACCCTTGCGCTCTTCTTTTGCAGCACATAATTACCGTTTCTATATAACACTATTCTCCAATAATCATCGGTTCAAAAAAATAAATACATTTGTTAAAAAAATGGAACTTCTACTTTCATCATATAAGTACATATAGTTCTGCAATATCAGCTATATGCCTTTCAGAAAATACCAAGTCAGGCACTGTTATAGTTCGGCGGTATCTCTATAATTGCGGAACTCATTCATCAACAGAATTTTCCTCGGTTTTGGCAGGGATATTCGTTTCCCTTTCGACCACGTCCAGGCTCATTCTCCGCGTGATACTGCCACTTGGCATTTCCCCGTCTTCTACTACCGTCACACGACTCACACCACTGTTTTCTGACATACTTTTTGCCCGTTTGTGTTGGACAGTTTTGGGTAATCCTTTTGATGGAGAACTTGCTAATAGGCGCCCGATACCATCAAATAAACTCCTGGCATCAGCAAGAAAAACATCTCCACCAGGGTAGCATCGACCAAAACAAGTCACACAATGTGGATAAGCAACCTGAGAAAGGACTTACAGAAAGAAAAGGATTTCAATGATAACAATACTAAATCGTTCTAGAAAATAAAATGTTCCTGCTACTTAAAAAAAACACAAATACAGAACCCAATATCTAAAGCAACTCTACGATATGTTTGGCATAATATTTGTAGATTAACATAACGGATCCGTTGTGTCGAGATCAAAATTCTGTAAAATATGAGGTATATTTTTTTCTAAGCTACCGGGCGGTTACTATTTGGTGAACATGATATCCACCAAAACAAATGTCTACTACAAAATTTGACCAGAAGTCATATTAAACTAGAAAAAAAAGAATAGATGATCTGCACAGTGAAAAGAAAAGAACAGACTCGTTTTCTTTGAGTATCCTAGTTGTATTATATCTTAATAAGGAATCAGAAACGCATAGCAATCCACGGACTAGTTCTTGAGCAAGAACATGCTTCAAGCTTATTGGAGCACAATGACGCAACTCATTCATGGCCTCCGATACACCTGCAGCACACAAAAAAATGAAAAAAGAACAATAAGCACCTCATTTATAAGCTCCTTGAAAACCGAAATTGAAATCACATATTTCTTTTCCAAAAACAAATCAAGCTTGACATTGGACTACTAATTGTCCAATTTTATGCAAATCTTAGTACGACAACGTTATCGAAAAGTTAATTTAAAATGAATGCTTTAAGTTGAAATTTTATTGCTGGTACTTAGTTGTTTATTACTGTATAGATTAGTGTCTTAACTGTGAAACATAACAGTTTGGTGTTTTATATGTGATATTTTTACCCCTAGAAACATGTCTAGAATTACCATTCACAAAAACAGCCAGAGATGGATATTGCTCCGTCAGGCTTGAAGGTGGGGTTACATCATCTTGAATATTTTCGCCAATGCCATGTTCAGAAAAACAAGTGGTGAAAAACCTAAAAAATTCAGATTTTTAAAATTCAGGTTTTCAGTGGATTTTTAAAACAAAATTTTAAAATCTGATTTTGGACCAAAAAATTTGTTACCAAACATACCCGGTGTGTTTTAGATTTCACTTGGTTTTTTTTACCTATACAATTTTAATTGGATGACACGAAATATTTTTTTCCTCCCAAATTGTATAAAAGCCAAATTATTGTGTTTTGATTTTTTTTATATGGAGTACTAAATTTAGCAAAATGGCTATGCAATCTACCTTTTAAAATCTACTATTAAAATATGAAAGAATCCCACCATTATAATTCTGCCACGTAAGCCATCTGTGTTGGGGTCTGTGTAATGGTTATGTGCGTATAGCATAACTGCTAAGTTTAGTCTGTTATTAAGAAAATTTATAGTTTCTTACGATTTGTATGTTTATTGTAGGTTTTTAACGTGGGGTTTGAAGGAATTGCGATTTTGGGTTAATTGTGATGAGTTTGGAAGTTACTCTGGTTTATCGTGTGAAAGACGAAAATGTTACTAGACAAAATTGTATTTTAGTTCCGATTTTTCTCACAGCTAGTGAATAATTATTTTCTATTTATAACATAAAAGAGCAAGCACTATAGAAGTTCTATTTGAATCACTTATCTATATTACGAGAAACAAAACCGTTTTTTTGGCAAAAAACATCACACATCACCTCTCCTTATTAATTTTCAAATTTTGCATGTAGTCAAAATGTTTCTCAAATACAAGGAACCAAAAATGTTTCTCATAATTTTTTATAATACTTTTTGGTTGGTTTACTTAGTCTTATATAATTACAAGTTAATAAATAAATATCAAATACTTTTTAAGATATGAAAAAATTATAAGCAAACTGATGTTTTGTAAATGGAAAAACTGAAATGCAAAACTCAAAAAATGCTAGTTTTCGCTTTGAGGAATATTGAAGGAATATTATGGGAACTGTGATGCTTGCTCTAATAATCATTTTACATATCCTATAATGAAAGAGTAACAGATATACGAGATCATGGATCTTTTGATTAAAATGATAGAAAATCTCTATACCTTGTGATATCGTAACAACTTCGATGCTGACTTAAAATGAAACAAATGAACTGTATCATTCTGTATGACATAAATAACAGAAGTTCTACCATAGACTAAACATATATTAGACTGAAAAATCGTTAGTCATTAGCACACTGAATACATATTTTCTGAGTTTATTTCTATAAAGAAAAAATGAATATTTGCAGAGTGTAAGAATTTTCATCAAACATCAACTGTATTAAGATAATCCATCAACATGAGATGACATTACAAAAATAAGTTCAATCAGAGACTACCAAATCTGTCACGAAATAACAAAATCCGTCACGAATCTGTCTACAATAAGAACGTTGAGGAAAAATTTGTCATAAAATCCGTCCCGGATTGATTTTTTTTTATATAGTGTGATGAGATTATAACAGAGGGATTCAGACGGATAAACTGCATGAAAGTAGAACCTTAGCAGCTCGGTCGTTGGCGATAAATTACATATATAAATAAGCCATATACTTCGATAACTGTTGATACACGTCCGGTGAATGGGGAATAATAATCATGGAATAAACCATAAAAAAAAAAAATCACAGCCAGATCCCAACTTTAAGACATCATTTTGGAATTATGTAAAATGTACTTTATGGTTTTCAATTCCATGTACCAATATTCTGTGTGCGACTATATATATATTTACTATATTAACTTTCTACTATATATTGAAAGCAACATCAGGAACGGTGATGACCACAAATTCAATCATGAGGACACTTTAAATTAAAAATAATAATAAGGTGCATGCATGCAACCATATAATATCACCAAGATCATGAACATATCTATCGTGAGATAAAATACAAATTAATACATTGATAGAAGTACTTAACAGACTTTGACACTCTTGTCCACAATGGCCGAATTAGAATCATATCGTTGGAGGCGTAGAAAAAAAATTGCTACTAAAATTTTAAGAAAAAGAACGTTTAAAATAATTGAAAGCCGAGTATAAAAGTCTATTCTGAAATGTTAAAAAAATCGAGTTGGCAATTGTAAAAAACACAGTAAATTTAAAATTATAAAGATATTTTTTTATTTCCTAACATCAAAATGGGGTATTCAAAAGTATTTGTAAATTTTAAGAAGAAACATAGAAATAAAGGTTGTTATTGAAAATAATGAACAATGAAGTGTTACTAATGTAACTAAATAAATATGAAAGAAATAAAAAAGAATAAATTGCGATAGTAAATAATCAAACCAATGATCTATTGTTTAATTTTAGGTAGTATTGCCAACAGAGTTAAACATGGTTACATATATTATGGGAAACTATTAATATATATAACCTAATTTTATGAAATTTTTCCCATAAAAAAATTGTTTTAAATTTTTTTTGAGATGGCGACGGCCTCCCCAGCGCCCCCCTAAATCCGACCCTGCTTGTACAAATTTAATTTTACAAGGTTGAGTACATATACAATTCACCCACTCCCGACCACACCTCACGGGGGGTTAAATTGAAATTACATCAAACTAATAAACGCTTGAATAAGTTTGATTTTATTTTGTTTTGATACATATAACATTACTTACCCTATTCCGAAATCTTTGTATTTCAATCCTTCTCTTTAGATTTATTTTTGGCAGAAAAGGTGAAATCAGTACTATCTATCATGAAGAGCCGAGTGCGAATACTGCACCGCTGAATAATTTGTTACAGATCCAGATATCGTACATCAAATCTTGACATCAATATCTTATTATATTATCACAATGTTCAATGACATATGATACGAACACACACAACACTTTGAATACGATATTAGCAAGTACTTTAGGGAGAACATTATTGATTATTACAACCAAGATATAATTAAGCGAAATAAATTAATACAAAGCCCAAAGATCGTCAACCGAGCCGGACACTCCGAGTCCTCCCAACTGAGGCAACTCGAACTCGTCCAAATCCAAAAATGACTCCAAGTTCACAATCTGCTCTTTGAACTCAAACTCATCACTCACTGTCGAAGCTGGGGTATAAGGCTCGATCTCTGGGTTGTACTCAGGACCCATTAACGGGGTCGACTCAGTGATCTGAGTGGACTTGGTGTACTGGGTCGGCTCAGGGACGAGACACTGTTTTTTTGTTGGTGGCGCTTGTGATGGTGGGAAGTTGAGTTTGGCCTTGTCGCCACGTATACGTATGGCTGCCACGTCATAGGCCTTGGCTGCTTCTTCCGGTGTGTTGAAGGTTCCGAGCCAGACACGGGTACCCTTTTGTGGGTCTCGGATCTCGGAAGCCCATTTGCCCCATGGCCTCTGCCTTATTCCTCTGTATCCGTTCTTTCTAACCCGTTTTGTTGAACTTTGAGTCGTCTCACTCTTACCTAAAAATCAATTACATTAACTTAATTCAATGGCACCTAATTTATAAAATCCACCACTATTAACCTTGTCTACTGAGCAAGAGAGTGTTTGATAAGAATAATGGGGAAAACGGCACGATTCTTTTTTATGCCATTAGTATTTTCAAAAAAATATGATTATTATGTTTTAAAAATTTACCATCTTTTTTATAAAAATTGAAAAGAAATCCCCAATTTTTCCCCGCAACGGGAACAAAAACTTCAGGGCCGTCCTATTCTACATATTCCCAGAGAAAACTATCCCATCTAAAGTTCAATTACAATCAAATTTCTCAAGTTTTTCCAGTACTCAATAATTAATTGTCTGATTATAGTGGTGCTAATTAAATATAGTTCAGCTCTCAAGGGTATATAACCTTTTTACTAACCTAACACCATCTTATAGTCAACTACTTAATTATGTAAATGTGTTGGCTAATTATCAAAATCTACTAAACTGTAATAAAAATTTATTTTCAAGTTGTCTTCGTTTTATGTTTAGTTTATTCCTCTTTTTTTATCCTAAAAAAACATACAAGTTTGAGCAATTCCAATAAGCCGGCTTATTTGAGTACCTGTAGCCAAACTTGAATAATTACTTGCACCACAAAAATACAAATTTTCATATCTAAGTTACCAAAATATTTTGTAACAAAATATAATCACATAATAACATTTCACCAACCTTTGGTTATCTGTTGGTCCCCCTCGACGGCACGAGACCCGAGACCAAAAAATTCGGACACAGCATCGTCGTCGAGCCTCGACCATAAGTCCTTCGACTTCACCCTCCGGCTGAAACGTGTCACCTCCGGTTCCCAGTCCGATATGATAGCACCCCCACACATATTGAAAGTAATTTGAGAGAGATTGAAATGAAATGACATAGTACTATATAGGCTTCATTAAATAAGACGGTTGTAACAAATCGGTACGCTACACGACAAAATATTCTCTCTTTCTTACGAAATAGTATGATCTGACGGTTTGTATGATCTGTGTGATGATCTGACGGTTGAGAGTAAATTAGAAGAAAGGTTAGTAAACGTGTTGGACACAGGACATTGTGTAACGTATGTACTCGTAATAATGTGGAAGCCAGTCGGCCTCGGTTCGGTTTTTGGTAAAACCGAAACTGAACATATTTTTCGGTTCAGTTTTTTCGGTCCGGTTTCGGGTTTTTTCGGTTATTTTTTTGTTTTATTTTTGGTTTTTCGTCTTTTTCGATTCGGTTTTATTGTAAACCGAAACCGATCCGAAAAAGTTTCGGTTTTTCGGTTTCGATCTTTTTCGGTTCACTTCGGTTTTTCGGGTTTTTCACCCAATACAGAACAACTTGGTTTGTACTTTGTACTATTGGATTAAAGTTTTAAGTAACTTTCTTGTGTTTTCATGAATTTTCTTTTATTGTTTCCAAGCCTAACATTAGTGAACAAAAACTATACACGGTGAAGTTATAACTTATAAGCATCCACTAATCATGCACGGTTCTTGCTGATACAACATAATTTACAATGTGTACGTTTGCAAAATGCAATAGTTTTTGCTCCATTATTAAACAATAATCACGTGCAGGGACGTATCCTCGACGTTTAGCATGATGCGGGGGGAATGTGGTGTGCGGATGCGCTAAGTGCATGTATAAATGTTTATGCTCATGAATTGTTTTTCCTTGCTTCAAATGTTAATAGTTTTTAAATCTTCAATCAATTGAAAATTCTATTTTAAATGATATTCCTAAAAATTATCTTATTTTGATTTTGCTATTCCTACATTGACTTCAAGTGGCAATTTTCTCGTTTTTAATTAAAAGTAATCAGGCGATATAAATATATTGTTTTAAACTTTCTAAACATGTGGTATTTTCAAGATATGAATATAAATGTACAATTGCATTGACTTAAGAAAAAACAAAATCATATGATGTAAGTTATTTTTGAAATGTAAAGGGAAATCGTATCATTAAGCTTTTATTACCAAAGGAAAATAGCTAAAACGAATAAATATGAAAATGTGTGGATGAAATTCGAACATAGGATCCATGGGACATTACGACAGGACTCTTCCACACGGCCGGCATTACTCAGACGGTAAGTATTACCCCTACTGAAACCGTTGAAGTTGGTTTTGCCTCAATCCGGACCTTTTATGATGTGATTAACAAAAAGCGCCTTTAGTTTATATTCTTTTAAGACGCTGGTTCCATTTCCACTCTTCTTGGCATTACAATCAGTGAGAACCGAGAACCATGTAAACACAGCCTTTCGTATGTTTCATGTTTTTTAAGAATTCATTTGAATTGCATTCACATCCCTAAGGCAGTAAGGCCTAGTTGCAACCAAGAGGCAAAATTACGTAATGGAGACAAAAGACCGAAACCGAAAATAACACAGTCCCAAACAGAAACAAACTTCAATGACCTAAGATGACAACAAATAATCATAAAATGGGACCAAGAGAAGCTGGACTTTAGGTAGCAAAATAGCAGGCATTACAATCACTGAGAAGTGGCGAGAACTATGTAATACAGCCTTTCGTATGTTTCATTTTCTTTAAAAATTCATTTGAATTGCATTCACCTCCTTAAGGCCTAATTGCAATCAAGAGGAAAAAATATGTCATTGGGGACAAAAGACCGAAACTGAAATGACACAATTCCAAACAGAAACAAACTTCAATGACCTAAGATGACAGCAAATATTCATAAAATGGGATCAAGAGAAAGCTGGATTTTAGGTAGCAAAATAGCAAACACAAAGGTTAAAAGAGATGAGAGTAGGCAATTGCTTCTTTTATTTAAGTTATGTCTCCCAACAACTTGTGATGTTTATTAGAAACCAGCCAAACAGACCCATCCCTCTTTCTCTACGTCTGAAGCAATATCGGCTTCCTATCAATTTTCATCAGTCATAAAATATCTAAATGTCACTTGCCTCAGCTGTAAGTAACATGTTTATATATACCTATTGAAAACTAAATTAGTGTACTACTAAATTTTGCCTAAACGCAGTCTCTACTGTTTTTTTTCTATCTCAACGATGCTCGAGAATGAGAAAAGCTTTTAACAGTTGGAGATCTAATACTCTTGATTTTGTTTGCCTGCAGCTCATAAGCCCGGCTATATTCTCTTTCATTAACCTTCAATTCTTTTCAAGGATAGCCACATATATTATGACCGCCTCTTAGTCTTGCAACTAAACTAAACTGTCTAAACCTTTTAACCAGAAAAAAGGGAGTTCTTGCATATCATAGGCAACCAAACGGCACATAGCTTTACTTCTTTCGAACTAGAGCACAAGACAATAAATATATTAAGGGGAAAACACAGACCCAAGAAGATACTATTAACAAACAAAAGGAACTAATAAACCACGCATGCAAATTTAAAAACACACTGCATTTAGCAGAGAAGACGCAGTACAATATTAATGTCATGATCAAGGAAGTAATTCACAAATATCATATGTTATTTACTCTCTAGAACTAATTCTTTTGCTTATCAATAATTCCCTTGTGTAAATTCTAGAGAGAATTTTGGAATACTTAAGTAAAATATGTGTGAACAAACAACACTAAACCAAATGAAGATTACAGATGGTGATTTCCAGTTCATGTCCTCTCAAGCAGGAGATACCTCTTTCAAATTAGAGAAAACTAAACCAACAACTTCAGTTAATAATTTAAAACAACAAACAAAAAGGAATCTGAAGAAAACTAACAAGAAAATGAAAGGAGCGAGATTTATCCAAACAAGAGAGTAGCAAAAAACCCATCTAAAAATTTCCGAGAAGTAGAAAGTGTGAAATCACAACAAGCAAAAAAACTCATACAAGTTTGTGTTTTATTGTCACAAAACAAAAATAGCAATAACATCAACATTAACTGCTTCGCAGAAACTGATTCTCTATATAAGTATAAATCTCTCGCTTAATTCCTCATAAAGTGGATGAACAGAAACACTATCAAATAAATGGTTGAAAACGCTAACATAGAATAGCAAAACGAACTAATCCGCTACCTCTTTGTATCTCTTGAAGACTCTTCCATAGAATAAAACTAAAACAGGAACCAATGAATTAACCAAATAAATGGTTCAATTAGGAAAATAGACGATGAGAAAAACTCTAATTAAAAACCCAAACATATGAAAGGAACAAGATTGTTTCAAACAATAGGAATACACAAAATCTTATTTATCATGCAAACTGGAACAGAAATTGCATCAATACAGCAAACAAATGATGCATTATCACAATTTCACAATACAAAAACAGTTATACCAATGAAGTTCATCTCTTCCCACGGATTGATTTCTAAATAAGCAGCGCCTATATTCTCGTAAAGTGCTACAAACACTAGCAAACAAATGGTTGAAAGTTCTAAAACCGAAAAACAAAATAACCATCCGCATACCTCTTTGTATTTCTTCCATGCAAGAAAACCAAAACGATTCCAACTAAATAACCAAATAGATGATTTAATAAGAAAAATACAATGAGAGGAAGTCTAAAAAAACCCAAACAGATGAAAGGAACAAGATTGCTCCAAGCGATAGAAATATAGAATAACACAATTATCATGCAAACTGGAACAGCAATTGCTATTCTTAATCCAAAACCTCATCTTATGATTTCCAAAAAAACACAAAATGTCGAAATACAACCAGCAAGAAGATACCAAATACAACAAGTTAATGATGTGTTGTCACAATACAAAAACAGTAGCACCAATCGAAGTTTATTTCTCCCCACAAATTGATTTCTATATAAGTATACTTCCCTCGCATATATTCTTATAGTGGGAAAACAGAAACACTATAAAAAATAGTTGAAAACAAAAAAATTAAAAGAAAGTAACGAGGACCTTTCTACCCGGCCATTTTATTCAAACGGTGTATGGTACTTCTCGCGACCCTGTTCATTGGATCGAGCTTCATTACTGTCCTTAGATCATCTGCACCAAGCTTGTATTTTTCCATACTCTCATATAACATTGCGCGTTGAACAAGGGCAGATACACTTTTCTCATCATGTTCTAGCACCTGAAAAACACATAAGAGTAACTACTTTTAAGGAGGCTTTCTGGTTAAATATTCAAGAAGAAGGATTTTCTGAATGCAAATAACTAGGAAGTAAGAAACTACACAGAAAACTAAGATACTGGAAATTATAAGAAACCAAGGGGCAACATTTTTCTCCATTGCCTTATCGTTGCCCTCCTCCTTTTACACTATTGCCCTAATGAGTACTAGTTCTTTACAACTTCGAAGTTTCGAACAGACCCACAAGCTTCTACAATCTGCACCAATATCCCCCTATAGCTTGAATTGCTTACATCTAAACCCCTGGACGTGAAATAATAGCTTGACTCGTCACTTTCTTTTATTCGTTTGTAAACTTCATATCTTCTTCCTTTTGTCCCAACGGGGTTAGTTACAGTGTGGGGGTCATTTTTTTTTCCAAAAATAAACTGGGTGGAAATCATAGTTCCAAACTGAATCTTGAAGAGTACAGATGAAGAAACAAAAGTTCCTTAAATAGTACCTCTCCGAAACTTTCCCTATAAATAAATGCCACATACCAAACTGCTTTGATAGTATTTGTTAGACTTTAGCTCAGTTGGCAGCAACTGTTTGAATTAACATTATGCAACAAAGGTTTGACGTGTGACACACTTACCTTTTCAGTTTTCTATCCTTGCAGATTCCAGAATAGAAAGTTAAAAGAGCAAAGTTGATGCAAAATGGAAACTTAGCGCATACTGTAGCTGTAATATAACAATATAATTAAAACATATATCAAACCTAACTAATGGGGGTATTCTGGTTTAAAATCAAATCTAAACGAAGCGAACTTCATTTTGAGAAAATTTCAACAAAATCAAATGGCTTGACCAGTGCCCAGCGGCCCCAGCCTAACCCAAGTACACAAACCTACTACTAATAACCCACTACTCAAGTTTTTTAACATATTGACTACTGTGCTCTTAGGAATCTAGCAAACAATCGTTCTTAAGTCACTTTTCTATAAGCAGCAAATAAAGCAAGAATCAAATCAACCACATTACAGAAGTTGCTGTCTATAACAATACAAGTAGATACTTCTCATATCAAGTAAAGCAAAAGAAAAACACAAACCATTAGTATACCTTGGTACAATCTGCCACAGCTTTCTTATACTCCCCGACTTCCTTATAACAAGACGCCCTGCTCGACAACACCTCCATTCTCGCCACGTCATCACCCGACTTCTCGAGAAGAATCACAGCCCAAGACAGCCACTTTATAGCATCCGCGTACTGCCCCTGCTTGTAATTATCCATCCCTTTACTCTTTGCACCTGAGGCCGATATGCCAGCTGGCGGCGGCGGAAGTCCTTCGAGCTCCATGGTTCCGCCACCATTATTGTCCGAATCTATCCCCCAATCATCACCGCCCGAGAACTGTCCATCACTACCAAACCCATCATTCCCTTTCACAGGAGCTGAAGAGGACGACGAGGGAAAAAACGAGTCAAACACATTGTCACTGCCAGGTGGTGGATTTTCAGTTTTCGGTTTCAGGAAATCATCAAAACTCGAACCCGATCCGAAAAAATCATTCTTCACCTCAGGTGATTTCGCTTTAGCACCATCTTGAAAACCTCCAAAAAACTCGTCCTTTTGCGAACTAGGCTTATTACCACTATTCCCAATTCCAGCTGGTTTTGACCCGAACCCCCCCAACGAGGCAAATGGGTCACGACCCGACCCAGATCCCATCGACTGACCCCCAAGATTCGTGCTTTTCATACTATTACCCACATTAATACCACTATTTGCATTATAACCCCCAAGATTCGGGCTTTTCACATTATTACCAATACCATTACCGCTATTCCCACTATAACCCCCAAGATTCGTGCTTTTCACATTACCACCCACACTATTCCCACTATTTCCACTATAACCCCCCGAATTCCCCGTTTTAACAGGCGTAGCGCTCTTCAACGGCACATTCTGCGTGTTTCTACTACCCTGCCCCAAAGCGGACCCGACTAAATCCCCAAACAAGTTAGGATTCTTGTTAACCAACCCGATACCAGAATTATCACTACCGGTACCCCAAGTTTTACCGAATATATCACCGACCATCGAAGGTGACCCAGTTGGGAGACCGGGTCGGGTCGGCGGTTGGTGGGTATACGAGGGTTTCGGTTGCCAAGACGGTGTAGTATTTATATCAGATTTGTTTTGATATGTGTTATTATTATATGAAGGGGTTTTGTTTGTTTTTTGGTCGTTTAGAGATCGGTTTTGAGATGATGAACCGAGGTTTAGATCGAAATTGAATGTTGAGTTTGTGGGTTTTTTGTAGTTTGAGTTCATGTTGGATAATTAATTGATTTTATTTAAGAAATTGATGTAAATATGAGATTGAAGAGATCGAATAAATTACCTGGTGGAATTAAATCTGCGATCTGATGAGAGAGAGAGATGCAGAGCGGTGGTGCAGGGGAAAAATATTATTTTATTTCATTGACGACGAAATTTGGAAAGGGAAATTTGTTTTTTTGTCATTGTTTATTTGATTTGTGAATTTGTCTTGTAAAAAGGCACTAATATTAGAATTTATTAATTATTTATATACAAATTTAACCTGTATATATTATATAACAAGAGTATTGTAATAATTTTGTTAAATTTTTAATGTTAAGTATTGACACATTATTTAAAAATATATTAAATGACATATATGCATATTAAATTTAATAAACACATTAGTTTCGAGTCCAAATCTTCTATCCCTATTCTCTACCCCTTTCGTGGCCGCTTGCTTATTTTTACTCAAATTTTAAATTTTCACAACTTATACCGCAATTTTATAAACTTTTATATTATATTGTATTCAAATTTTAAAGCATTTGA
The DNA here is from genome assembly GCA_963920805.1 of Primula vulgaris. NCBI lineage: Eukaryota > Viridiplantae > Streptophyta > Magnoliopsida > Ericales > Primulaceae > Primula > Primula vulgaris. The sequence continues at coordinate 4,391,220 of OY987213.1, forward strand.
ACATAATATTGTTTTAGACAATTTTTTTAATATTCAATGTTTAATTTACACTAATTTATACATTTATTCCAAAACAAATTTTGTGTGGATTTTCTTTTAAAAATAATTATTGGAATGTATTGATACATGTATTATAGTAATTGTATAAATTTTTTCAAGTTTTTTAGAATTTTTTTTTGGATAAAATAAGCAAGGGGCACGGAAGGGGTAAATAAATGAGTTAGAAGATTTGGACTCATTAGTTTCACATTAACAATGTTATCAATTTTTAATTAATCTTTTGTCTTTTATTTTATTAGTTACTATTTTTATGAAGATAATTTAGAAGAAATAATAATGTTAATTGTGGGTTGTGTTTGTCACGTCATCAGTTACAAATATTAAAAATGCATTGTTAGTTAACTATTTTACTTAACAATATAGATAATAATCGAACATATCCAATTTGAGTTCGGGTATTTCACGAGAAAATACCATTAGTTTTTTTTATGTATAAAAGACGAATTTACAAACTATAAAAATGGAAATCATTCTAGCATTAATTTTCCTCATTTGATAATTGAAAAACCATGTAATACATACGTTTATAGGAAAAGTCTAGGGGTGGGAAGTGTATACGTCGCTGACACATTCGGTGACACATGTAAATACACTTGTCACATATATAAAACATATTAGTTTTGGTACTAGCATGTGACCGATTTATAATAAATTGTAATGGTACTCGTAATTTTTTTTAACAAAGTGTATACCAAAATTTTCCAATTCATAGTTTAGAGGCGTTATCGAAATTGAACCGATTTGTTACCTTTGTACGCTCCGAATATACAAATGCTATTTTTACATATATATATATATATACTAACGCACGCCGTCCACGCGATGCGTGGTGTAACGCGTAGATGTGTAAATTGTTGTGAAATATTAAATAAAAATATTTAGCAACACAAACTCAATTTAAAAAAAAAAAAGTTATAATCATAAACATAACAGGAAACCTGAGAGGGGGAGGAGAGAGAGTGCATAGAATAGGGACGGATGAGTTATTTTTTTTCTTTATTCAAATAGTAATTGGTATCCTATTTTGAATTTTTAACGAGATTGGTTTCTTATAGCAGTTACATTTTTTTTTTTAGTTTTTGAATTTCTAACATCATCTGTAATTTTTTAAACTATCAATAGTTTTTTTTGTAATTATTTGTTTCAAACCCTCGCAAGAGTCTACACGTAAAATAATAATATAGATACCTCAGTCTTTACTCTTCCCGATTTAGAACTTATATGAATAATGATTATTCTTGTCGACCTAATATTATCTTCTTCCTTTTTTCAATTTAGCCCCTGCTGATAATAATTATCAAAAACAAAGAAAGATGACTAACGTGATCGGTAACTTAATTTAACATATGTTTTTTTAAAATCAATAATTCCATCCGACACTTTTAACTAGACCATTATATAGATATATACATCAAACATAAATAAAAATGCACAAACGTTGGTTCACTGTCACTATATGTCACTCATTGATCATATCTTCACTAAAGCTGTCCTTGAGATTTATTGGATTCAACATTATGTATACTTATTTATCAACACAGCAAAATGAAATCAACAGCTGACCAATCCCTCAGCGACACGATAACTAACTCTTGAATCATTTGAACAAGATGGCCATGAAGGTGCACATATACGGGCGGTGTGAGACTCGAGAGCAATGAGAATCGTGGACGGACTAGATAAAGTCCATTTTGGAACCATTTCGAACAGAAATTGCAAAAGCGGGGAAGAGTTATTTTTTCTTATTTTGAACCTGCAAGATAATCCCAAGCATTGTATTGTGATTGATTGATTATTGAATATAGATTCTTAGTCACCTTGTCGGAGAGAAAACGTTTAACATGAAAGATTTATTAGTATACAACTGACTTTTCGCTTATCCTCGGTGATTAATATAATTAAAACTAACTTTCAAAATCTTTGTAGACATTTTAAGTATTTGACAAAGGTTGCAAAAAAAAAAAGGTGTAACAGATCGTTTTTTCCAAACTACTTTTAGACGTCACCTACTGATCATTGATTCATTAACGGTAAAAGTTCAAGGAAAAGCTTAATGAAAGCATAAAAAGGGGCCTCCGGAGACAAAATTAACAATTCTCTGTCAAGAGACTCGAGACAGTCGCAAACAACCAATATATAGATAATGAGGGTACTGATTTTAGTGGATATCAGCTTTTTAGACCTACTTGAAAAGTATCGAAGAACTCAGCTCTTTTACAAATTTTGGGTAAAACAATCAGAAAAACATATTGATGTAAGAGAAATAATTTCTAAACTATATATCCTGTGAGGTCCGGTTGAAATTTCGAGTAGAGAATCAGACGAGGTAACTGTTGCGATCTCTTTATGAACAGAAATAGAATTTGACATCTTTCTGTTCCATGTTGAAAGCAATCTTTCCATTCGTTAAAACAATAACACTCTTTCTGCATATTTACAAGAAATCAAGTCTCTAAACATCATCTCTTAGCAGTATTCTAAAAGGCGCGCCTATACACAAATTAGGTGACACCTAAGCGCTAGACGTAGCCTACAAGCCTAAGATATTGGACGAAATTAAGTGGAATAGGTGGTGATTAAGCGAATTAGTCGTTGATTAGCCGCTATGCGGCCAATTTCCGCTTGAAGTCTGCCTTGAGTCTTTTAGTACATTTCCTAGCAGACATACAGAGCGAAAACTTGATTATCCATTCTGTGAGAATTTTATGTAAACCTCTAATTTAAGAATTTATTTATTTGCTTCACACAACAATATTAAATCAATATCGTTGATGATTTTGACTTCACCATGAAATGTTTCATACAAAAATACGTTGTGACTTGTGAGGCTCTAGAAAAAATCAGTTTCCGTTTTTTTCTCATGTTGAGGTCATTCTTCAGTAAAGGACTTGGGAGGTTGCAGGCTGTGTAGCAAGAGGGATCGAGTTCGTAACACTTGTTTAAAACATTTCGATCTCTCCTCCCACAATTTGCACATCTCGGCTAAAGTTGTGATAAACGACGGGTCCGGAACTCACTCAGAGTTATCTTAACTACAAACTCTTCACTTCATCACAGTTAATTGACAACATTATTTAAGATCCTAATTTTATTTGTCGTAATGACTTTACATATAATCTTCACTATATTAATCCCTTCTTTGTTGCAAAATTGTAATTATGAAGAGAAAAAAAAGGCTACACACCAGTCACCAAATATGATTTTGGCTTAACCTTACAACCCCATTATTGGAATAGATATAAATTTAGCATCTAAAAAATTCAGTGGTAGAAAAATTCAAAGAGATCAAAGCCTAACAAATAGAGGACATTTGTGCCACCCTCAAAATACTCATTTTAACGAAGTCAAGTTGGTTTAAGAACCTTTCAAATTTAACAAATGTCTCTTAACCTCTTATATTACTAATGGCATTAAAAGTTCTTACATTGTCCATCCATTTCTTTAACCATTTTTAATATATAAATATTCACTTCATCCTTACAATTATCTAAACCAAAAAGCCCAAAGGGCCAGAAAACTTTTCCTTCTTCTTGAAACTAAAATTTAGTATTTTCATTCTCTTTTTTTTTTGTACTTTTACTAATTAATAAAAATGGCTAAAAAAAAGGTAGCTATTATCGGAGTCTCGTCGATCCTATTGGTGGCTATGGTGGTGGCAGTAGCTGTCGGCATTAATCGCAAATCTACCGGAAGTGGTGTTGAATCATCAGGGGATGGTAGCATTTCGACTGCATCAAAAGCGGTGCAACAAATTTGCAAACCTACGGACTACAAAGAGGCGTGTGTAGAAACGCTCTCTGCGGCTGGTGGAAACACCACTGACCCAAAAGAGCTCATTCAAGTCGCATTCACATCAACTGTCAAGCAAATAAGTGAGGCGATAAAAAACTCGGCCCTCTTGAAAAAAGCCGCGAGCGACCCTAGAATCAGCGGCGCCCTTGAGGATTGTAACGAGCTTTTGGACCACTCAATCGATGATTTAAAAAAATCTTTTGACAAAGTTGGAGATTTTGATATTACTAAAATGACGGAATATACAAATGATTTAAAGACTTGGCTTTCCGGTGCTATAACATATCAACAAACGTGCCTCGATGGGTTCGAGAACACGACAGGTACTACTGGTGAGGAAATGAAGAAATTGTTGAAGCTCTCTGAGGAGCTCACCAGCAATGGACTAGCAATAGTCACAGAGTTAACGGAGGTAGTTAAAACGTTTGTTATTTTTATCCTTTTTCTGTAATTTTTTTTTTAATTTTTTTACGGCCGTAGCCAATCCAATATAATTCCGTTAATATTAGGAACTAGATTATATATGTTTTACAAGTGTTTATCAACCCGAAACTCTATATATAATATGATGAAATCTGCTTATGTACTTATAGGAGTGATAAACTCTATTACTAGGGGGTGTTAGAATTTATTGTCCGACATCGACTATGTGTTATAATTTATATCCCACATTCTCTATATGTTTATAAAGAGTTACTAAAAGGGCTCTAACACAGTAACACTTTCAAAGTTAATATAACAAATTTCGACTAGTCATTTTGAAATTTATTCACCTAACTTTTATATACATTACTACTAGATCGAAGTGTAAAGAAAATCAGTAAATCGCTATGAAATCAACACAGTATTAATTGATGAAAATATGGTTTGAGTAGCCATCATACTGGTAGAAACTCATAAGTTCTAGAAAAACATGACTAAGATATTTAACGTGTTAACAGTTTAAATCATTTTTTTTTTGTTTATCGGATGTGGGTGTTTTTTCCGCATATGCTAAAATATCTTGACATTAATTTTCTTTGTTTGTGCAGATTTTCTCAACGATGAATTTTGCTTCGTCCAGCCAACGTAGGCTCCTAACCACCGATCTTCCAGAATGGGTTAGTGGCGGGCAACGACATCTCTTAGCAGCTAAAACCTCTTCGGTGAAACCGAATGTGGTGGTCGCAAAAGATGGGTCAGGAAAATATAAAACTATTGGAGAGGCACTTAATGAAGTGCCTAAAAAGGGCAATGGCACATTTATTATATATATCAAGGCTGGTGTATATCAGGAGTATCTTAGCATCACAAAATCTATGACTGGTGTTCTCTTGCTTGGAGATGGTCCGACAAAGACCAAAATCACCGGGAGTAGGAGTTTTGTTGGAGGATATAATACTTACAAGACACCCACAGTTGGTAAGAATGTACACATATTGCTTGTTTAAGTGCAGCTTTTAAGCAAATAAGTTGAGTTTTTTACGGTGAGGAAAAAGCAGGATTTTTCCAACTTTCTCGACAAAAAACCAAAAAAAAAACCCGATTTTATGATGATCATCAAGTTTCTGTCTAGCTTAAAAGCAAAGAAGCTTAGTTGAGAGTAAAAGTTGCAACCAAACAGGCAAACAAGGCTAAGTAGTAACTTCTTGCAACCAAACGAGGCTTAATAGTTACTTCATACCTTTTCTTGTTAAATCAGGGACAACATTTGATTTAGAATAAAAAATAAGAAATAATTTGAGTATAGACCCAATCCTATATTGCTTTCAGATTCTGAAAACTGCTGAAACAAACAACAGTCAAGTGAAGCGAAAAAAGTTTATGGTTTAACCTAGGAATCGTGAAATTGAAGAAATATTGAACATATAGTTGAAAATCTATAACATATACTATACAACTCATTAGCATATTAAATAAAAAGTACCCAAAAGTTACAATCACTTAGCCCTTTCAGATAAATATTGCCCAAAACTAGATAGCTAGTTCATTGTCTTGCCTTGATTGATAGTTTACATATTTTTCAATACTTAATATGTATTTTTGTGAAAGCATTATTACTAACAATTGCTTCGTTTAAACACATGAAGCGGCTGACGGGGAAAGATTCATGGCTAAGGACATCGGAATTGAGAACAGCGCGGGCGCAGATATGCACCAGGCTGTAGCCCTCCGTGTCTCGGGCGACCTTGCAGTCATCTACAATTGCCAGCTGGACGGGTACCAGGACACCCTATACGCGCACGCCCATCGCCAGTTCTACCGTGACTGCACCATCACTGGCACAGTCGACTTCGTATTTGGCGACGCTGCTGCTGTTTTCCAGAACTGTAAGATGATCGTCCGCAAGCCCATGGAAGGCCAGAACTGCATGGTCACGGCCCAGGGAAGAAAGGACAAACGCTCTGTCACCGGTCTCGTCCTCCAGAACTGTGTCGTCACCGGGACGCCAGAATACATGGCGACTGTGGCAAACCAAGAGTTCAAGTCCTACCTAGGCAGGCCCTGGAAAAATTTCTCCAGGACCGTTATTTTGCAGTCGGATATAGGCTCGCTTATAGATCCGACTGGGTGGGCCCCCTGGATGGGGACTGTTAATCTAGACACGTGTTGGTATGCGGAGTATAATAATAGGGGACCCGGTGCTAATAAAGCCCAAAGGGTGAAGTGGCGCGGTATTCAGAAGAAAATTGACCAAAATGCAGCTGCGAGTTTTACTCCCGGAAAGTTCATTGACGGTGATTCTTGGATTCCTCATACCGGCGTGCCGTATGTTTCGGGCATGATGTGATTATAGTAATATACCCGGTTCAAAATTTGTTTTTATTTATTTAAGAAATGATGTATATGAGCAATTCATTTCATACAACAGTTGGTCGATAAAGTTGTAATATGCGAGGATGAATGCATGTCCTTCTTAACAACGTAAATAATTAATGATGTGGTATAATTTTGTTAGATGGGATGATTACTAGTAGTAGTTAGTATTAATTACTTAACATTGCATCGTACTAATATTTCCTTCATACAAATATACCGAGGGAAGGAAATAGCTACGTGCTAAAAGTAGTTAAAACACTCCATATTATATTACGAAAAATATGAAAATGTTCATGTATTTTACTGAAATTTTGACGATTATATAGTATTTCAGTACCCCAATAATTACAAAATAGTATATACATATTATTCAGCCTCATTTATAAATAAATCACAGTTCGGTCACCGCCATTCTCAAGTCTATTTGATCAATGTATGTCAAGATAAATAATTGGAGCTTAGTAATTCAATGTAAATGTATATGTTAAAAAGTATGTCAAAATTATTGGTAATCCAATACTTTCTCTCTCTATGACGATATAGTTCCCAATGGCGATATGACGGTTCCTTTCTAGGGTTTCGTCTCCCTCCCTCTCCCTCTCTCTCTTAGCTAATAAAACTACAGATCCATTGATAATTTTCTCCCCTCTTTCTTTTGATATTACTCTCTAAGACAATAACCTCTATAAATCTAGTAGATGGAATCTAACAAGGAAACCAGTGTAGATGCATCCAAAGGGGACAAAGCTTCTAAGCCAATATCATATGTGGCGGCTCTTACAGGTAACACATCTACAAATGAAAATTTGTTATGTAACAAGCTAGATCTAGAATCCATAGAGATCAATGATATTCTATTGCCTCTGCGTCAGGCACATGTTAAAAACTCCAAACCTGCTGTGATTTTTTCCTCTTTAGAAATTCAAAGAGCTGAAGCTCCCCTTCAACATGCTATTATTGCTAAATTTAGTAGGGGTAGACCTAAGATGGAAAATGTTAGAGATACTATACTGAATAGCTGGGGTCTTACTGAAATGCCTATAATAGGACTTATGGATAATAGACATATCTTTATAAAATTGAGAAATGTTGGGGATTTTAATAAAGTATGGACTAGAACTAACCATGAAATTGAGGGGGCTTTATTTAGACTGTTTAAATGGTCAAGTGACTTTTCTTTTAAAACAGAATCTGCTATTGCACCTGTGTGGCTTAGGCTACCTCAGTTACCTATGAATTTTTGCTATTTATCTTACCTAAAAGCTATTGTTCATGCTTTGGGATATAAATTTTTAGATGCCGACCTGGCTACTCTAACTCATGCTAGACCTATGTATGCTAGGGTTTGTGTGGAGATGGATTTACTTAAGAATAGAGAGGATCTTGTATGGATAGGAACTTCCACTAATAATGAAGAAGGTTTTTGGCAAAGAATTGAATATGATAATTTTCCCAAATACTGCACCAATTGTTTTTTACAGGGGCATGATTTCAAAAGTTGCAAAAAGGCTTCTATTAACACCACTGATACAGGAGCTCAACCTAATTTTACTGGAAAACATACTGTTGGGCCTAGTAATAATGTTGCTAGTGAACTTATTGGGGATAAGGGTGTTTTTGGTAAACCAATAGCTAGCAAAATTAACTTTTACAATAAAAAAGATGACAAAATATGGATCCCTAAACCCCCTGAGGATAACAATAAGAATATAGATATGGAAAGACTTAGAAAGGGCAAGGGTATTGCTAATGAATCCCCTGTTCTAGAATTGGCAAAGGTGACTTTAAATGGCACCTCTGATAAGGTGATTTACTTACCAAGTGGCACTTTTCCTGAGAAACTTGATGAAGAGATCTTTAACAACACACCTCAACCTTTGGTGGAGGACTCGCAGTTGAGTAACCCCAAAGTTAAGGAGAATGATACTGCTGTTCCTTTTACTGTGGAGGATGACTCACCTTTTGTGAGTAACCACATGGAAAAAGAGGCTGGCAAGTCAACCTCCAATATCTTGGAGGACTCTCTTGCTGTGAGTAACCCCAAGGTTACTGAACTTGACAAAACAGCTAGCAATATGGGTGTTTTTGACAAGGAAAATCAGAGAGTAGGAGAGGGCTCACTTAATGTGAGCAACACTACCTTTGACCAATCCAATACTAATGAAAAATCTGGTAATGAGGATGTTCTTTTCACACTTACCAAACATGCTAAGAAAAAGGCTACTCAAAAAGCAAAAAGGGCTCTTTTGGCTCAGCAAAAGCAGAGGGATTTGGAGGATACCTCCTAAGTTTATGAGGATGAGATTAACATCCATCACTCCAGTGAACATTTCTTGAAAGCAATGAACATTGATTCTAGTGTTCACTATGATTTTGATAGGCCTGTAATAGGCAAGCATGGTTTTAAACAGGACAAAAGGGTTGGCAATCCTCCTAAAAGGTATTCTCCTTCTGGTATAGGTACCAAGAAGGTCTCTTCTCTCTCTTCCAATGTATAATTACATGGTATGGAATATTAGAGGAATAGCTAATGCCATTTCTCAAGCTCAGTTATTTAGATATGTTAAGAGATATAAGTTAAATTTTGTGGCCATTTTGGAACCTATGATCAGTTTTAATAAAAGTACTGCTATTATTAGGAAGCTTGGTATGAATGCTGCTATCTCTAATGAAAAAGAAGGAGGTAAAATTTGGTTCATTTATGATACTAACATCTCTATAGATATAGTTGGCATGACCTCCCAATCCCTTACTTTGAAATTTAGGAATGGTAGGGATTTTGTTTTAACACTGGTTTATGCTAAATGTGATTATATTTCTAGGAGAATACTTTGGAATGATCTCACTGCCATTAACACTAATAATTTTGCTTGGCAAGTGGTGGGTGATTTTAATACTATCTGTTTGGATACTGAAAAGTTAGGTGGTAGACCTAGAACCTCTAAGGATAAAGAGGATTTTAGAGATTTCATTTCTCTTAATAATTTATTTACCATGCCACAGGATGGCTCTTCGTTTACTTGGTCTAAACAGATGAAGGGTAGGGTTCAGTTTGAACAGCTTGACAGGGTCCTCATCAATACTATGTGGGATAGTAATTTCCCCACTACAAAGCTTACAGCTACAGAAAGAACTGTGTCTGATCATTCTCCCCTTATTTTTTCCACTGCTAATGTCCCTAATTTTGGTCCCACTTGTTTTAAGTTTCAAAGAATGTGGGTCAAGCATGATAACTTCTTTAATATAGTTCGTAGTAATTGGAATTCTTTTTGCCATCTTCATGGTATTGCCTCCTTTGCCTATAAGATTAAAAGACTTAAGTTTTTTCTTAAAAGCTGGAACAGGAATGAATTTGGTAATGTTTTTAGCAAACTGGCAATAGCTCAGGATAAGCTTGTCTTTGCTGAGGACCAGTTAGTATCATTAGGAGACTCTTTTATCTTACATTATAATAAAGCTCTTAAGGAGTACAATGAGGCCATGTTACATGAGGAGATTTTTGTTAAGCAAAAAGCTAGGATTAGATGGCTCAAAGAAGGTGATAGGAACACCAAATTTTTTCACAGCATGCTGAAAAATAAGAGATCTAAGTGCAACATCACTAGCATTCAGAAAGCTGATGGCTCTCTTCTTAATAATTTTGAGGATATACAAAAAGAAGTTGAGAATTTTTTCAAAGCCCAATTTACTGATAATGGCACCTTTTGTGACCCTGCTCTTTTGGATTGCATACCTTCTTTGGTTACTATTTCTGATAATAATATGCTCAAAAGGTTACCTACTATGGATGAGATTAAATTAGCTACTTTTACCATTCCCATTGACTCTGCTCCAGGACCTGATGGTTTTTCTTCTAGTTTTTTTGTGGACTGTTGGGATATTATTAAGGAGGATTTAATTTTGGCTATACATGATATATTTACAGGGGGAGCTTTCCCTAATGCTGTTATTTCTGCCATGCTTGTTCTTATTCCTAAAGTCAAAGACCCTTTGGATTTTTCTCAATTCAGACCCATTAGTCTCTGTCAAGTGATTTATAAAATTATTTCTAAAATTACCACTGCCAGGTTGGCTACAATTCTTCCCAGAATAATCTCCCCCCAACAAAGTGGTTTTGTTGAGGGTAGGTCCATTTCTGATGCAATCTTACTTTCTCAAGAGCTTCTTAAGCATATTGATGAAAGTGTGAGAGGAGGAAATGTACTTTTTAAACTGGACATGGCTAAAGCTTTTGACAGAATAAATTGGGGGTTTTTGGGAAAAGTACTTAGTGCTTTTGGTTTTCATGATGATTGGATTGAGTTTATTCTTAATTGTGTTACTCATGCTAGATATTCTATCTGCCTTAATGGTGTTACTTCTGGGTTTTTCTCCTCTAGTAGAGGTTTAAAGCAAGGAGATCCCTTATCACCCCTTCTTTTCATTATTGCTGAGGAGGTTCTAAGTAGAGGTTTAAATAATCTTATTGGTACTAATAAGCTTACACCCTATAAAACCTTTAATAATGCTGCCCCTGTCTCACACATCCTTTTTGCTGATGATGTTCTTATTTTTGCTAATGGGTGCAAGAAAAATCTTAATATTCTAATGAATTTTATTAATGCTTATGAGCTTGCTTCTGGTCAACTCCTTAATAGGAGTAAGAGTGTTTTTCTTACTCATAGGAATACTCTGCATAGTAGGAAGAATATTATTGCTACTGTTACTGGTTTCAAGGAGGGTTCTTTCCCTACTAACTACTTAGGGATTCCTTTACACTATGCTAAATTAACTGCTACTATGTATGAACCTTTAATTGAGAAAATTTGTAAAAAAGCTGCATGCTGGAAAAGTGGGTTATTATCTCCTGGGGCTAAGGTTACTTTAATTAAACATGTGTTGTCCTCTATTCCTATGCATTTACTGGCTGTTCTTCAACCACCCCAACTTGTCATTGATAAAATTGAAAGAGCTTTTGCTAAATTTTTTTGGGGGGAGCATGAGGGTAGAAATAAGCACCACTGGCTCAAATGGTCTAAATTAGCTTGCCCTGTAGCTGAAGGGGGTTTAGGCATTAAGAGTTTGAATGACACCATGAAAGCACTGCATAGCAAGATGAGCTGGAGGTTAATTGATACTATTACACCTTGGACAACCTTCATGTTTCAAAAATATTTTATTAATTCTGCTAATTGGGGTAACCCTGTGGTACATCCCTCACATTCCACTGCTTGGAAGATTTTTAGCTCAAGCTTTAAAGTTTTAATGGCAAATAGCAGATGGAATTTAAAAGATGGTGCTATTAGTTTTTGGTTTGAGAACTGGATGGGGGAGGGCCCTCTTTTTAATAATTTTACTGTCATTTACCCTCATGTCCTTCTTAATCAGGTTTATAAAGCAGGTGGGTGGGACTATGACCTACTTCACACTATGGGGGGTGATGACCTTATTGCTAAAGTGTCTAAATTTGTTTTCCTTTTCACAAAGGGAGATGACACTAGATACTGGCCTAATACTCTTAATGGTGTTTTCACTACTAAAAATGCTTTTGATTTTTTCAGAACCAAAAAAGATATTCTCTCTATGGCTAAACATATTTGGAACCAGACTTTACCTTCCAAAATCAGCATATTTTTCTGGAAACTTTGGTGTAATGCTATTAAACTGGATGAGGATGTTAAAAAATATGGCATTATCATTGCTACTAAATGTTGATGTTGTTTTTCTCATTCTACAGATTCCATTGCACATCTCATGAGCCATAGTGATATTGCTTTTGAGGTCTGGAACCATTTTGCCAAAATTTTTGGCTACCCTAAGTATGTGAAAGGTATGTGGAAAAGTTTTGTGGTAAACTGGTGTAATAGCTGTGACAATACACAGGTTGGTTTGCTGGCTGCATTAGTACCTTTCTTAATAAGCTGGGAAATTTGGCTTAGCAAAAACAGCTACAGGTTTGATAATGAGAATATGAGCTCTGAAAAGATCATTAATAAGGTTAACAAGTGGTTAAGGGAACTTAACATGCTCATCAAACCTAAATCCCCCACTGTCAATTTTCAAGCTCTGACTATTAATGCTTTACATGTTAATAATATCAGCTGTAGAATGAAGAGACCAAAGCTGGTCTCTTGGCTTTGCCCTCCCTCAGGCAAGCTTAAACTTAGCTGTGATGGTTCTGCATATGGCAATCCTGGTCCTAGTGGTTGTGGAGGTATTTTGAGAAATGATAAAGGCATTATGCTCTTTGCTTTCTCTTATAACTTAGGCAATCACACTAACAATTTTGCAGAGCTCATGGCCTTGAGAAATGGACTGTTCATTTGCTACAGTTTGGGCTACTTTAATGTTCTTATTGAAACTGACTCTGATATAATGGTTAATTGGTGGAAAAAAAATACATCTCCTGGCCCCAAATTTGATTACATTTGGCATGATATTTTATCACTAATGAGTTTTGTTGGCATCAATATTTGTCATGTATACAGAGAACAAAATCAAGTGGCAGATAGCCTTGCAAAAAAAGGCGCTCAAGGGCAGAATGAGACCTTTCTTTCCCCTAAAGAACTTTCAAAGGACACATATGCAGTATATTGGCTGGACCAGAAGCAAACACCTTGCCTCAGAGGGGGTGTTTTTGTCTACTAATATTGAGCTAATGATGCATTTGCTGAAGCTAACGAATTGCTTTTTACCCCTTTACTAAGATTTCGGATTCTTAGTTTCCTTTACTGTTAATGATGAATTTTTTCTGAAGCTTTTGCATATAAACCCCCATTCTTTGGGGTCTTTACTAGTTACTAGCTTAAAAAGCTTGATCACCTATCTACTCTCGGAAGTCTACAGTTGAAGCATTGAAGACACAGTTTTTCTTCTTATTTTTGATGGAAGGATTTAGCTTTTGTTATAGCTTTTGGGCAGTTTTCTCTTTATGAAAGGCTTTAGCCTTTGTTTTCTTTACTGACTGGCACTCTTATTGATCTTACTTTTGAGTTTTTTCTGGAATAATCCCCTTGCGTTTCCTCTGTTTTGGTAAATGTGCATACCAACCGGGTTGGTGATTTGAGAAGTGTCGCAAGACACCTCTGCTTTGGCAAGTTTAAATCTTGACGAACCTCTCATATCGGCATTCATTTTGTTTACTAAACATGATAAGAGGTGAGGGTTGCATTAGAAAAGTTACTCAAAATAAAGTTTCGATAAAAGGTTTTGCTTTCTCAGGTTTTATTTGTAATTTCTTTGCCTGGTTAATGGTTTTCTCTTGTAAGACATTTTCAGTTTCTAATATAAATTGGTCCAGTGTTTATAAAAAAAAAAAAAAATGTTAAAAAGTATTTATCTATATCCACAACCATGTATACAGTATACTTGGTCTTACTGGTAAGAATAACGATTCGAAAGTACCACTATTTCATGATTATCGTCATGACGACAAATATAATTTTTGTCCGGTAGCAAATATTAAATACTCTATTTAAACACAAGAACCCGAGCGTTTTAAAAAAAGTATATGCATGACGTGTATTTATCGCTAATATCCGTTACATCGACATACAAATAGTTATTTTCTTGACTCCTATTCGTGCCCGAGCCTGCTAGCCAATAGGCATATTGTGCTTAGTCTGGGGCTGAAGAAGTTCTTTAAAAAAAATCAAGTTTAATAAAGACACAAATTTTTTTAATTAATGATGAAGTTTAACTAATTATCAGAACTGATAGAAAAAGAAAATAACAGATGGTAAACGTTAATAGTGTTTTTTTGGGGGGATCAAAACTGAGTAGTACAAATATGCGGTGTAGTATGGTGGGTTCGTTGGAAGTGGTTGCGGATGTCGGTTTGGTCGGGATCCGAAGGTGGTAAAGCTGGTTTCACCAATTCCAGTCATCATCTCCGAGTCCTTAGCTCTGATGAGACACAAATCAATGGAAAAGGTAACAATACAATTTGTCTGTTCTTTTTATTAATACTTACATAAGACATATCACGCAGATTTATATAATGTATCAACAAACTAAACATAAAAACGAAATTAAAAGATATGATATGGTCTAAATAGGCAAATAACAAGAAAATATAATAAGAGTAAATATGGTCTATCATTCTTCTACTTGGAACTCCAACTCCGATAAACGCTCTGCCCATTGGGAAAGGGAATCCACCGTGGGACGGAGGAAATTGTAGCATTACCACGAGTGCAAGAATTGTGGAGGATGCATGGCATGGACGCAGTGATCTGTATTGCGTTTAGACCAAAGATAATAGACTTATCACTGGGATTACTATTGATACGATATATGTCCATGGTTTAGATAGAGAATAGAGGAAACTGGGATTTTGTATACTTGAAGATTGTCCAGAATTTCATGGCGGTTGTACGGAGTGAGAACTTGAAAATTTATATTTTTTTCATTCACCAATCACGCGGATATGAAATAGATTATCCTACTTAATTTTTATTTAACATGTCCTACTTAAATTAATCAAGTTGAAAATGTTAAGTTGTGAAGCAATTTCTTCGAGCTCATTATTCAAGCACACAATGTCATTAAAAGAATTCAAGTCAATCGACTGGGTGTTTGTGTCAAGCAAACTATTAAATTTAGATGTCCTTACTGAAGTTTCTTATTTTGTTTTGTAATATAAATTAAAAACTTGATTAAACTCTTATACCATATTTAACGGGATTTCAGCCAAATAGTGCAAAGATAACAGATGAGCATTGTGTGGTGGTTGACTTGGATGTATTGGAGCTGAAACAATTTTTTTGGTCAATAATTGATGTGTGATATCTTTGCATGTGCGCGATCACACAGATATGAAATAAATTCATCCTAATTTAATGATAATAGTAATAACTTGAAGTTGTACTGCTAGAACTTTTTGTAGAGGGCTCATTTTGAAGGTCATTTAAATAGCAAACCCTATTTGCCGACTCGATGTGCAAATTAACTGGCATTTCATGGTTTGTGTCAGTCAATCAAAACATGAAATGCACCTTCGAATAAAAAAAATAGTTGCAGTAGATAATTCTTACTTTTACTCTAAATTCAAAAAGAACAAAGAGGTTGATTTAGAAGTTACTTATTTATGAATGTTTTGCCTTCTTAATAAACCCAATGCAGGAAACCAAGTCTAAATTGATATACCATTTTCACTTGAAAGAGCCTAAGTTTTTATAATGGACAAATTAATGATGGGAATAAATGAGTAATACATATGTACATAGTAATCGCCACAACGGCAATTGTACCGGATACATGTTGGTTTTCCGAGCTCATGATGCGCTCGATGAACACTTTGTTGAAAATACAAATAATTTGTAAACTTTAACGTTTATTCATAGTATATTATAGCACTTACAATTACTGGTTATATATAACTCTTACTCTCGATGTAACTAAAGAAAAATAATCAAGAATATAGCCTGGTTGCATTTACACACTACATAACCAAGCAGAACGAAACGTAACCGTTAAGGCCATGACCATATGACATTCTGAGTACTAACATTTGTCGCTAGAGTCGACTCACTCACACTCAAGATCCAACTAAGTCAGGTCACGAATTTCTTTAAACGGCACCAAGTTCCTGATCAAAGTTCTCTACGTTGGCCCGACAAACGGGACATGTAGCGTGAGAATGAAACCACATGTCTATACAGTCTATATGGAAGCAGTGATTACAACTAGGTAGCAACCGGATCTTCTCTCCGGTTTTAAATTCCGATAGGCACACAGAGCATTCAAGTGACATGGACCCTGCGGCATAGTCTAACTCCGGGAGGGAGGCTAGGATGGCAGGGTCCAGTTGAAGGCGAGGGGCGACAGGGCAGGGGGGGAATACAAGGCGAGGATTACGAACGATGACATTGACATTGGGATGGTCTATGCTGTTGGACAATTTATGATCTAAAAAAAGGAAGAGCACCAAGATCAAGACGAAGAGTATGGATGAGAATACTTTTATTCCCATATCCATTTTGGATCTTGAGGTTGAGAGAATGTTGAGTTTTACAGATAGCGTAGTTAAAAAGAAAACAATACTGGTGATTTTGTGGCCGCTATATGTGTTGTAGTTGAAATTCTAACCTACTTTTATTATTGATTTGAATTTTTCACTTTACGCGGTAATGATACATCACTTGGGAATCAATATGATTAAAATTATTATGTTAAACTAATCAAATTGACAATGTTACCCGTTTCAAGATTGTTTTCCAGTGGAATAATAGTATTAGTTTTAGCCTTTTAGGTTTGAGGCTTACTAGAACGTAGTAATAACTTGGAAGTTGTGCTAGAACTTTTTTAGAGCTTTTTGAAGGTCATTTAAATAGTAAACCCTATGTGCTGACTAGATGTGCAAATCAACTGTCTATTGTTTGTGTCAATCAAACTATGAAATGCACCTTCGAATATAAAAAGGTTGCAATGGATATTATTGGTGAACGTTTTGCCTTCCTAACCAAATACATAAAACTAAGTCTGAATTGATATACCATTTTCGCTTGAAAGCTACAGCCAAAGTTCTTATAATGAGCAAAAATGTAAATTAGTAGGAATACACATGATGCGCTCGATGACCACTTTTTGTTCAAAGTACAAATAACTTGTAAACTTAGTCCTTTATAGTCATATTATAACAGTTACAATGCAAGTCTTATAACTCTTCTGCTTATATAACTTCCACACATACTGGAAAAAATACTTTAAAACTACATAAAAGAGAAGAAATATCTTAAAAGAAAATAATCATGAATTAAGCCTGGTTGACTTTACAGTTTACACACTACACAATCAAGCAGAACATGTTGCGGTAATCCCTGATGAGTGATGACCAAGTGACATTATGAGTACTATTTGTCGGTAGAGTCAACTCATCACCCAACTCACACTCAAGATCCAACTAAGTCGGGTCACAGATTTCTTTAAATGGCACCAAGTTCCTGATCAAAATTCTCAATCTGGGCCTGACAAATGGGGAACGTGGCGTGAGAACGAAACCACATATCTATACAGTCTATATGGAAGCAGTGATTACAACAAGGTAACAACCGGATCTTCTCTCCAGCTTTAAATTCTGCTATGCACACAGCGCATTCAAGCATCATAGGCCCTTCTTCATAGTCTAGCTCCGGGATGGAGGTTAGGATGGAAGGGTCCAACTGAAGGGACCACTGACTGCAAAGTGTTGGTGGACTGGTTTGAAAAGGAAGCTCGAGTTCCTATTCATTTGTTAAATATCTGGAGAGATATTAAAGATCTGATAGAACTTGTTTGTGCCAATATTTTACACATCTGGAGGGAGCAAAATGTTGTTGCTGATTCTTTAGCCAAATGTGGTGCTAAAGGTGTTACTGACTTTTACTGGAATGGAAAGGAATTACCTAGCAAAGTTTATGGAAGCTATACTATGGATAAACGTGGTTTGGTGAGCCTTAGGAGAAGATGAAGATTGCAGTAGAGTTACCTCTGAATTTTGTTACTGGTCATTAGAAGCAAAATTTCTGTTTTATGGATCTGTATATATAGGCTAAATCTATGTTTTTGTGATAATAGTAGACTACAAGCTATGGTGATAGTGCTCTGTTTGGTTTAGTAGAAGTTAGTGGTTTTCTTTTGTAAAAACAGCAAAAATATAAGCTGTTTAGGTCGTGCGTTTTGCTTTTGTGCAAAAGGATCATCATGTAATTCTGGGTTTTATCCCCAAATTTTGTGCAATGGAAATGTCTCGGGGGTTAAAAAAAGAGTGGTTAATTAACTTCTGATACCCGTTCCAAGATTGTTTTCCAGTGGAATAATATAATTAGTTTTATGCTTGAGGCTTACTAGTAAGCAACTTGAAGTTGTGCTAGAACTCTTTAATTTATAGAGCTCATTTCGAAGGTCACTTAAATAGCAAACCCTATGTGCTGACTATATGTGCAAATCAAATGTCTTTTTTTGTGTCAATCAAACTATGAAATGCACCTTCGAATAAAAAAGGTTACAGTGGATAATTCATTAATTCTTACTCTTTCTCTAAATTCAAAAAGAACAAAGTGTTAGGGTCGATACAGGCGAACAATAAGAAAGACAGAAAGATAAACCGAGCACACCCACTTTGATAACGGAGTTCACCCAAATTGGCTACTTCTCCGGGCCGCTACACGTGGCACTTAATATTATTAAGAGGATTACAACAGTAATCTAGCTAAACACAAGCTATGGTTCTCTCGCAAATAGAACTCTCTCTTTATAATGTAGAGGTGTTTTGTGTAGGTGTAATTAAAATACAAGATATTTGGACATATAAATAGAACCCAACATGGGTCATATTACAATTCCAAGCGATGTGGGATAATTAGAAAACATGGCCAAACCTCATTTGGCTCCACAACTCAACAATCTCCCACTTGGAGTCAAATGTCGAGTGCTTCAAAAGAACTCCAATTATCCCCGACCACCGAATTCACTGTGCTCCACCGAGCAGAATGCTCCCATCGGTATCCTTGTATAGTAATTGATACTCTGCCGTCATCGGCGAGTACTCATTCTTTCAGTGTAGCGGCGACCCTGAGCCTCAAGCTCGGAGTCCTACTGAGGTTGCACACAGCCTCAGTTTGTCGATTGTAACAGTCTTCGTTAGCATATCGGCGGGGTTCTTAGCGCCCTCAATCTTTTCTAGCGCAAAGATTCCATCTTTCAGAACGTCCCGGATAAAATGGTAACGAATCTGTATGTGCTTGGTGCGTGAATGGAATACAGGGTTCTTAGCTAGCTGAACTGCACTTTGACTATCACAGTGCAGAGCTCTCTTGTCGGTCCTCTGACCGAGCTCCTCTAAGAAACCTTGCAACCAAATCATCTATTTGCTTGCTTCCGTCACCGCGACGTACTCAGCCTCTGTGGTCGACAGTGCAACAATCTTTTGCAGCTTCGATGTCCAACTCACAGCAGTACCACCGTAGGTACAAACACATCCCGTTGTGCTCTTTCGGCTGTCCAGATCACCGGCCATGTCAGCATCCACATAGCCGTGCAGGCCTTCCGAGGTATTTCGGAAACATAATGCCAAACTCACGGTACCCGAGAGATATCTCAATATCCACTTCACAGCTTCCCAATGGTGCTTGCCCGGGTTACTCATGTACCTACTGACAACTCCCACTGCATGGGCAATGTCCGGTCTTGTACACACCATAGCGTACATCAAGCTACCAATTGCTGAAGCGTAGGGTATGTTCGACATACGATCCTTTCCTTCCTCGTCTGTGGGTGATTGTTTCTTCGACAAGCTAAAGTGTGCGGCTAGCGGTGAGCCTACAGCCTTGGCATCACTCATGCTAAATCGTGCCAACACTTTCTTCACATACTCGGCTTGCGACAGAAATAGGGACCCATCCCTTCCACGAGATATCCTCATACCGATGATCTGATTTGCGGCACCCAAATCTTTCATCTCGAACTGTTTCGCCAACTGTTGCTTGACCTTGTTAATCTCAACAAGGTTCGACCCAGCGAGCAACATGTCATCTACGTACAACAGTAGTATGACGTACGAAGAGTTCGCAAATCTCTTCACGAAACAGCAGTGATCACTATCACTTCTTTCGAACCCGGTATCCGCCATGAAACTGTCAAACTTCTTATACCACTGCCGTGGTGCTTGTTTTAGCCCGTACAAGCTCTTCCTCAGTTTGCAGACCAGTTTCTCTTTTCCCTTTTCGGCAAACCCTTCAGGTTGGAGCATGTAAATTTCTTCATCAAGATCTCCATGGAGAAAGGCAGTTTTCACATCTAACTGCTCAAGATGAAGACTCGCATTTACAACAATGCTCAACAATAGCCGAATAGTCGTCAACTTTACGACTGGTGAAAAGATCTCGGTGTAGTCAATTCCTGCCTTTTGCTGGAACCCTTTGACTACTAGGCGTGCCTTATACCGTTTCGTGCCGTCCTGTTCCTCCTTCAGTCGGAACACCCATTTATTGCTCAGTGCCCTCTTCCCATTGGGCAGTTCGGCTAACTGGCAAGTCACATTCTTCTCGAGCGACTTCATCTCATCCTTCATCGCGAGATCCCACTTGCTCGAGTCTTTCAGCTCCAGAGCTTCTTCTCTACTTTCGGGCTCTCCTGCATCACTGAGCAATATGTAATGCAGGGAAGGAGAGTATCGGGCAGGAGGTCTCCTCATGCGATGACCTCGGCCTAATTCAGGTCGGGGAGTTTGGGGCAGCTCCTCGGCCTCTTCAGCCTCTGCTGGTGGGTTGTCGAGCACCACTGGCTCATCTTCAATGTCATTTTCCAAGTCCAATCTTGGAAACACATTCATGTCGACCATACCACGTTCCTCGGACGGGAGCGCTTGTTCTTCCATATTTTGTCGATCTTTGTACAAAATGCTTTCGTTGAAGATGACATCTTTACTGCGAATGATCCTCTTTGCTTGACCATCCCAAAAGCGATATCCAAACTCAGCTCCACCGTACCCCACAAAGTAACACACTTTGGATTTCGAGTCAAGCTTGGTACGTTCATTTATGTCGACATGGATATATGACAGACAACCGAACACTCGCAAGTGTTCATAAGAGATAGGCTTTCCTACCCACTCTTCCTCGGGAATTCTCCTCTCTAATGGTACTGAGGGTCCGCGGTTAATGAGGTAAACCGCCGTGCTTACTGCATGTGCCCACAAGGCTTTGGGCAACCCACTTTGCAGTCTCATACTCCTAGCATGCTCATTGATTGTTCGGTTCATTCGCTCGGCCACGCCATTCTGCTGTGGCGTTCTTCGGATGGTCTTCTCCATTCGAATGCCTCTTTGAGCACAGAACTCTATGAACTTTGCATCAATGTACTCCCCGCCGTTGTCGGACCTCAAACACTTGAGTTTATTACCGGTCTCCAGTTCGACCATGGCCTTCCATTCTTGAAATTTCTTAAACACCTTAGACTTGTGTTTCAAGAAATAGACCCATGTTTTCCTCGTCGAATCATCGATGAAGGTCACATAGTACCGAGCTCCTCCCAGTGAGGTTACTGGAGATGGTCCCCATACGTCTGAGTGGACCAGTGCTAGCTTATCCTTCTTGGGAGCTTTTCCACCTTTTCGGAAGCTCACTTTCTTCTGCTTCCCGAAGATGCAACCTTCGCACATGTCGAGGTTGACAGACTTCAAGCCTGGAAGTTTGTTGTCCTTTGCTAACACCTTCATCCCCTTCTCACTCATGTGACCCAACCGTCGATGCCATAGTTCCGAGCAGTCATGCGACACAGCTGCCGTCACTGTACACTCCCCATCGGTCGTCATGTACAGTGTACCGACCTTGCTCCCTCGGGCTATCACCATAGCTCCTCGTGAAACTTTCCAAGCTCCACAGCTAAACGAAATGGAGTGCCTTTCGGCATCGAGTTGACCTACTGAGATCAGATTCTTGGTCAACCTCGGGACATGCCTCACTTTCGTTAGCTTCCATACCGATCCATTTGGAATGCGAATCTTCACATCGCCCATTCCAACAACCTCCAACGCTTCTCCGTCGGCTAGATACACTTTACCGAAATTACCCGCAGTGTAATTTTCGAATAAATCCTTCTGAGCGGTCGTGTGAAATGATGCTCCAGAGTCTAGAATCCATGATTCTATATTTCTCTGTTCGGTAAGCAACAAACAGTCACCCGAATCCTCGTCGCTCGCAACATTAGCCCCGTGATCACGGCCGGTACCCTTCTTCGGCTGTCTGCACTTATGACTGAAGTGCCCCATACCCTGGCAGTTATAGCACCGAAGATTGTTCTTACTTCGATCGCTATCTTTGCCTCCTCGGCTTTGCCCTCTTCTACCTCGGGATTGCGAACGTCCTCTGACGTCCCATACCCTGGCCTTACCCCGGTCTCTTGAACCCATGTTCAAGGCTTCTCCATCATTTGAGCATTCACCCATATCTAATCTCCTGAGTTCCTCAGCGAGTATTTGATCTCGGATGCCGTTGTAAGTCAATTTCTCCTTTCCAATTGAGTTGCTAACAGCAGCTCGCATGAATTCCCAACTGTTCGCTAAAGAGGCTAGCAGTATAAGGGCTCTCACTTCGTCTTCAAAAGTTATCTCCACCGCATCCAACTGATTTACGGTGTCGATGAACTTGTTCACGTGACTCGCGACAGGTGTCCCCTCAGCCATGCGTAGGTTGAACAACTTACGCATGAGATGTATCTTGTTGTTCGCGGATGGTTTCTCATACATGTCGGTGAGGATCTTCATCATCCCCATCGTCGTCGTCTCTCTTGCGACGTTATGTGCTACACTCCTAGATAGTGTTAGGCGGATCACTCCCAACACTTGTCGGTCTAAGAGTTTCCACGCCTCCTCGGTGGTCGTGGTCGGCCTTTCCTCAAGGAGAAGAGGCTGATGCATCTTCTTCCCGTAGAGGTAGTCCTCTATTTGCATTCTCCAGAATGCGAAGTCCTTCCCGTCGAACTTCTCGATCCCGTGTGCGGTTCTGTCTTCTTTCGCCATCGATCTTCCTCAGCTCTGATACCACTTGTTAGGGTCGATACAGGCGAACAATAAGAAAGACAGAAAGATAAACCGAGCACACCCACTTTGATAACGGAGTTCACCCAAATTGGCTACTTCTCCGGGCCGCTACACGTGACACTTAATATTATTAAGAGGATTACAACAGTAATCTAGCTAAACACAAGCTATGGTTCTCTCGCAAATAGAACTCTCTCTTTATAATGTAGAGGTGTTTTGTGTAGGTGTAATTAAAATACAAGATATTGGGACATATAAATAGAACCCAACATGGGTCATATTACAATTCCAAGCGATGTGGGATAATTAGAAAACATGGCCAAAACTCATTTGGCTCCACAACTCAACACAAAGATGTTGTTTAGATGTCACTTGTGAACGTTTTGCCTTCTTAAACTAAGTCTAAATTGATATAGCATTTTCGGTTGAAAGCTACAACCAAAGTTCTTATAATGAACAAATGTAAATCAGTACTACTAATACATATGTAATAGTACTCGCCACAACGGCAATCGAAACGTATTAAAAGATATTGTTGATTTTCGAGCTAGTGATACGCTCGATGGTCACCACTTTGTTCAAAGTACAAATAACTTGTAAACTTAGTCGTGTATAATCATATATTATAAGTTATAACAGTTACACGTACTCGTTCTATGCAACTCTTATTACGCTTTTGCTTTTCATGTAACTTACCTAGTCTCCTAACCATCTGCTTACATAACTTCCACATATACTGGAAAAATAACTTGAAATTTTTATTTAAAACTACATAAAAGAGAAGAAATATCTTAAAGGAATGGCTGACTTTACAGTTTACACACTACACAATCAAGCAGAACAAAACGTTGCAGGTGACGTCCTGATGACCAAATGACATTATGAGTACTATTTGTCGCTAGAGTCGACTCACCCAACCGACACTCAATATCCAGCTGATCGTCGGGTCACAATAAAATTTCTTCAAATGACACCAAGTTCCTGATCAAAATTCTCGATGCTGGCCCGACAAAGGGGACACGTGGCGTGAGATTGAAACCACATATCTACACATTCTACATGGAAGCAGTGATTACAACTAGGTAACAACCGGATCTTCTCTCCAGCTTTAAATTCTGATATGCACACAGCGCACTCAAGTGCCATGGACCCTGCGACATAGTCGAGCACCGGAAGGGATGCTAGGACGGAAGGATCCAACGGAAGGCCAGCGGGGGCAAATACTAGGGGAGGATTACGAACGATGACATGGATGTTGGACAATCGATAGTATTCAAAGAGGAGGAGCATAAAGAACAAGACGAATAGTATGGCTAAGAATACTTTAGTTCCCATGTTCATTTTTCTAAGATAGAAGGGATCTTGAGAAAATTTTGGGTTTCAAGGCTATCGTAGTTAAAAAGAAAAGAATATTGGTGATTTTGTGACGGCTATATATGTTGTAGTTGAAATTCTAACGTTTTTTTTATTTATTTAAATCTTTCACTTTACACGCTAAAGATACATCATTGACAATGTTCAGTGATTAATTAACTTCTGATACCCATTTCCAAGACTGGTTAAGCTTAGCAAACGATTTAATTTAAGGCTTATTTAAATCATGCTACCAATTACAAAGTCTTAATAAAGTCAAACATTTTTTAAAAACTACTAGTACTGTATTTGTTCGTATCATTAGGATTATGTATCTTTGAAGATTCCCGATAGTCAAGCCTAAAAAAAGCTGCAAAATATGAAGTTGATTTTTATGATTGGTAAATATAGAAACTTGTAATTAATTTCCAGTTGACTTTTATTTCCAGTTTCTACATTTATCAATTAAGTACCAGCTAATGCTTAGATCTTGCACCTTGAGTTGAGCCCAATTTTATTCTACTTGAATAAAGAGTTAATTTTATGTTTCTATAATCCTAGTAATCAAATTATGACGTCCTAACAAAAGTCGATCACTTTGGTCATGGGCGATAAACGGGGAGTGATAAGGAGAAAATATGCATACTTTGAGCTCATTTGCTATCATTTTGGGATGAGAAAGTAACTTATTTTTATCCCAAAAATAGAGAGGTTTTTGTAACCTTGTTAAGGCTGTATTTGTTTGGTATTGTTGCTGGTTTTGTTATCGAAAGTTATATGTGTTTAGCTCCATTTACAGCAACATGGGTGTGTACTTTGAAATCTTTGTTCATTAATAAAAATTAGTCCTAATAAGAGTCAGCACACCAATGAAACTAAGAAAATTCAACATTGGAATAGCGAAGAATAATTCTTACGCTAAATTTGAAGAGCAATACAAAATGGCTTATACATTGAAATGTACTCAACTTTTTGCGTTCTTAATCTAAAATGAAAATTTAGCCTAATTCATTGCATATCAATTTCACTTTACTTGAATGATACATTAGTCTGACTCAGGCACGAAGTCAGAAAGTACGAGTAATAAAAACATGGATGTGGCAAATGATTAATTGTAACAAAATTTAGTAAAATTATATGTAAAAAGCTAACAAAATTTACAATTTTAAGGCTAGTGGGGTTTCTGCCCCCCCCCCCCCCCCCCCCCCCCCCGACTTTTTCACTCAAGATCCAACCCGGCGGATTCAGGACTCGTCGCTTCTCCTTCTCTCGGAGCAAAAATCGTTGACCTCGCTCCCATCCCAAGAAACGGCATCCTCCAAGTGACTCGTAATTCCGAATCATACCTCTCCACATCCGACCGGCAGAGGGGACAGGTGGCGTGAGAACTGAACCACATATCAATACAATCCACATGAAAAGAGTGATTACACTTGGGCAACAACCGGATTCTCTCGCCTACATCAAACTCCGATAGGCACACAGCACATTCTTGAAACATAGACCCATCCCCAGCAGCATAGTCTAACACGGGAAGGGACGCGAGGATTGAGCGGTCAAGCTGGGAACGTGAAGCGGAAGGAGCCGAAGGAGGGGGGGCAGAGAAGACTAGTTGGGAATGATCAAGGCGGCTAATATCGCGACGAGAGTTTTGTACGATGGCGTGGATGCGGCGTTCTGCGTTGCGTTTGGACCAGCGATGATATGTGTAGAGGAAAATTACGAGGATCGAAATGAAAAATGCTGCACAGAATATTTTTGTTTTAATTTCCATGGTTTAGAGAGATCAGGGTTGACATCTTGACGATATTGCTATTTATGTTTTTTTTATCTATATAATGCTGTTATTATGTTAGTATATATGTTACTATCAGGATTTCATAGTGGTTGGGTTCGTTTTTTCAACTTGAAAAGTCTTGATTTAACACATGAATCATCCTTGGGTCACAGGATGTGGATTTCATAAATTAATCAAAATAAATATTGTGAAGTTGTGAAGCAATTTCAATATAATACTCGTTAACATATTGGTTTGACTTTTTGCGTAATTTAGGAGCTAGCATATTGATTTAGGAGCTAGTTAAAATTAAGATAGGTCAAGTTTTTTAGTCTTATTTAATCCAATTAGGATAAACATATTTCCAATAAGTCATTTATACTTGCGTGACATAATTAAAAACCTTTGCCAATAGTTACCCACTTACCCTCCTGACATAGTTTAAAATCTTTACCAATAGTTATACCCATTTTACCAATAGCACACGGAGGCCAAGTTAAATGCTTTTACTGGAACTTTTGCATTCTTTAAGTAAAATTGAAAATGTAAGTCGAAATTCATATACATTTTTTTTCATGAGACAAAAAAAAAACTTCTGATTAGAGTATGCGAATGTACAGTTACTTGATACAACGTGTTACGGGCCAACGACCATCTTATTATCGGTTTCTTGCCTCACCATTTGATTATCATCGTCACACTTGGCATAAATCGACTAAACTAACACTACGTTTGATTATAGCCGGCTCGCTCACCCCACATTCGAGATCCAACTCAACCAACTCAGAACCCATCCCTTCTCCAGCCAACGGAGCAACCGCCGCTGATCGCCTCATCGACAATGCCCTCCACGTGGCAGCCAACCCTAGATCAAACCTCTCGACATGTGACCGGCATAAGGGACACGTTGCATGATAACAAAACCACATATCGATACAGTCTAAATGAAAGCAATGCTTACACTTAGGTAGCAACCTTACCCTCTCGCCTATTTGAAACTCTGATATGCACACAGCGCATTCTAACGAAGGGTTCTCCTCGGAAAAGTCCAGTACTGGGAGTGAGGCTAAAACCGAGGGGTCTAGCTGGCTAGGTGGCGCTGCGAGTGGGTCTGGACCGGCGTTAAATACGAGTTGGAAATTTCTACGGATATTTCGTAGCTCCTGGCGCGTAGCCCTAAGACCAGGTCTGAAGTACATTCGCAAATAGTAGATAACGAGACTCGTTAATATATATGATCCGAATAGCAATGCTAACCCTATCTTACTTCTTGTGTTCATGGTTTCGACAAAGATGGGAAGGAAAAACTTTGTAGTTTCGGTGAAAGATTTAGGATTTGTAGTGGTTGGGCTTGGAGTTGAGACTTGAAAGTTATTTTTTGTTTGGTTTTTAATCGTTGGTTATATCTGCAATTATACGCGTTAAGACCACATGATGCACCATTGGACAAGAAGGGCTTTGAAATTAGTCCTGCTTAGAATAATAAAGTTTTCGATTAAAAAAATGTTAAAGTTGAGAATTGCAGCGATACAAAAAGGTCATTTTGAAATTCTAGAATTACATTTGAGAATTGAGAAACAGTATAGTAAAAAATTTATACAATAAAGTGGGATTCATGGTAGTGTTATATTGTGACAGGGGATTGTAATAAATAATAAAAGGAATGTATAGCTATCAATTATTCTATCTTTGATAGTGGTCATTTTGTCTATAAGCTAACTGTTTAAAATCTGAACATGGGTCGCCAGAGTATGACCAAATCATAAACATGTGATGCACTTTTTATTAGTTGTTTTCGGTGTTCCTTTGTCCCCGTCCATTTTGCTCCTTTCATATTTACATACACAAAATTATTCCCAATATGAGTTAATTAATGATTGGTTTATTAACACAAAAACTATTTGAAAATTGGTCAGTTATAAAATTTAATTAAGTATTAGTCAATTATTGCTAAAACTAATTAATTATTGAATCATTACTCATTAAATATAAAACGCCTCCCAATTTTAATTTAATTAATTATTGGTTTATTAACACAAAACTATTTGAAAATTGGTCAGTTATAAAATTTAATTAAGTATTAGTCAATTATTGCTAAAACTAATTAATTATTGAATCATTACCCATTAAATATAAAACGCCTCCCAATTTTAATTTGTTTTTTCCCCATATGTTTCTCTCTCTAAAAATCAGACCCCACCGTCAGAAATGAAGGCGGCGGAGGCGCAACCATGACAATCATCTTTTTCGACGAAGTCGGAACTTCGTCGCAGTCTCAAACTCTCTCTTTCCCTTCCAATCCGCCTGTTTCTCTCCCTTTTTCTTTATTTTTTTTCTTTATCTTTATATATATATATGTGTGTATATATGTATATATACATACATACGTACACACAATGGGCCTTTACATCGAGATGAGTTTGCGATGGTGGAGCAGCGATTGCGGTGGCGATCTCTCCTTGGGGAGAAGATGGATTGCATCTGTAATTTTTAAAAGTTTAGTTAAATTACAGAAGTTGTCCACTTGTTCTTAAATTTTAAATCAGTAGTTTTTAGCAGCTAAATAGATTTCTTAGTATTATCTTTTTCCAAATGCAAATAATAATGACTCCAGATTACTCAGACTTATTTTAAAATAACATTGTTTTTTTATAAAATAACTTAAACTGTTTTTTAAAATTACTCAGTCTATTTTTAAAATGACTTAATAAGACTTAAACTGTTTTTAAAATAACCTAAAATGAGTCAAACTATTTTTAAAATGATTTAAAATGAGTCAAGCTGTTTTTAAAATGACTTAAAATAAGTCAGATTACCTTTAAAATGACTTAAAATGAGTCAGACTATTTTTAAAATAATTTAAAATGAGTCAGACTATTTTTCGACTTTTTGGGATTTCTTTAGGATTTTTTTTTTGTTTTTTCGGATTTTGCCTTTTTTTAAGCTTTTTTGTATTTTTATTTTATCTTTTCATATTTTTTAATTTTGTTTTTTGATTTCTGAAATTTTCTTACTTTTTTCTATTTTTATTTTATTTTTTAGGATTTAATGTATAAAAATTGTGAATTATATACACTTTTATAACTAAATTTGAACTAGAGGGACTGTAAATCCACAAAGCAGTGGATGCGATCTAGTTCTTAGCGTGATGTGTGTAGTCGACACATGTCGTTCTCTGAATGGGCGTCGTTGAAATGGATCAATCATTAATTAGTTTTAATTTGATGGATCAATACTTAATTAAATTGTAGATAAGTTATCAATCCAAAATTTACCATTTCGTCGTGATCCACTTTGATTTGTACCTAGGTAGGACTAAAAGGGGTTAAAACACCCCCATATTATGAAAAACACGAAAAAAATTCATGTATTTTACTGAAAATTTAAAGATTATAATATTTCAGCATACTTCATAATTTGACGACTCTAGTTCAGTCGCCCATTTTGATGACAATTCTAAAAATAAGCCAAGTGCGTTAATAAATTAGAATGTTTTTAAGTGACCTCATCACAAATTTGAGAACACGGTTTTAATTTTTAAGTTTCAATTATTTAGCAAAAAGTCTAAGTTTCAGGTAACGACTACTGCTTTTCGAAGATTGGCTAACCGAATTTCAACGATTTGATATGATCATTGGACACGTATTTCATTTTTTAAAAGGTAAATTAAGTTACGTTTAAAAGAAATGCCGAATTTAGCTTCTTCTTTTTTTAATTCAAATGAGACTTGCACGTCTCCTAAATCAAGTGTAGTGTGGATAACACATTTTGCTATTTTAGGCATTAAAGATACTTCCATTTGCCAATGTTTCACAAGCTATTAAAATCGTTACTAAGTAATCGAATCATTTTAAAAAAATGAAATGAAAAGAAAATTTGTTCTTGGAATCAGTATCGGAAATTATTACTAATAATATTATTTGTTTCTTAAGTTTGTACTATGAAAAATTGGCAATTAAGGACAGAGTTATAAATGAAGATACATTGGCCCGCCACGCCACCGCCATCCGTATCTGTATCAAAAATAAATTTATTGCAGAAATATCCCCATAGTTTTCCTAATAAATATTATATTTGGACTGTACACTCAATTTAAACTATTTTATGGTCATATGTTTCTTTAATTGATAGTAGGATTGGTCCTGTTATGAGTGAAAAAATATCCTAGCGTGAAAATTGGGTTTGGCAGCATAAGGAAAAGTAGGGCGCATTACAAATAAGAATAATATTTTAATTTTTGATCAAATTAAATTTATGCAATGTTCAACAATCATACATCGTAATTGACGGCTGAATATGATCTCTTTTTTTATTCCAACTAGTATAAGAAAATATAGCCGAATCAAAGATATAAAATGATAGTACAGTAACTGATTAGTGTAAATTTAAGTCAAGTGTTTAAAGATAATATAATGATATTAGCTCTACAAATGACCTTAATTATATATCAACATAAGCTTTTTTTTCACTCGTCCTTCCTTGCCTTTATCCATTGCAATTACGTAATATTTATAGCCATAGTTGTGTGAGTTTTTCTCCAACATAATGTCCCCTGTCACCAAAGGTATTAGCCGATGGTTTTGGCAAATGAAAATCATGAGCGATTATGGTAGACTCGTATCATGCTAACTGTTGGAAAACCGAAACGGTTTTGTAAGTGAATGCAATTTAAATTGTGTAACTTACAATGTTAATTACCCCCTATTTATGGCATTATTGACATGTAACTCTTCATATGTTTTTTGGTAAAAAAAACATGCATATATCTATTTTTTACAAGACAAGAAAAGAAGGGAAATAGATACATGGCATACATACACATCACACACAAACACACATGCACACATATAGAGAGAGAGTACCGCACCACCAACGGTCCGACCGTGGCTCGGTGCCGTTTCCGTCGAGTTTCGTTCCCAATTTAGCCAGAAGCAGAGGTGGCGGGGCAAATATCGTTTAAGGGAAACTGCTTGCAGTTACCTCGTCTCGTACTTTAGTCCATTTCGGTATCATTTACATACTCTTAATTTTGAAGGTTGTAATTGATATTTATATATTTGAGTAAACCATTTTCTGTTTATTTGTCCATTTATTTTTTCGTAGAAATTATTGTGTTTATTTTCAACGTACCCAACAATCTTAAACGATATTTTTATGTTTCGTACGTTAATACAATAATTTTGGTGTTTGGATAAACAGAAAATTATTTCCGTTTCGAAAACGGTTCTTCGGAAAATCATTTTCTAACAAACATTGGTTTTAATAAATTGATTTTTCCATTTGAATTGTTAAACGCGTTTTTCCTTTGGTTTACCTTATTTGGGATTTTATGAAAAAAAAATCCCTTCTTTAGGTTGAAACCGTCTCCATGAATTTTGAGTAATATATGCATGTGAGTTGATTCTATGTGTAGAATTAAATTTGTACCATTTGTTATGGTTGGTGTTGTTGTATATATTTTATGTATATTTGTGTACAAGCATGTTTAGTGATGTTTTTGGTTGGAACACGTTGGTGTTAATATTTGTGTTTTCACATTATTTATTTGGTTAGTATTTCGTTGTTGGCATGAGTTTTGCTATTTCCAGAAACATGCTTGAACAAGTTCAAGGAGTCAATGAATATTTTTTTTTTATGGTTTTCATGTTTGTGAAACTTGAAGAAATTTTGACTTGTTAATTATTCTTTGTCTTATGAGAGCTATATAGCATCACATGTGATTATGTTATGGTTAGCAGTAGTTGACATAGTTTGACAGCAAGTCAGCAACCTTATATTTCCATCTTTCCCAGTGAAATGCTAATTTACTATAATAAATATATGTGTATATGTAAGAATAGAAGTTAGTGTTCTATCAGAGTTTTTACAAGTTTTGTTTCCAGCAAACAGAAAAGTTTAATGAGGAAGTCAATTACGAAACACTTTCTAGTAAACATGTTTTGGTTGTCCCGATTATGTAGTGATATGGATCTCTACAATTAAATTGGAGGAGGAATGTTTTCGAAATAGTTCGTGTAAAACCATTAATTTGAGGCTTACGAAAGAACTAGTTTCAAAATAGTTCTTGTAAAACCATTTTCTGATTTTTCAGAATTTGGGGCTTACGACAGAACTGATTGAATTCTGAGATTGTTCTGTGTAAAATCAGATTTATCTGGTGTTTACGACTGAATAAATCTTTCAGAATTTGATAATCTTTTTCGGGAATGAACTAGAATACTCTTGCATTATCAGTTTCTTGAAACCATGCGTGGTTATAGAAATTTGGTGTTTGCGAAGGAGGAGTTTTAGTTTCATTTTTCGAAATTAGATTGTGCGTGTTTGTTATTTGAGATAACAAACAGTTTTCTGCGGGAAATGTCCGGAACACAGTGGGTGCTGGAACTGACCAGAACATTGTGGGTGCCGGTGTAACTCCTATTAATTTTGCATGAGTGCATATTAATGACGGATGTTACAAATTCGAAATCACCATTATTAAAAAAACACTAATGTGGTGATATAATGGTTGGTGTCCTTATTAATTGTGATTTATTGTAATTTAATTTGTAGGGTTATAAAATTTGTAACGGTAATCATTAATAAGATTAATGACGAGTATTTATAACTTCTTATTAATTGTGATTAATCGCAATTTAATTTGGAGAGTTATAAATTATTGTAACGACAGTTATTGTTGACATTTATGGAGAGCTTTATTAGCTAACTACGAATTGCAATGACGAGTCGGTTACTTATTTGGATGAAAAGTTATTTAATAACCAACTTTATTCATCCAAGAGCAAATAATTTGATGATTAAACAAATTATAAATGACCGTTGAGTTTTATTTTAATAATAAACAAATATCGGCTAATTTATTATTTGTTAAAATATTATCTTATTAATTTGCTGAAAGAACATTTAATAATTTGTTGAAATTAACATCTTATTTATTTGTTGGAAAAACATTTAATAATTTGTTGAAATAATATATTATTAATTTGTTAGTAAAACATATTGTGAATATGTTGAGCTTGCTATTATTTAGAATAATAATTTAGTAATATTATATTACTATTATTGGGGGAGAACCCCGAGGGTCCCACAAATGTGGGGGTAACCCGTCGATCATGCAGATCGAGAATCTAAACATACCCAAAAGCGCCTACGGACGAGTGGGAGAAAACCTAACGGTTCAGTGGTATGGACTTAAAACGTCTGAAATAAATGATATCGTTTCATTTACCACATTGAAATCGATTAAGTTTCTCTATAACAGTGTGCATGTTCTGAGTGAGGACAAAAGGGAATGCACGAACTGTGGGGGCGTTAATGTGTGGAAACGTTTTAAACGTTTGAAAATCCACTAACAAGTGCAAGCATACAAATCTGAATCATGACTAGTGGTTTTGAAACCTAAAGGGCAGTAGCCTTTCGGTAGCCAAAACACTAGGATCAAATTGTGATAAACTTGCTTGTTTGTGGCAATACATGAGTGACTATTTGTTCAAAATGGGCATTTTAGTCGATACTCTTGTGGTTAATAATGACATGTTGAATTATTCAACCAAGTCACTGATTTGACATGATATAGTAGGTGATGAAAATATAAAAGGTTAAATGTTTTATTTTTCTAAATCTATTATTTAAATTGAAACACAAATATGAGTTTGTGTTTGAAGTAATGTATTGCTAAGTCTTCAGTTCGAAGTTTTCGAACAGAGTACATAACCAAATGGTTCGATGCATTTGAGATGAGTGCAAAACCAAGAAGGGTTTAAAAGATATTTCCTCAATTTATTGATGGATGTATTAAACACTGATATGTCTACTTGATGAGAAGTAAAGATAAATCAGTCGAGATATTCATTCAAGTAAGAATGAATACGTGAATTCTATTGTTGAGGATTAAGGCTTGTCAGAAAACATGTTTAATCATGGGTGTTCTGTTGTGTTAATCTACCAACTTTAATCCAATGATTAAGTGTTAATCATTAAATGATAGACTATTTTTGGAAGTGTTAGAAATTGTCTAACTAGTTCCGAAATGGTATATTCACATGGATATGAATACATGATCAGTGTGATTGAAACGGTGAATATGAGACACCGTTCACATAATTGTGTTGATGGAATGACACCAATCGTTAAAGAACAACTTATTATGCTCTCGAGCAAAAATGTAGTTCTTAAACGATGAATATCATGTTGATAAGTTCAGGATTAAACTCTGAATTTGTACGGGAAGTGAGCTTTCCGCAAGGTATATGTTGAACAAACTACCACTTAGGAAGTTGGACCAAACAGTCAGAATTATAGAAGGCATGGTGCCTGACTATAAGTTCGTGAAAGTTTTGGTGCTACCTAAGAAAGGTCTCAATCTTGTTCTTTGAAGGATTTGGATAGGATCGAAAACGGTAGATTGTGTGTTCATCGGATAAGCACAAAATATAGTGCTGATCGGTTTCTAGTGCATAAAGCATATGGCTTTAAAGTGCATATAGAACGTTGTTCTATTCCCGAGAAGCATACTTTCTAAAAGAGAAGTTTTCCGCAAAACTCTAACGCCTAGCGAGTGTGACCAATACGTTGAGGGTTCAAAGCATTACGCTACCCAAGACAAGTGAACACTCAAACGGTGCTGGAAAAATGTGGAAAGTGAATCTTTTAAGGAAGATGAAGTGCATCGGCATAGTAAAAGGGTAAGTAATGAAACTTCCTTTGTCCCTTGACCTTCATGAGTGAAGGTGAATCGACGACATTGAAATAATCAATGTTTTCCATATAATGTGTATATGGAAGATGCCATCAACAATGAGGTTGATAGGCACGTGAGAAATAAAGTCAATTACTTTAAGTAAACTGACGGTTTTGATAATTTTTAATGTCTATACTCTAATCTCTATAAAAAGGACGCATCATTAATTAATGAGAACATGTGTTTTATAAATGGAGATCTAGAGAATTAGGAACAACCCATTGGGTCGTGGTTCCGTGTAAAGTAAGCCAAGGTGCGAAAACTTGTTAAGTCGTTATATGGACTAAAACAAACACCTAACTTATCATAGGTAGTCTCTTGTGCGTCAAGAACTGCACTAGACCAGTTATAGCCAACTCAGTGAGCAGACTCAGTAGGTTTGCCAATGAGGCTTCTCAAATACATGAGGTATACTGCCAATCATGAACTGCATTATACGAGATGTCCAAAATGTTTGGAGGGTATTTTAGATACCAAGTGTATCTCGAACTTTAACAGTACAATGTCCATTAGTGGATATGTTTGTACTTAAAGAGGTTACAGTCTTATGGAGGTCTGTAAAATAGACCTGCATAGTTGGAGAAACTGTAGAGTTAGAATTCATAACGTTGAATCAAGCTACAGAAGATGCAGATTGGCTGAGAAGTCTTGGAAGGTATTCCAAGTGGCCAAAATCTGTTCCCGCAATAAACGTGCACTGCTGCAGTCAGTCAGTTATTAAACGGGATCAGAATAATTTGTATAATGGAAAGTCCCGACAAAGTCATGACATATTCGTCGGAGACACAAATCCGTAAGAGGAATTGCTAGCAAAATTGTGGTATCCATAGACTTTGCAAGGTCTAAGGATAATAATGCGGATCCATATACAAAATGTTTGACTCGTAGAGGAGTTGAAGCATCATCGAGGGAAATGGGGTTTGAAGCCCAATAAATTGGAAACCTTCGCATAGGTAACCCAACCTGAACTGGAAACTTCAGTCTCGGGTTCAATGGGAAACTGAATTGTGCGGGTAACCGAACAAAGCACTCGAGAACATAAGTTCTCAGCCCATTTCTATGATGAAAGAGTGATAGACCTGTACCATTTTAAGGGTGAGCATGAGGCTCTTAATGAATCAAGTATCTCGAAGGTCGAGTGGGGTGAGTCAGGACACCCTTGACTTGAAAATCATCTATAACGAGTGTGTATGGCCGATACTATGTGATGATTTAGGGCTAAATCACTAGAGCACTCGGTTGAATTTGCCAAGGCAGTCCAGGGCCAAATATGGACAACAACCAAAGGGTTTAGTAAGTGGTGTAGAGAGGACACTGTGTGAGTATTACCCTGGTATGCACAAACGCTAAAGGGTTCAAGGCTTTAAGGCTACCCAATAGTAGCATATCAGATTTTACATCACTATGGCAGGTTCAAGGCGCGCGCTACCTGTCCTTATGCAGTGAATTCTCGTGGTTCTCTCGTTTGCATTTAGGATGCACGTTGCATGTCAGTTGATTGCATTCATGTGGGGGATTGTTGGAAAACCGAAACGGTTTTGTAAGTGAATGCAATTTAAATTGTGTAACTTACAATGTTAATTACCCCCCCCCCCATTTATGGCATTATTGACATGTAACTCTTCATATGTTTTTTGGTAAAAAAAACATGCATATATCTATTTTTTACAAGACAAGAAAAGAAGGGAAATAGATACATGACATACATACACATCACACACAAACACACATGCACACATATAGAGAGAGAGTACCGCACCACCAACGGCCCGACCGTGGCTCGGTGCCGTTTCCGCCGAGTCACATGTGATAGACGTTGTACCTTGGGAACGAAGTGCCCAATTTAGCCAGAAGCAGAGGTGGCGGGGCAAATATCGTTTAAGGGAAACTGCTTGCAGTTACCTCGTCTCGGACTTTAGTCCATTTCGGTATCATTTACGTATTCTTAATTTTGAAGGTTGTAATTGATATTTATATATTTGAGGAAACCATTTTCTGTTTATTTGTCTATTTATTTTTCCGTAGAAATTATTGTGTTTATTTTCAACGTAACCAACACTAACGTCATCTTTTAAATGGGTTCGGCCCAATTATCTAGCGGGCCGTATTTGTTTTTAATTGACCGCCATAGAGGTCAGAGTAGATTTTGGACCGTTTCCGTCATTTTCTACTCAAGGTGAAAAGTACCGCCTTCATTGAAAATTCGGCCGGACACCGATTATAATTTGAGGCTCATCAGTAACAATATGGATTTCGTTGAATTACATGTTCCAAAACTTATTTATTTTTCTCTTTAATACTCTTTAAATCCAATATTTAGATTCGCTAAAATCACGATTCAACTTTAAAAGCCACTAAATACAACAGAAATGCGGTACCCATCGATCAACACAACTTACTCAAAGTATAGATTGATTACGTTTCAAATGAGTTTTATGAAGCCAACGCGTTCTCATCAGGCCGAATTAATTTAATCACTCATGCTTGTAAAGCAAGGTTACATTGAAAGTGAAAAAATTAATTGTTAGTATAAAGATAAAAGAGAAGTGTTAAAAATATGGTAAATTTAATAGGGAGGCATGGTGTAATTAATAAAGAAAAAGGTGTAAATGCATTAACTAGGAATTCTCAAATCTCAAGCACAAAACGGACCATTCTTGAGCCCCTCTCATTATATCTCCTCTGTACATCTTCCCTGCCTTGAAGGCAATATTACAAATAGCCAGTTTAATTTACTACTAAATAGTATTATAATTAAAATAGAGATAACAAAAAAATCAAATGACGAGCAAGTCCACAGTTTTCACAATATCAGAGTCTCGACATTTTAGTGACTATGGCTTTGATCAACAATTCGACTATTTTCAGGTACTTTAGCCTTTCCCTAACTTAAATAAAGTTTATTTATAGAAATAACAAACAAAACTCACCCTTTTGGAGTACTACTTTTTCTTGATAACTTTGGTAATTATAGTGGTGTGGGATATTTTTAAGGACTGAAAGATTATTATTTATTAGAGATTTTCTCCTAAAATGAAATTTAATACTATTCCAACAAGAGCAGATTCAACAGAATTCATTGGATGCAAAAAAGAGTAAAAAACAAGCAATATTTTGTTTTTAAAAAAAAAAGGAATGGTCTTTTCTGTATAAATTTCTACCCAAGTCACAATGTCTTTGTAATTTTTCTTTTTCCATTAAAAATAAGCTGTAAACGCGTAAAAACAGATAAAGGTCTTATGCATACAAAGATCTTCAGTACTTTTTTGTAGTCTATTGAAGTTTTTTTTTATTGGATCAGTAAAGGTTACTAGTTTATTCATCATGTTTACTTATTTTGATATTTTTCTGCTATTAATAGTGTTATGTAAATAGAAGGAATGTTTTTATGTACTCCCGTTACCAATTAATTGTCCATTATGAAACTAAGTGCAATTTTGATCGGTCAATAACTTGTATCAAAATTGTTGGAATGAAATTTTTAAAAATTTAATCATATAGTTCAAACATTAAATTATATGATTTAATTTTGAAAATTTTCATTTCGACAATTTTGATACATGTTATAAGACGGTCAAAATTGCACCTAATTTCGTAGATGACAGTTAATTGGAAAATGAGGTAGCAGTTGTTTAGTTAGTAATTAAATTTCTGCTATTAATAGTGTTATATAAATAGAACTATACTATCACTTGGAATATTTTTATGTAGTAGTTAGTAATGTCACTCATTTCGAAGTAATCTATTTCAGCAGAGCATCTGCTGCTGTGAATGGTTCTTCACCAATGGAAAATTTATAAGTCTTTTGAAATAATTGTAACATTACTGTGTAATTGTTAAAATTAAATTATTAATGCACCCTTAGATCCTGTGAGTTTCATTCTTGCGCTTGTTAAGCAAATCGGATTCAGTTTATTATAGTATTTAATTTATTGATAAGCTAATAAGTTGACTTAATTTATTGTTTAGCATTATCATAGAATTCAATTTATTGATAAGCTAAAAAATTGACTTAATTGAGGTTAAGAAAACAAGTACTTTTGGCAATAGATGATAGAAGTGGCCCAAACTTTTCAGATCACAACAAAATCAACTTTCAAGCTGGATATACAAAAGTAATGCCTAATCATGACTTTAAAGAAGTTAAAGATATTCAAGTAATCAATCACAAAAATGAACTTTTACATGTTGTATGTGATGTTCATGTGTATACATACACAATCTTTACCTTTCTTTCCTCCGGAAAATCAAGGTTCTAGAGGAAGCTCGGAAGCACAAACATGATACGTCTTCATCGATACCCATCGATACGCTACACTTCAAGCTCCAGAAGCCAACTCCCGAAAAGGACTCAAAAAGAAGCAACAAAAGGGCAAAATGGTGGAGAAATGTTATGTTTTTCTTCAAAACTAAATTGATCCAGGGTCACAATCGAAAAGATCATTCTGATATCACCAACACAATCGGGCCTCATCATAGTCGCACATATAATAAATCATTATCAGGTCCGGTCTATATAACAGAGAGCCTGAGCGGGGGCTCCACTCCCTATCGTACTACCAGTCGGCCCTCATCTGGTCCGCTCACGAAAGGCGAGTTAGATATTCCGTATATGAGTCTCAAGGAGCTTAATGTGGACCCACCACACCGGATCTCGGCCTCAGCTATGCCTATATACTTGGTCACATAAATAGGGTTACGTTATGTGCAACTATGATTTTTTTCTAAGCTTGTGGGACTAAAAGCGTTTAATTTTTAAGAACTATGGGGTCGGATATTGTTATGTACTCAGCTTACATATGAGGGGATTTAATTGGGATTTAAAGTTAGGGCTTAAGTGTGTGATTTGGTGTTTGTTTTGCTTTTTTGAGTGCCTTCTTTTATGCAAAGGTGCTTTTATGAGGGAAACAAAGTTGGAAATAAATTGATGATCGCCATTTTCTGTTTTTATGAGCTTTTGTGTGATTGATTTTAGTCCTGTTTGGTTGCAGTTGGTTCATTTTGTCAAACTCCTAATTTCAATGATTTCACTTTGTTCAAGCCTAACCAACTCTAACATTGTTATCAGTTGGAAAATTGTTGTCAATCGTCTAAAAAGAGTTGGTTTTATCTGCTATATGAAACGGTTGAGTCCTACTTTGTTATTCGTATTGTTATTGTACATTGGTTGTTAGTGTTTCCAGATTATTGGTTGTTTTCGTTACTACTAGTATTTAGATACTACTGGCATTTAGATAACCAAATTTGTAAGATCTAGTAGAGTAAATAAACGTCTTTATGGCCACTTTTTTTGGTGAGCTTTGTAATTGGTAGAATGTACACAAAAACTGAAAAAGGAAAAGATAAGTGAGAAAGAGGTATTTCTCCAAGCTTTACTCGTCTTTCTAATAATAGTGTGCACAAACGTTATCCACCAACATTATATGTTTAATCAGAAAATCTAAAATGGCATCTAAAAAATTCAGTGGTACTAATACCAAACAAATCAAGCAATACAAGTGTATGACGTGCAATCCTTGAAACTCTCATTGTAGCATAGTTAACTTAGTTTAAGAGCCTTCCGAATTTAACAAATCACTCCAAACCCCTTATTCTACTTATGGCATTACACGTTCATTCTTAGTCCATCCATTTATCTTATTTTGTTAGATACTTTTTCTATAAATGCTCATATCAAATCCACAAAATTCCCAAACTAAAAAGCCTAATGGGCAACATAGCCTCTTTCTAAAACAATCTTAACGTTTCTTTTATTAACCCTTAGTTAGTTCGTGTCGGAACATACATTAATAAAGTCTTTAGTTTATAACAATGGATAAAAAGATGGATTTCATCGGGATTTCATCGATTCTTTTTGTGGCAATGGTGGCGACAGTAGCGGTCGGCACCGGAACAATTGGGGGCGGTTGGTCGTTTTCAGGTGGGAACAATTACGGGTCCGGCGGAATAAGCCGCGACGTGTCGATAGGTGTCGGTAGGAATGGTGAATTTGAAGGGCACTCGTCAATAGGTTTTGGTGGGGAATACGATGGCCACTCATCTGTAGGTGACAGTGGTAATGGGGAAATCAATGGCCACTCGTCCGGAGGTTCTGGGCATAAGGAAGCGGGTGGACACACGTCGGTTGGGGCCGGTAGTAACGACAAAATCGGTGGTCATTCGTCGGTAGAAGGCGGGATTAACGGTCAAATTGGCGGTCACTCGTCTATAGGTGGCGGTAATAACGGACAAAGTGGTGGTCACTCGTCGGGAGGTGGCAGTGGTAACAGACAAAGTGCCGGACACTCGTCGGCAAGTGTCGGCGGTAACGGACAAAGCGGCGGTCACTCGTCGGGAGGTGGCGGTGGTAACGGACAAAGTGGCGGACACTCTTCAGGAGGTGGCAGTGGTAACAGACAAAGTGGTGGACACTCGTCAGCAGGTGTCGGCAGTAACGGACAAAGTGGCGGCCACTCGTCGACAGGTGGCGGCAGTAAGGGACAAAATGGCAGACACTCGTCGGCAGGTGGCGGCAGTAACGGACAAAGTGGCGGACACTCGTCCGGAGGTGGCGGCGGTAACGGACAAAGTGGCGGCCACTCGTCGGGAGGTGGCGGCGGTAATGGACAAAGTGGCGGATACGGCGGCGGTAAAGGACAAAGTGGCAGCCACTCGTCGGGAGGTGGCGGCGGTAACGGACAAAGTGGCGTCCATTCATCAGGAGGTGCCGGCGGTAACAAAAAAAGTGGCGGCCATTCATCGGGAGGTGGAGGCGGTAACGGACAAAGTGGTGGACACTCGTCGGCAGGTAGCGACAGTAACGGACAAAGTGGCGGCCACTCGTCGGGAGGTGGCGGTGGTCACGGACAAAGTGGCGGACACTCGTCGGTAGGTGGTGGGGGTAAGGGACAAAATGGCGGACACTCATCAGTAGGTGGTAGCGGTAAGGGACAAAGTGACGGACACTCGTCGGTAGGTGGCGGTGGTCACGGACAAAGTGGCGGACACTCGTCGGTAGGTGGTGGCGGTAAGGGACAAAGTGGCGGCCACTCATCGATAGGTGGCGGCAGTAACGGACAAAGTGGCGGCCACTCATCGATAGGTGGTGGAGGTAAGGGACAAAGTGGCGGTCATTCGTCGGTAGATGGTGGCGGTAAGGGACAAAGTGGCAGCCACTCGTCGGTAGGTGGTGGCGGTAACGGAAAAAGTGACGGACACTCGTCGGTAGGTGGTGGGGGTAGCGGACAAAGTGACGGACACTCGTCTGTGGGTGGTGGCGGTAAGGGACAAAGTGGCGGACACTCGTCGGTGGGTGGTAACGGTAAGGAACAAAGTGACGAACAATCGTCGGTAGGTGGTGGCGGTAACGAACAAAGTGGCGGACACTCGTCGGTAGGTGGTGGCGAAAACGGACAAAGTGGCGGGCACTCGTCAGTAGGTGGGGGCGGTAAAGGACAAAGTGGCGGACACTCGTCGGTAGGTGGTGGCGGTAACGGACAAAGTGGTGGACACTACTCGACAGGTGGCGGCCATACCGGCAAGTCCAATGGCCACTCCTCTGTAGGTGGCAGTCATTCCGGTGAGTCCGACAGCCACTCCTCAGGAGGTGGCAGCTATGGCGGACAGTCTAGCGGCCACTCCTCGATAGGTGGCAGCAATAACGGAAGATATGGCAGTCACCGCAAGGCTGGCCCTAACCCTAAGTCTGGTGGAATCGGTGGCCAATGGTCTAGCGGAATTGGCGGTCAATGGTCGATAGGTGTCGGTTCTAACCAAGGGTTTGGAAAAATTGGTGGTAACCAAGGGTTTGGAAATATTGGTGGGTCCTCATCCAAATTTCTTGGATTTTCTGCTGCCTCGACGATCGTGCAACAAATCTGCCAACCGACAGACTTTAAAGAAGCATGCGCCCAAACACTATCCGCAGCGTGTGGAAGCATCACTGACCCAAGAGAGCTAATTAGAATCGTGTTTACATTAACGATCAAACACATTAGCGAAGCGATCAGTAATTGCAGTCTTTTGAAGAAAGTCGAAAAAGACTTAAGGATTTCCGATGCTATCGACAATTGCCACGAACTCTTGGACGACTCGATCGGCGACCTGCAAAGATCTTCAGAGAGGATGTTAAATATTGATCTTACTAAGATAGCAGAGCACACACACGATTTAAAGACTTGGCTTTCGGGTGCTATCACATACCAACAGACGTGCCTAGACGGGTTCGAAAACACCACCGGTAATACTGGTAACGAAATGAGAAAAATATTGGCCTTTTCCGGGGAGCTCACGAGCAACGGGCTAGCCATTGTCACGGAGCTCACTAAGGTAATCTCTGGTCAGTTCTGTTTGATAGGAAAACCAAACTTGTTACAATTTTCACAAATATGCAAGAAAATAACATAATTTTATCTAGAAACATGTTTTCAAGCATAAAGCTTTTCAATATCTAGCGTTAATTTTGTACAATTATGGGTTAATTATTTTTAAGCTATTAAATATGTACAAATACTTAAAATTTTCATGGTTGCAGATTTTCTCAGCCTTCAAGTTTGGCGGGTCTATTAATTTTGGGTCGTCGGACCAGTCTAAGGTGCTTTCTAGCGACCTTCCAGGGTGGAGTGGCAGCGGGCAAAGAAGGCTGATATCAGAAACAACCGCTAGAGTGAAGGCGGATGTGGTAGTCGCAAAAGACGGGTCAGGAAAATATAAGACAATCGGAGAGGCACTTAACGAAGTGAAGAAAAAGAGCAATTCCACGTTTATTATATACGTCAAAGCCGGTGT
This sequence comes from Primula vulgaris, assembly GCA_963920805.1. Lineage (NCBI taxonomy): Eukaryota > Viridiplantae > Streptophyta > Magnoliopsida > Ericales > Primulaceae > Primula > Primula vulgaris. The sequence goes on from OY987213.1 coordinate 4,435,005, forward strand.
ATATGAAGAATATATTAGCATCAATAAATCTATGAGGGGTGTATACTTACTTGGAGATGGTCCTACAAAGACTAAAATTACTGGAAGTAAAAGTTATGTTGGGGGCTATAATACTTTCAAAACACCTACCGTTGGTAAGAACCTTAAATAATTTAGTGATAAAAAATTACGAAATTGCTTTTAATCATCGAGTTTTTAACCCGAAGATATCGACGAAATAGTTGTACCTATCATTTTTGTTGTGATTTTGAAAACTATTTTTCATTTAACAAATGGTTAGTTCACCTAGTTCGACACATCTTTGGTTAATTTTTGTTTGCGTGGCTATACCAAAACTCAATTATTTTTTTATTGTAGCACTAATATAGTCGGTACTAATTATGTTAATTTGTTATTGTTGGACAAATGAAGCGGTGTCGGGGGACTTCTTTATGGCCAAGGACATCGGGTTCGAGAACACAGCGGGCCCGCAGAATCACCAGGCGGTGGCGCTCCGTGTATCAGCGGATCGATCCGTGATCTACAACTGCCGGATCGACGGTCACCAAGACACATTGTACGCCCATGCGCATCGACAGTTCTACCGCGACTGCACCATCAGTGGCACCATCGACTTCATTTTTGGCGACGCAGCCGCCGTGTTCCAGAACTGCCGCTTGATCGTCCGGAAGCCTCTCGAAAACCAGAATTGCATGGTCACGGCCCAGGGTCGGAAGGACAGGCGTGGGGCCACCGGCTTAGTCCTTCAGAACTGCACCGTTACCGGGTCGCCAGAGTATGTGGCGGCTCATGCTAAGGGCGGATTCAAGTCCTTCCTGGGCCGGCCCTGGAAGAACTACTCCAGGACCATCATAATGCAGTCAGAGATCGACACGATTATCGATCCCTCAGGGTGGGCTCCTTGGATGGGTTCGGTTAATCTTGACACGTGTTGGTACGCAGAGTTTGGTAACAGGGGACCCGGTTCGAGTAAGGATAAAAGGGTGATGTGGCGTGGGATTCAAAACCCAATGAAAGATGAGGCGGCTAGTTTTACTGCGGCGAGGTTTATCGACGGTGATTCTTGGATTCCGGCAACCGGTGTGCCGTATGTTTCCGGATTGATTAGTGTGTAGAATTTTATTTTGTTTGGTAGATGTTTAAGATGTATCCATATCATCTGTAACCTCGTGGCAAAAAGATTCACGATGGTTTAAAATTTGATCATGAGATACAAAAAGTTTAAGATTTATAGTAATAATTTACTTGGGGTGGCTGGCATTGTTTCCTACCCAATAATCCATGTAATATGACTATACGATAATACGAAGAGAATTTTTTGGGATGTTAATTAAGAGCTTATCTTGGTTTTCATTTGGTACTTGCTTTTGGGTATTGTTTTCGGCTTTTTCTTTGTCAGTGTCTTCTTTTATGCAAATGTTCTCGCAGGGAAAGAAATTCATCATCAAATTTATACTATATTTTCCAAACGGTTTAAGTGATGGACTTTCACATTGTTATACTTGGTTTGCAGTTTTTCCCCCTTACAAGCTAGATTGAAGCTGGTTGGTTAGGATCATTCGGCAGCACTTTTCTAGTTCTCTAAGTCTGGAAAAACTCAAATTCGGATTTTTTGGTTAGACAGATGAGTTATTTTATGTTGGTAGTGTCTCGTCTTACAGAAGTAATGAATTTTCACCTTTCTCCAAGTCGGTACTAAACCATTAACCGGACCATGATGAGGTTAGCTTAAGTTTGAGTTATCAGGATTCATAGTTAACAAAAGTTAAAAGTTCATACTTATGGCCCATGATAGCATCATAATTTGCTTGAGATTGAGAATCTCTAACAAATACCATGAATTTCTGCCAAAGATTGTGTACTTATGAAATACAGTATCTTCTGGCAAAGTGAGTGCGTGACAATTGTTTCAGAAAAAAAGTTATTATGTCTATAGTTTTGCTGCTTTTGCATGTGCTAAATGTTTCATGGAGTACTTAATGAAACGTTATGTGATCACATCTATGGAAAAAGAACTAGATCAACTTACGATGTTATCATGTACTATACAAATAAGTGAATAAGAGCCAAATTAGTAATTTGTGTTTCGACCGTTAGTTAAGGGTTACGGGACAATATCATACACATCTTTCAATAAATTTCACGAGCTATGAATATATTTGGGAAAAAAATGAGATTCCGAATATATGATCATAATTATGATGACAGTAGTCTAAAACATTGATCAAAGAATAACTTGTTATTGAAGAACAAGAAAAATTAAAGTCTCATGCCGTAAGGGCTTGAGACTCAGTGGCACCGGCTCTAACTCTGCAATCTTGGTGTTATGGGCGTTCCGGTTTCCAAACAATTACTCATTGTTCGATATGTGATGACTTTCATCTAGATGAACAGTCGAGTTGTGCGAATAGGTATAGGCACGGGCGGATGCAGGATTATGGTTGAAGGAGGGGAGGGGACGGTTAGAATAGAAACCGCATGTTTCTTTTAATAGTTAAAGTATGGATATATGATTACTTTTTTTTTACTATATGATATGCGATTGAACATTTTTTCTCCTAACAAAAAATATATATATGCACATAGAGTTTTTTTTAATAATTCTTGGAATAAATAATATTGCTCTAAAGATTTTTAGAAAATATCTCATTACCGATTACTCAACAATGAATTGGTTAACGAGAACTAATAATTTATTAAACACATACTAATGGAAGAAAACAAAAAAAAAAACAATTTAATTTACTACCCATCACTTTAATTTGGAAAATAAGAATTTTTTTAAATGCCTTGAAACAAAAACAAAAAAGATAGTTTTTGGTGTTAAATTTCCATGTTTTATAATTAAAGTAGGAAATCTAAGGTAAATTATATTAACAAAAATGAAAGAACCTAAGCCAATTTTTTTATTTAATTATGCAAATAGCATATCTATACTTTAAATGGAAAAGGATAAAAAAAATTGCATTGCAATGCTGCCAACAAGAATTAAACCAAGGTTGGCTAAGATAAATAAATTTAAATCATATGGGTAATCAATTAAGCTCTGTTACTTGTACTACACAGATATATACAGAATTAGTACATGTTCTTAAAAATCAAGGGGGGGTACGTATGTGCCCCCACTGACCCTCGTATGGATCCGCCTATGGGTACAGGGGATCGGTTTTGAACGTTTGATTATAACAAAAACAAACGAGGGAACTTGTAGGTCTTTCTTGACTTAGATCAGGTATTGAGGATAAGTGTTTGGTTGACAATGTGCTGTTATATACTGTCATATGTAATTTTATTTCGAGGCCGTCGACGTATTACCTGCTTCAGATGATCAGTTGCCGGGTGTATACATACACCAATCCAAATTTATATATTTTTATGTCTCGTTAAATGATATAATAAATAGAAAAACACAAATGAATGGTTATAATATTGCACACTCTAATTCTTTACTTTTAGAAAAGTGATACTTAACTTCAAACAACTTAAAATGGAATTATGTAGATCAATTATAAAAGACCAATTATTAAGTAAGTTAGTAGTGAAAAGGACGGTTAACTACTTGCTAAAGAGGGAGTTGGTAAAGAGAAGTGTATACGATAAATATTCATACTATCACTTTCATATACTTATTTAACAGATTCTCACAAACATTAATTCACAAGCGTAAATCAAACTTGTTTTTTTATGTTGTAAGAGCCTGATGTATTCCTTCTCGGCTTTGATTGTCTGTTTTCTGATTGATAGATCGATCATGAAAGTAAGACGATGAGGGATTCGACATACTGTTTATTGGTAAAGTCGACGCGTTATCTGAACTTATTGAAATGTCATTGAAATTTAAATCTAATTTCATATCTTGTAAATGAAGCAATTGTATGTCTAGAAAAAGTCACAAATTTATTTAAACGTACACGCTATAATTTGTTTCCTTTAGACCAGTGGTTTCTTAATTAATTCGAGCATTTAAAATGGAATTTGTGTACAACAACTTTAACACCAAAGGATGAAAAAAAGATTATGAGCTGGTAAAGAGAAGTGTATAAAGAAAGTGATATCACTACAGAAAAGGAGCAACAGATTGTGACAAATATTAACTCATCATGTATTTGTTCATCAAATACAACAAAATGATAAATAACATTTTATTTGTAATTTAATACCGCCTCGACATAAATTATTCATCACAAGATACATGTAATGAATGCATTCTTTATATTTAATTAGTCAACAAAAAAAGGTTAATTATATCGATCTATAGTAGAATAATAATATGAATAATTATTTGTAATTTTATTTTTCCAAGTACCAAAAAGTTTGCATCCTAAAAATCTAAATTACACAATTGCATCCTAAAAATATAAAATTACACGTATTTTGAAGTGCACTACTATATTACATTTTAAATTCATTTATTTTGATACTTCAGATAATTTTTTAATATATATTAACAAAAAATGCTCTTATTTTCGTAATAAAAAGAATATATATATATATATATATATATACACTCCATCCGTATCAATTTATATGTCTTATACGAAACAACGCGCAACTTTGATCGACTTTGAACATGTAACTAAATTGCCGAAACGAAAATTTTCAAATTTTTTTTACATAATTTAAAAAAAAATTATTTCGACAATTTATTAATATGTTCAAAACCGGTCAAAGTTACACGTAGTTTCGTATAAAACATATAAATTGATATATATATATATATATATATATATATATATATATATATATATATATATATATATTATTACTATTAATTTTCAAAATATATTAAAATAACTATTCCAGCAATATGGGGTACCAGGTGGGTGTATCAGCAGTAGGAAAAAAAATCCTAAACCCAACCGTACCGTTTGAGTGTCTACAAAAAAATTATGTCTGGTTTCAATCCGCTATATATTTTGCAAGTTGGGTTAGGATTGAGGTTTCCAAACCAATAGTTAATCCGCTTCAACCTGTTTCAGCCCATAATATATATATATATATATAATTATAAATATGTATATTTATATATACATTGGGTTTATCTTTCATTATTGTAATATTTTAGTTTTGTTATTTGTTCGCGAATGCTCTAAATATATTTTGATTGATTTTAATTTATATTTTTTTTAAAAAAATTCAATTTATTTTAAAATTTAGATCAATTATGCAGACTATAAAAAATAAATAATCAAAATAAAAATTTAATAATCAATTTCAATTTTTATTAAAATAAAAAATAAATAAAAATAAAAATGGCGACGTAGAAGTGGATTCCAATCCCACGTCTGTATAACTTGTTATACAGATGACTAAAGTGAGTAATGAAAAAAGAATCCCCAACATCATTCTCTTGCTTTACTCAAACACTCAAAACATTCCCATACATAAAATAAATCTTAAAGAGAGAGATCAATAGAGAAAAAGAAAGAGAAAAAGAAAGAGATAAAAATGGAAAAAATACAACATAGAAGAGTAGAAATAAACGGGATTAACATGCACATAGCAGAGATAGGAAAAGGTCCCATAATAATCTTTCTTCATGGCTTTCCAGAGCTTTGGTACACATGGCGCCATCAGCTACTCTCTCTTTCCTCCCTCGGATACCGTGCCATTGCCCCTGACCTTCGAGGCTACGGTGACACTTCAGGTTATATTATTTTACTTTTTTACTTTATATTTTTTAAAAAATGCACCTTTTTTCGTAATTTAGAAATATATACACCAGCTTGAATAATTTTGTTCCCGCGTAATTATAGGGTGATGAAATGTTAAAATCGATAAAAAGAGAAACTTAGGGTACATGGTAAATGATCGGTTTTTTCTCGATATGGGGTTGTTGGAGTCTGATTTAGCCTGTTACTAGTTCCTCCCCTGTACACAAGATTCCGCATAGCAGGTGACCTGGTGGCGGACATTGATGACGTGGCGGGGGAAGGCGAGAGCCTGAGAGGGTGTACTTACTAGGACATCCTATAATAGGATCAAATAACTTCTTCAAAATTTGATCAAATAAATCTTCATAATATCCACCATTTTAAGCTAATATATACTTTCCTTATTATAATTTTGGAAACAAAACTCATTTGACTTTACATATCTAACCCAATTAAGGGGAAAAAATGATACATACCGCATTTTACTCATTAGTTGCTTGCCTTTTTTTAAGAGTCTAACAATACTTGGAGACTGAGCTCTTTTGTCGAAATAGTGGGTGTGTTTAAACCATTGTTTTAAAAAGTGCGCTATACTTCGCGAAATAGCGTTTTTTGGCCGTAAAACGCTATGATAAACCGCTATTTGGATGGAAAAACGCTAAATTCGCGCTATAGCGGGTGCAGTCCAATTTTTTATTTTTTTTTGTCAAAATTTTAATGAAATTATTGGAGGCTAAGGAGAATCAAACCCCAAACCTCTTGCAAACAAAGTAAATGCTTTGACATCTCAACTACAATCATTTTGTGATTATTAGTTACAACTTTTTATATATATTTAGTTAATTTTTATTAGATGTTCTGAATTTAATGCTATATTTATATGTATTTAGGCAAAAAAAAAGTACACCGCAAAGCGCTATGTAGCAACGCTATTTGCGCTTTTAGCGTTTCTCTCGAAAAAACGCTAGGCTAGCGATAACGCTATTTAAAACATTGGTTTAAACTAACAACGTGATAGCAGTTTACAAGCCTGTTTTGTTGCTAATTTAGACACACTATAACTACAGAAATAGCAAAGCAACAAAGCGTTTTTACTTGATTATTGTAATGTAAATGAAATGAAACTACCCAAGTAGGAATGAAGTAAAATATCTGTTACCACAGGGTCCCGTTCATCCAATGAGTACACAAGCCTCCACGTGGTGGGTGACCTAGCGGCGTTGGTTGATGAGGTGGCGGGGGAAAGGGAGAGTGTGTTTGTTGTGGGGCATGACTGGGGTGCCTTGATTGCATGGGCGTTTTGTTTGTATTTGCCCGAGAGGGTGATGGCCTTGGTTAATATGAGTGTGCCTTTTACGAGGCGAGACCCTAATAGGATGCCAATGGAGAGGCTAAGGGCGGCTTATGGCAATGATTACTACATCTGCAGGTTTCAGGTAATAATACATTGTAAATTATTTATCTGACTGAACGCACTAGGTGAAGACAGTCACAGGTTGCAGCCCTTTTATTTGATAACAACTGGCGAAAAAGTATTTTTTTCTATGTACTCTGACTAAAATCTCGAAAAATTAGTGTTTCAGACCCAGAAAAAAAAAATACAGAGTGTATCAGCCCCTCCCATTTGGATTAGTTCCAACCTTCTATCTAGTTATGAATAGATATATTATCCTGCTAAACTATCTTACACTCTAATTCCTATGTTGCAGAATTTAGAAGAGATTATAGGGCTTGATTTATTATGTAAGGTTTTTAATAGGAAGATTTGTGGTTGCCTATGTAGCAAGGTACTATGTATGTATAGTGATTTTTGATAAATTTGTAAGTTTGTAAGTTTGTAAGATTGTGATTATAAGAAGACTTTTTAACTATCTGAAGTGTAATCTGACTAATTGGTAAGCTATAAATTAAATATTCTGGTGAAAAACCAGTGTTCCTTGTACTTTAGAGTTGATAAGATGCTTCATTTCTGTCAATTTTGATCAAGTTTTGGCTTATTAGAGAGTTTCATAAGCTGGATTTTATATAAATCAAACTTCTGCCACTTTAATCTTAAATTTCAGTGTGTGATTTTACTAAGATTAGTGTTTGTGAGTTGTGATCGGTGCTACAATGGGGTGATTTGTGATGGAATTGCGGAATTACGAAAATTTTGTGCGCTTTCTTGTCTATGGTTTGAATTTTGAAGGGCTGTTTGTTGGGGATCTCAGAAAGTTTGGTTTTAGCGAAAGATAAGCTTACCATCACATGCTTTAGTTTTATTCATTTCTTGGTTGATGAGGAAAGAATAAGGTCTAATGGGTAGAATTACTGTGAATTGTTTGCCTTTTAAGATTCCTTTATGTTGTGTAAATCTAAAAGCCAAAAAGTATTCAAGATACAAAGGAAGGGAACTCTGTTCTCTTTCTCTGTTGTCTATGAAATGAAATGGTCTTTTACATTTCTAGGTAGATGAGAGTAAATATCTGATCTTCTGTCTTCTCAATTGATGAATAAAATTCAATTATACAGTCATCGATCAATAGTATTTGCCACCAAGCCACATATGTGAAAGCAATTGTTTTACTATGAAAGTCAATCATCATATACTAAATATAAGATTCGTAATGCTCATTTCGTTTACAATTACCCTTTTTCTCAAAAACAAAAGATGTTTTTTACCATTTGCACAATCACACGAATTTCTATCTTGTCGAGATATGGAGTTCTTGGTCAAATGTCAGAGGTAATAACTTGACTGTCTGAATAAACCTACTTATCATTGAAATTTTACCATAGCATCTCAACTGATAGAGGTTGCACAATTAGAGCCTATTCATTTTACTTAAAATACATTAACCTATTATAGAAAGGAAGACTTAAACCAGCTCTTTTTCTGCTCTGGTACCATATAAGAGCTCATATACCTTGTGAAAAAATAGATTATATGAAGGAAATTTACTCCTTGTAACCCATGAGCTAGATCGATATCATCTGTATGGGACAATTGCTCTAGTTGATCCCTATCAAAAAAATTGATAAACAAGATACACGCTGGACAGGTTCGTTCTATGAAAACGAGTTCATGCTTATATTTATGTCTGTACTTTTCAAAAGCATTTTATTGGGACCATACAGGTGTTTCATTAAGCTTTTAGCAATGTACTGATGTAGGAACCTGGAGAAATTGAAGCTGAATTTGCTAAACTAGGAACTAAAAGGGTCCTCAGGAACATGTTAACATACCGAAACCTCACACCAATGTATTTACCCAAGGGTACACTATTTGGTGATTCACCGGACAATCCGGCTCCCCTTCCTTCTTGGTTATCTGAAGAAGATCTCAATTACTACACTACTAAATTCGAGCAAAGTGGTTTCACTGGTGGACTTAACTATTACCGAGCATTGAACTTGTAAGTTTATTTTATCTTGTTTTTCGAATTTTAGTTCATTGGTTCTTATTGAATGAATTATAGTAATGGTTGTTGATAAGGGTGTTCTGCATTTTAATAAGAGAACTGAGACTACTTAAGAACGAAATAGACTTCCACCCTTCAGAAAGATAAGATTATAAAAGTTACACCCTCTTGAATTTCAATTTCAGTTGCCATTTTGTAAATGAGTTTTTTATAATTGGAAAACACCGACAGACATTCTAAATGTGAATTAGTTTGAGCCAAGGTACTAAAAATTGCAAATTTGAGTTGAGATGGGGTAGCCTAGGTTTCAAAGCGGGGATTAGGTGTGGTCTAGGAGGTAAATCAACATTTCGTTTTCAATTTTTTTATAAATTATACTAATATAATAGGGCAAAATGTAACTAAACTTCCAAGTTAAAGCATGTGAACTGTAAAGTATATAACTTGTAATTCTACAACCATTAATGCTAGAAGATACTTAAAGAAAAAATCAGACACCAAAAGAAAATGAGCATGAAATCGTATGTGAAACTAAGTGCATGTCAGCACTATGTTTCATCCTTGATTCTTTTTCTTGCAGAGAGTACTATCTTTTTATCCGGTTTGGCCTTATTTTGCCCAATATTATAAGCTGTTCCTGTTCCTATTGGAGTAGTAGACACTGATTGTACAGTATTATTTTATTTTTTTCCAGTATGACAACTAATTCTTTGAGATATTAGCTTAAGCAATGTCATTTTATTAATTTATAAATGCTTTTGTTGCAGAAATTGGGAACTAACAGCACCATGGACAAAAGTTCAAGTGAAAGTGCCAGTAAAATTCATAACCGGAGATCTCGACCTAACCTATAATGCACCAGGGGTAAAAGAATATATACACAAAGGTGGGATGAAAAAAGATGTGCCATTTCTGCAAGAGGTGGTTATCATCAAAGGTGCAGCACATTTTATTCATGAAGAGAGGCCAGACGAGATCAACAAACACATTGATGAGTTTTTCCGTAAGTTTTCAGGTTCTTCGTGTTGTATCTCTTAAAGAGCCTGCTAATGTCTTGTACTTGTGCAAACAAAAAAGAAGTGCTTTCTAAAGTTGGGTAATCCATCGAGTATACAAGACTTTCGCATCTGTTCTCTTTTATATGGATGTATTGAATTTGAGATATTTAAGTGAAGTTGATATTGATATATGTAACTAAATGCCTTTAATCACAGCTTATTGTTACTTTTCTATATGCAAATGCCTATACAGGGTTTGCACGTCAAAAAAGTTTTTTCTTAGTTTTGTTGAAGATACATAAAAATTTCATTGACGTCAGCTCAATGTCACTTTAATACCAGAGGCGTTTGATTTTTTTTTATCGATGGTACCGACTCAAAGAGAATGTCTTAAGATACGGTGCTATCTTGAATCAGAAAGCAATGGCCTAAACTTTGCCACAAGTTTCTGCGACAATGATGCAAGGGTGATTGATTTCTTGAATCAGTGGGTACCGACTATAGCACCATCTTTTAACAGCAGGTCAAACATGCCAACTTCAACAACTATGCTTACATATGCGAATATTGTTTAGAAAATGGATAACAACTCATTTTGTAGGTTCCTAAACGGAGTTATGGGGGTTGAAGGATACATTCTTTTCTTAGACCTCCTTAAATGCAAAAACTATCCAATGTTTCTAAAAGCTGCATTTATATTGTAAAAAATTGTTCTATTTCTGGGAAGAAAAGGTAAAATCAGTGGAAGTAGTGATTTGTTATATCTTTAAATCCAATCAGTAGACGAGAAGTTTGCCTGTAAAATTAGAAAGAGCTTAGGTGGCTAAGAAGCGCGGAAAAAAAACATGATACAGATTAGGAATATTAATTCTATAATTCTATAATTCTGTATTTTATCAAGGAGTAGTCCAACTCTTAGATAAAAGACGATGGAACTCACAAACAAGAGAGACAGATCTGTTAAATCAATTGGATACACCATTTTCAAGTCGCTAAATAATTTTCAACGAACAATTACCCATAAGACTTGCATGATATTAATCGCTTATCAAAACACAAAAAACCAAGTGAAAAAAATAAATCAGAATTTGGTATGAATAATATACAATACATTGACATTTATGCTATTTCAGCTAAACTGTGTTGGGTCTTTGGCGTTTTTCGACATTAAAGTGAACTTCGACGAGGTCTGTTATACCGGCAGTTACCTTTTGACCTGCTTTAACAGGACCAGTGCCTTTAGGGGTCCCTACATGCACAAATTAAACACTAATCAGGTTAACCTTATACGTAATATTAAAAAAGTTTAAATTATATATGTGCACAATATATATATCTGTTTCTACCCGAATTTAACAGGACCTACAAGTAACACAAGCAACAAATTGTTATCCACCCAAAATAGAACCTGTTAAGATGACGTCTCCTTCAAGAAGTGTCATCATAGAGCTTATATGGCTAATTAGATAAGCAATCGTAAATATCATATCCTTGGTTGATCCTTTCTGTCGAAGTTCCCCATCCACCTGAAATGGGAGGATGCAATTCACTTTTTATTTGACAAATAGTGATATAAACTATGCGATATGGGTACTAAAAATAAAATTATAGAAGAAAGGTATAAAAATGAAACCTTTAACCACAACTCCAAGTTGTGTGGATCTGGAACAATAGATCTAGGGAGCTGCAGAACAATACAGCGAGTTAATTGATGTAATTCAGAATTTTTACACAAAACCAGACCAAAGTGATAGTGGACAACTTGTCTAGCTTCACAATCATGAGTTTAAAAACCAATCTATATCTGATTCTCATTAGAAGTCTCAAATTCCACAAGTGATCAACACCAAGTAGTAGTAAATCCACGGCTATTGTACAAGTAATGAGGAAAATAATTCGACCGATTAAAGACTACAAAAGATTGTTGTGGGGAACTCACGATGGAACTAATTGGCGTAAATGTGTCCTGACCTTTTGCTATAGTCCATGGAAGACCTGCAGACTTAAGAGGACAAATAGGACATTATCAGACACAGAAGCGATATATTCAATTCAAATTCACAATAATTGAGAAGAGGCCCCTATTCCAATTTCTGCTAAATAATCTTATATGAATAAGAATAGTTTGAAGTCGTCGATAAAAACATAACTAATTATCATAGAATTGCACCATGCATCATCTAAGCATATACATCTTAAAGATTTATAGAAGTTTTTCAGAGTAACTACATGCACATCAGATCCTGCTAAAAAAAATCAGATTTAAAGCTTTGTACGTGTCCCTTTCAAAACGGTACTGCATTTAGTTGATTAATTTAAAAGCTGAGCCTTTAATTTTCTAGACTGAAGTAGGCTAGAATGACGAAAACTAGCTTTTTGCTCAAAAAACTTGTTAAAAATAGGAATTCTTTAAAGTACGTATGGATGCCATCTTTGCTACTCCTGGAAAAGTCTACTCATAAGTCATAATCAACACTATACTTAAGAAGATATTTGTAGCTACTGGAAGGGGAAACTAACTCTCCAAATAATGAAATCCAACCCAGACAAGGGACAAGACAAAAGATACAACAGTAACTTGATACTCCCTCCGTCCCATATTAAAAGGAACAATAGGGATACGTGCAATTTTGCAACGCAAAATTGGTACACTTTACATGTCGGAATTGTAAATTTCAAAAGTTATTCATATAATTTAGCATGTTAACTATGTTACTAAATTTTAAAATTTACAATTCCGACAACTAAAGAACACCAATTTTGTATTGCAAAATTCCACGTATCCTCATTGTTCCTTTTAATATGGGACGGAGGGAGTATTATCAGTGGACATCTTTGAAATCATGTAGTAAATCCTAAAACACAACAGTTTTTTGTGTAAGGATTCTTTCAAGTAAATTTGGATTAATTGCCATCAAAGCACTATGCTATCTTACCTTTAAAGAAGATTGAATTTTTCTGGCGGTCATATCGAGAGCAAGTGCATATCCTATTTAGAGAAAAAATATGTCATGAGCTCAAAAATAATCAAACCATTTGTGGACATCATGTCCAAATACTCAATACATGGTGGGATAGATTGCTAATGAAGTTTGATCAAATACTTTCAACGAAGTGATCTCAAAATAGTATAGAGCAATATTAGATCATATTATCAGATACTCAGTAAACACTGATTTTGATCAAAACTTTCCTAAGAAATCTAATGGTACTCATAACTTCGAGTTGTACCTCTGTTGTTCCTAAAATAAGCTCAGAAATTCAGCCTATTATATATGTTCGACAAGACTCACAAACATGTCTATGTATAACAACTGCTAATACAATTATTGCATTCTCAAAGTGGACCCTAAATCAGCAAACTAATCTAGAGAAGTCCTAGGCACACAAAATATGTTTATACAATGACATGGCTGGCAAAACCTCCACTGACACCTCACTATGTACATGCATAAATCTGTATGAAGATAATTTTTCATAAAAATAAACCTCCAACATAGTCCATGGCAGAGGACTCAGGAACATCGCGTGCTCGTTCGGAGATGACAACCGCTAGCTCTACCTCATGATCCAGTGCATCTAGCGAGTGTGGAATCTCGATTGTACCACCATTTTCCAGATATGATGTCGTCGGCTTCATAAACAGCACTGGCTCCTGGGGAATCAACAATAATTCACAATTATATTTCCCTGTGGTAAGAATTCACAATTTTCATCAGTACTATCATAACAGCAAGTCAACACGGTGGTCCACAATTTTATGTTTTCTGATTATATATTTTTGTTTAAAATTTCTATTTACTTCCACTAAATGCAATGAAATACTATTGTTTAGAAGAGCTACCACATCATTCTATAATGCATCCATTATTTCAAATAAAGAACCATATATTGTGCTTATAAGTAGATACCAAAAAGGCACTGCTATAAGGCTAACCTCGACTGTCGCCCTCTAAAATTCTTGAAGTTCCCATGTAAATTTGTAACTATTATACGCCTAAAAAAATACTGAAAATTTACTAACGGTTGTTGACATCGTGAACTTATCCACCGCTGAATTAGTAGATTTCCCCTACCACTATTTTCCTTTGTTAACTAACCGGAATTAACTTAACTACAGCAAGTGATTCATTCATCCGTACCTAAAGAAAGGACCAAATTCGTCACTTTCAGAATATCGACAGTCTATTAGAATTATAACTGAAACTGTAAGGACCAGTTAGAATTCCATTTCAAAGTAATGGAACATGATGTCATTCAAGTAAAACGTACTGTAGACTGTAGTAGTAGTAGAAAGAAGAAAGAGAGAGAGAGGGAGACTATATATAATAAGATTACAAGATTATCACTTTTTGAATACAGGGGGTCTATTAGTGTAAAAACTGAAACTATCAGGACCAGTTAGAATTCAAATCCAAACTAATGTGACCATGATGTCATTCAAGTAAAACATACTGTAGGGAGTAGAAAGGATAGAGAGAGAGAGAGAGAGAGAGTGTGTAATACTCATTAAAAATAAATAACAAAAAAAAGACAGAGAGACAGTCAGTTTTTAAATATGATGGATCAATTAGTATAAAAACTGAAAATATAAGGACCTTGGGAACGGAGTTACCGAGCTCCTTGGCATGGGCAGTGTAGTTACGCCCAACTGCTATTATTTTTCACCCTTGTTTTATTAACTTTTCATATTTTTGTGTTGTTGATGATGAGCTGGCACTAATCGTAATATTGTTATTACGAGCTGTGATTTTAATTTTACTGATGGTGGTAAAACCTGCTCTCACTACTCCTATACTTGCAATATTTGTATTATACGAGTATATACATAGAGGAGGAGACATTACTTTTCCTTTTCCTTTTTTAGTGTCAGGTTTGGTCGATTATAATAGTTTTTGGTGTATTTGGTAATATGTTGAAATTACTAATAGTTAGTACGCTTGGGTTCCTTCCTGTTCGGTTTTGTTTTTGGCAAAACTGAAACCGAAAACGAACAGATTTTTCGGTTCGTTTTTTTTCGGTTTCGGTCTTTTTATTTTTTTGGATCGAACCGGATCGGGGGTTTTCGGTCCGGTTTCGGTTATTTTTTGCGTTTTATTTTTGGTTTTTCGGTTTTTTCGGTTTTTCTGTTTTTTTCTGTTCGGTTTTATTGTAAACCAACCCAAAAAAGTTTCGATTTTTCGGTTCAGTTCGGTTTTTCTCCCTTTTTGCCCGGCCCTAATAGTTAGTGTTTGGATTTCCGTTTTTAGAGTCATTAGTAGGGGTGGCTTCGGTACGGTACCGACTTTTTTGACCATATACCAATACCGAACCGAACTTGTTTGGTTTGAAAAAAATTATACCATAACCGAACCGAAAAAGTCGGTTACCGAAAGTTCGGTAACCGACTTTTTCGGTTCGGTACGGTTCGGTTTTCCGTTTTATACCGAAACATTATTATTATTAAAAAATAATTCTTGATAACAATAAAATAGCAAAAAAGTTTGTAAAAATTAAAATGTGTACAACTATTCTTATATTTGCTACTTTAACGATTGTATTTGGCTTCGTAAATAGGAAAGTAAGTCGTGATAAAAATTAAAATAAACTATAATACAATTTATTTGTAAGTTATAACTATGCGTAAATTTATATATATTTTATAATTTTAATGTTTGGTTCGGTATTGTACCAAACATACGAAATGAATACCGAAACCGAACCGACTTTTAAAGTTTGGTTCGGTTGTACCGTACCGAAAAGTCGGTAGACCGAACTTTCGGTACCAACTTGTTTGGTTCGGTTCGAAAATCGGTCGATTGATACAAATCGGTACAAAAATTACAGCCCTAGTCATTAGATTTATTTTTCTTTTCGAAGGAGTAATTTGTTAAATATCTGGTGTAGATCAAATTTTCAAGTCTATTACAGTATTAGTGCAACTGTTTTTATATTTATAATAAATACTACCTCGGTTTCAATTTATAATTCCATACTTTCATTTTGGTCCGGATTATTTACATTGTGTAAATATGAAAAGTCAGTGTAAATAACGTGTCATCCTTGTCTACCTTAGTAAGTGTGATTTCCGTAGTGGACTTATAATTTGAAACAAATTGAGTATTGTTTATTTATTTTATTATTTTGTTTATCTTTTGCCATTTTTCTATAAAAAGATAGGGTCACAGGAAATAGTGGCCTTGGGACTTGGTTAATTCCGAACGGGCACGAAATACATTTGTCGTCGTCTCTCCTATCGATGATGTATTTGGGCCAAAATTGTACAATTTGATTGTATCCAAAAGGGAAAAGAATATCGTTTTTTAATGAGACACTATCAATTATTATCACACATCTACTTATTGATACAGTTAAGTGTGATTCAGGATTACAGAATTCTTGATCTATCAGATAGGAAAGTTTTCAGTTTTAAGATTATTAAAAAAAATGGTAGTTACAAAATCATGCAACAAAGAGGACCACTACTTATTGGAACTTCATTCGTAGTAGGAGAGAGCATGGCAACAACTACAAACTAGCAACGCCATGTACCTAATTCTCGTCAATGTATCCATGCTTTCACAGCGAAAATCGGCTTTCTCCCTAACATCAGCAAATTTTCAGAAACGTGGAAAAACATATATAACAGAATCAAGAGAAGTAAACCACGACGAACAACCTTGTGCGCCTGTTAGCGTTGAACTGTCTCATCTCATATGCAACATCATCAGTTCCGGTCTTTCAATATAAAGCTTCCACTTGTTGCAAAATCTAGCTACAGTCGCTCCATCTAGAACTCTATGATCAGCTCCAATATTTACCTGCCAGAAAAAAGAAACATGTTTACAGCACATGTAAAAATCATACAAACATATGCACAAAAAACGCGAATATTGTGCCTTGGAAAGGGAAGATGAAAATTCTGGATCGTCGTACAATGAACAACCAATTAGATTCAAATTCCAGATTAATAGAGTTGGTTAACCAGCCCATTTTAATAAAACCAAGCACTCACATTCATGATCGACACAGGATAAACATTATCGTCATCAGCAAAATGAGGAATTTTCTGAATTTTTCCGATAGCAATGATAGCAACCTCAGGTGAGTTGACCAGTGGGGAACCAAATTTGCCACCAATCGAACCAATGTTGCTCAATGTTATAGTACCACCACATACATCTTCAGGGCTAAGCTTGTTCTTCGAGGCCAACTGCTGTAGCCGACACAGTTCCTTTGTGATCTGAAATATGTACGTAGACTTATATATACATAATTGATATACAAAGTATAAAAGTATATTGAGACTCAAATGCAAGACATGAATTTAAATTAAACTATGAAGCTAACCTCCAAAAGTGAAAGTGATTGAACTTTCTTGATGTTGGGTACAACAAGACCATGTTCAGTAGCCATAGCAACACCAACATTGTGAGATCCTACACACGATATAAGACGTAAATTAATGCTCAATGCTTTCTTGCAATAAAGAAAACTATATGTAGCATAGCATACACTGCCAACACAAGCAGATCTTTTTGTTAAATGGTGATGCAATCTTTTAGCGTACATGTCTATTTGTCATGTTGGTTAGCTTTGAAGTTATTTTAGTATTTTGATATCTTCATTCTTCCCTTCACGCTATATGATCATCTCTTTGTATGTAATCCCTAATTTGAGTAATTTCATAATCATCAAAGCAAAACTCTCCCACTCCTTTATTTTCTCTATTCTCTCTTTTTCGCTCTTGGTTGGATCATAGGATTGTCAAATCCTACAGTCAACTCGAAAGGCGATAGTCAAAAACACTATTGAGTCCATTTGAAATGACATCAAGTCAAAAGAAGAAGAAGAAATCAAAATATTACAGATTATCCCTGTGAGGCTGCGACAAAAAAAAACCTATTCCTGCCAAACCCACCATAATATTTCGTGTGCGAAAGGTTGCAGGAGACCAGAGTACAAGTTTGGCGTTATTCAAGGAATTGACAAAAACTAACCTTTGAGAGCGACTGTTTGTGATTCCTCATTGAAGGTACTATTTACAAATGGATACTCCATCAACGCCATTGAAAGGGACTTTATCAAGACCGGAAGAAAAGTGTGCTTAATACCAGGATCAGAATTCTCTTTCTGGAATGATTTCTTTAGATCCAATAGCGCGTCACAGTTTATCTCTTCAACATAATGGAAATGTGGAATTTTAGCAGCTATCGTCATAGATTTCACCATTGCACGCTGGAATCCCCTGTAAGGTTAAATTATATCAGAAGAATAATTATTTTGGTGAAAAGATTGGCATACATAATATTGTGTATAAACAGGCTGTGATGGTAACTTTTTGTGTTTTAAGTGACAAATTTGTAATTCTGAAGCAATTCCATAGTTGTCTGTTTATTAGTGTGTGGATGAGAAGCTGCTACCAAATTTATTCTCCCATCATCACTTTATTATAACAATATCATAACCTTTAAAAAAAGGTACCGTGATATCCTAAACACAAGGAAAAACTGGCAAGGCATTCTAAGCACGATATGGCATTGCTTGTCTGTGATGAACAGCATCTAATGGTTTTTAGTGACAAATTTCTGTTTGAGAATGTTACAAGTAACAAATATTGTAAATTTGTAAAAAGACGAGGATTTACACAAAAATCAGGTCTGGCAGTACCTAGTACGATCAGGAATCAAGACTATACTAAATAGAGTTATACTGCAACTGAAAGGTGCTTAGAGATTATGATATTACGCTGAAGTTACTGCCCCTAGTAAATATAATGCTACCTTTTGCACAACATGGGGTCTAAGAAAGCTCTTAATCAAAAAAAAAATTACTCAATTTTACCCAAAGTAAAAGAACTTCTAATTTCATGTTTAACATGGAACAGCATGCTAACACAAATATCTTTTTTCCAAAATGTCATCTCCTACTATATCTAATAATAGCGTTTGACATAAGTGCGCCTAACAATTAGTTCCGAATTGAATAAAAAAAATCAATGTACTTTATATAAACTCACCGCAATATTATCGTCTCATCTTCAAAGGTGTACTCGTGTGCAGCTGATATATGAGGGGATATCTCTTCTTTACCCAACATATTTTCTCCAGAGACATCACCCGATGAGGCTACTAATTGATCTATAATTCCCTTCTCAGCAGCATATCTTAACACATCTTCTCTTGATATCCTTCCACCCTTGCCAGTTCCGATTATATCGTGCATATCTATATTGTATTGCTTAGCAAGGTTACGAACTGCGGGTGTAGATAAAACTGCACCGTTATTTGTTTCAGTATCAGTTGAAACTTCAGTACTCAAAATATCTTCTCCAGAAATCACCGACTCTATATGTTCTAAACTAAGTCCTGGTTGGGTCATAATTGAAAGCTCTCCAACAGTCATTCGAAGAAGAGTTTCTCCAACCTGAAAACCCGTGCTGGTTTAGGCTAGTATAACTATAGTTCTTGTTTGATGGCAGCTTTTAAGTAAATAAGCTGATCCCAAGGTTATGTCCATCCATATCCTAATTTCTAGGTTTTTCAAGCAAAAAATCCAGATGGTCAGATATAACACATCGGGGTTATGTAATTGCAGCTTTTAAGCAAATAACCTAATTTTTTGTAGGTTTACAAAAAGCTTATGTTCAGCCAGCTTAAAGCTTCTAGCTTTTAAGTTGGTCAACCAAATAGGCAAATACAGTTCACCTTTCAAGCAAAAAAGTAAAAAACAAAAAAGAGATCTAAAATTGCAACTAGGCAAGTTGAGGTTTATAAAGATCACCTTGACAATGCCTCCTGGAACATGGAGAACTTGTGAAACTTTCCCTTTATATCTACTAGTTATTTCTATGGTGGCTTTATCACTTTGAACTTCACAAAGTGGTTGGAACTCTTCAACTTCCTCCCCCTGCAATATTTTTTTATCATTTTATCCAGTTAAGGTAATAATACACAATGAATAAAGTTATTTGAAATCAAAACAAAAGTGAAAGTGTAAAAACTGTTAAGAGCGACGCTCAACAGTACTGAAAACGTCATGATACAGGTCTTGAAAAAAGGCTAACTAGCGATAAATTGAGAATACACAAAAAAGGAGTAGAATTTAGACTTTAGAATTTCTCTGTGTAAAGGAAATGTAGTAACGACCTCTTTCACAAACCATTTGAGGAGTTCACATTCAGCAATACCTTCACCGGTTTGTGCCAAAGGAACATCGACTAATCCGCCAACTGGAGCATCTACCAAAGGTTGAGTTGAGAAACTATATGTCTTCAGATGATAGAAAAGGCTCAGCTAGGAAAATACAAAAAAATGAAATGGAAATGAGCATGATCGTAAATCTATAAAATCGGAAAGAAGCTGCCAAGAATAACTTAAAACATCAGCAACTATACTATTAGAATTAATGGATCCACTTGCAAAGATAAGTTTTTTCAATCAATTGTAACGTACTTCACATTTCTTATTTCTTATTGCATATTTCATGTCAGCATATCATCTTAAATACAGCAGAAGTAAAATCACCAATCTATAGTGAGCAAAAAGAGCTAACCTTTTTCCAGTAAACTCAAGAGTCAAACTAATGGGAAAAAACATTTACATATCATAACTAATGAATTATAACATCAGAAACTGTTAATGTTTGTACCGATTACGTTGCAAGCAGAAATACGATACTTATTACTTGTCCTTTACAGAATTTCCCAAAGAAAATAAGAACGGTGAAATGACATGAGCCCAAAACATGGAAAAAATATTGCAATTGGCACATAAAAGTATTCCAATCAAAAACTGAAACTATTTACAGTAAAACTTCGATGATCTGAACAAACTTGGAATACCAGAACTTATGAATTTTAAGGGGAATTTTTTAAACAATCAAAACAAGTATAAATATATGGATAAAAAATTAAGAACTGATCACTAGAAGAATTACTATAATCAGTAAACATTGAGTTTAGAACTAGCTACACATTGTATTAAGATTTAAGATAAAAAAACATCAAGTGAAGACGTACAAAAAACAACAAACAATCTCATAGGGATCAGTAGTTTCAAATTTAAGTCTAGATTGGTTGCAGCTTTTAAGCTTAGCTCTTTCACTTAAAAGCTAAATTGAATTTGGTTAACAGCTTGTATATTCACTTCTTCAGCCTTTTCTGGTCCTTTTCCTTGAAAAAGCTACAAGCTTTAAACCAGTTCAACCCATCTGTTTTCTCTACCTAAAAAAAACAACTTTTTTTCTCATAACTTGAAACCAAACAAGCCCTTAATCCCATAAAAGAGAATACAAAGAATATTCATTCAATATGCCATACAAACTTTAAAACTCATTACTATCACTTTATACATCAAATGCAGCCTCTAGAAGTTCAAAACAAATTACCCTAAAAAAATACTCCTACTTTTTATTACAGAACCTGAAATTTTCATTGTATAACCATGATTACTAAACATTCATATTAATGGAGTATGACAAAACATGCAAAGTAACAAGTACTATGGCTTTTAGCAATTTTGTACCTTGTATCGTTGCGTGTTTCTCGATTAATACCTTACATTGTTAGTTTTTCCAATAAGTACCCTGAATTCGTGTGTTTAAAAAAAAAATGAACTTTTCCATCTAATTATGAATGGAAAACATTCATGTTATGCTGGTTTTCCATATAGAATTGGATGGTAAAGTTCAAAATATATAAAAAAAGAGTTGAATACTAGTATAAAATAGGAAAATTGATAATAGAAAGTATTAAACAAGAAACATGCAACATTACAGGGTAAAAAAAAAAAACCAATAAACCTTATGGAAAACAAAGCTGATGATGATACAAATTTATAAGCCAGAACAAGACTTATAAATAGAATTAATTATTGAAAAGTGGATATAATAAATATAATGGAAGCTCACTTGTTTATCATGGAAAGGCACCGTTTTTGAGGCAAAGAAAAAACAAAATGGTTTCGCCGGAGTGGTCACCGGCGGCGAGATACGGACAGCGGCTGCGGAGGATGATCTCAGCCACTTATAGGCGGAGCTCCGACATAGTCTCCGGCAAATCATAGCTCTCCGGCGAGTTTTTTTTAGCAAGTTTTAATTATTTTATCAAAATTCTAATTCTCTACGTTTTATTTATGTACTACTATATACTTACTTATATATATGAAATGTTTTAGGATAATGGTGATGACATGTTTTTTCTTAAGTGGATTTTATTTTAAGTAGCAATTGAACTTTAAATGCAATGTACTACTTTTTGTTGACTGTTGTTAGTTGTTACAACTAAATTCTGTGTGATATTCTTAAATAAATCAGTGCATACCTACCGTATCTAGTGATTATGTTAGTGACTTACGTCTTTAAAAAAAAATTAAATCATATAATTCAAATGTTAGATTTCTATAAGATTAAATTTTAATATAAATTTTGACCGATCAATAAGGGAATAGATAATCCAGGAGAAAGGACAAATTTTACATTTATATTTTTATCAAATGTTATGTAACTTAAAACGTACACTGGACTAAACTTATTCCGGTAGATATTGTTGTAACCAAATACTTAAATCTTGATACTGAATATTTTTGGTAACATTTAAATACACAGATGAGAATCATGAAATCGTTTACTTTGTATACAGTATACAGTAATAAGTAAATAAATTAGATTACAGAAGAAAGTAAATAAATTACAACTAGTTTTCAGCTCCTAATAAAAACTTAAAAACCCTTACTGCATCTAATTTCTAATTTCTGATTGAAAAAATATATTCACATAAGTTTGTCACTCCCTTTCACATTCTCCCATGTATTGCATGTTCTATTACATGTATAATAATATATTTTTGTTAAAAAATATATTTTTATCCCTTCAAATATACATATATTGAGTGTGTGAGTTATATATATATATATATATATATATATATTATAGTAATACTAAATTTAATAATTTTTTATTTTTAATTAATATTTAAATTTATGGTAGGCTCAACTAGGGTTTTACTATATTTTTATTTGAGTTTTTAATAAGTTGGTTTTTTATTATATTGAATATTTATATTTTGGTTTATCAAATTATAGATTGTGTTGTGTGACATATTAGCTCGTTATAGATATATATAGAGATATGTATAGATATAGAGAGAGGTATGAGAGACAACAATAATGGAGACTTTATTATATCAGAATGTATGAATGAATCATCA
Organism: Primula vulgaris; assembly: GCA_963920805.1. Classification (NCBI taxonomy): domain Eukaryota; kingdom Viridiplantae; phylum Streptophyta; class Magnoliopsida; order Ericales; family Primulaceae; genus Primula; species Primula vulgaris. The sequence goes on from OY987213.1 coordinate 4,458,244, forward strand.
AATAGAAGACCCCTAACCCTCTTTATATAGATAGAGGGGTAGGGTTACAAGCTCACTTGGGCCCATAAAGTACAAGTCCAATAGTCCAATAATATCCTACAACACTCCCCCTTTGGACGTCTTGAATTCTTCGTCTTCATGCAGTCGATCTGAGTCGAGTTCATTCGCAGTGCTAAACACATAAAAACCTTAGGGCCGGAAAACCCAGTGTGGGACAAAACCGGTACCTAGGAGAAACTGTGTAGCCGAATGATATAGGCCGAAATATCATGTAAGTAACTAACCACAAAAACAGTGTGCCTCATCAAAACCTTGCCAGAGCAAACCCAATGGGAAAATCTCTGATCGAAGGAAAAAGAGTGCAACAGTGGTAGTAGTAGGGGATCAACCACAAAACAGGTGCCTCATCAAAACCTTGCTAGAGTAAACCCAGTGGGAAAAACCTCTAGTCGAAGGACAAAAGAGTACACAGTGGTAAGAAGTATACAACCGGATACTCCCCCTAATTTCGGCAATCTTAAGTGAGATATGATGGGAACGTGTCTCGCTAAAAACCTTGCCAAGGAAAACCCAGTGGGAAAAAACCTTGGTCTAAGGACAAAAAGAGTACACGAGCATGCGACTGGATGCTCCCCCTCACTTGCACATGACAGGGTGCGAAGATTTCGACTAAGTAGTAATTAGTGCAATAAGCATTCACCTGGATGCTCCCCCTCACTTGCACACGACAGGGTGCGAAGATTTCATATTCCAAGAAAGAGTACGAGCATTCGACTGGATGCCTCATTTACTTACATACGACTGGATGCAAGAAAATCTAACGTGGAATAGAACGAGCATTCAACTGGATGCTCTTAAACTTCATTTGTGAAGATTAATTTCGGCGAGAAATGCTAAATAGCATAATGTAGTCATGTCTCTCTTGATCAATAACAACAAGTTGTCTTCTATGACAAGTGTTTTATCTGGATCGTGAGACAGAGCATATGTAATCCAAATATGACTAATACTAGCTCGAAGCCATATACACTCTCTAGTCGTCTCATAGAGCACGAGCAGATCATAGTGATTCGTTTGGAGTCATTCCAAGACCTCCAAGATATCGCCTTATTCCTAATGGTAAAGACATGCCATGTTAGGAATATCCCTTATGCGGGTCTGATAAGTAACCATCATCGGTATAACCGAAAAAGGGTTGCGTTAATTCGAGTACCGAAGGGGGCAGGTACACTCGATGACGCAAATGGGATAAGACACGCCCTCATCCACAGTTACCTTGAGGTAATGGGAAAATGTCTTTTATGCCATTTCGATGGCAGCGTGTTAGCGCGATGCTGTGTCGAGCTATACCATTCACAGCAGACGAGATGTTCGTCCTAGCACATTAGACCAAGTACAATGATGCGCTTATTGTACTTAGATATGAACATCATGGTTCAATATCTCTTCATCGTCTCATCAGGACGGACTGGGTCTATATCAATGTCTAGTGATCGAACGATCATGGGAGAATCTGACGACTTAGCGTCATGATGACTAAAACGTCATAACACCTTCTGGGTGTAGTCTGAATCATGGACTTAGATTCAATCTTTACGGGACTCGATCATCAGGCCGAGTCATTACCGTGTCTTCCCAAGATCCTTCATCTCGAAG